>OX375878.1:43033451-43113009 GCA_947359465.1 Metellina segmentata | reverse complement strand
GATAATTTACCAGAAAAGATAAATTACCAGTCTTATCATCCTGTTTCATAGCAATTTTTCTCCTTGTATTCGCTTAACAAATGCACCACACTTGTTTCAAGTCCGTCGTAACTTCTTTTAGAATTTCTTTTGATTCTACAGCAAACTTATTTTCTCTTTGTCCATCTATGTACATTAGGGCGTATCGAAAATGGAGATTCTTGGATCTTTTTTGCGGTAGTGCGGAAAAGTTGTGTACTCCCATCATTAAAAAGAGCGTGGAATTTAAAACTGTAGGTTGATTTCTTCTGTCGCCTCAGTGGGCCGAAAGTTAAAAAAATTGGACTAAAAATGGTTAAAATACAAATATTAATAAATAATCACAAATTTCGTTGATCGGTTTGGTGCAGTGCATACAATTTTACTATTTTTTAACAACAACAACCATAAAAAAAATTTTGAATTATATGTTAATATCACCTGCCGCCTCATCGATAGCAAATTTTGAAAAATGAAGGCAAAATTTTAAATAAATTCACGTCACACTTACCTCCTTTTAATGCTAACAGAAATTTTATTTTTCTTTGCAAACGTACAAATGACAAAAGCATTACTGCTTGTAATCATTTTTGGACTCAAATTTTGACATGTGTTTTCTAGATTCTAGTGTCGCTCTAATAAATCCCTCCCTGTTCTGCTTCCCAACTGTTTTTTCCAGAGGCTGCAGTGACTAGTTTCACAATCCGCTCAACTGCTTGCATGTGTGATTGAAATTCAATAAAGTCCAAGCAGTCCATTGGCATACCGTCCGGTATCATCATCAGAAGTTCTTGAGAACTGATTGCTCTGTGAACAGGAGGCGATGTCACATAACAAGATTGCCATCAATGACATCTATGTACATAGACTGTAGCTCCAACGCGCGCGCGCGTTAACAGCAGGAATAACGAATCTGAAAACACACTTTCAATCTGGGCTAATTTCCCTTGCATTCATAATCCGCCGAGCTGTAATGGTCATAATATGGCACCTCTCACAAGTTAACATGGCAAAATCATGTTTTCTGGAGCCGAAAAGTAAGCGTTGAGAGAAATAACTGGTTCGATTACGTCACGATACTTCTTAGGCAAGTACCGAGATGAGCTGATGAAATGCCACAAGTGTCTTGCACCGTTCTTTATGGAATGACGAATCTTAATTCGGAACCATGAGTGTGCTTAGACTCTTAGAGGGAATACAACAAAAGTTAGCAACTCATTTGATGGGTCTGATGTAGATATATATAATATCAGTATTCGATTGGTAGTTGTTAGCCCACGGGATAAATTAAACGCTCCCGGTTAGCTAGATCTGAACAACAAACGCCAGAACTAATGACGCTGCAAATGTGTAATAAGTATTTCTGATCTAAACTGAGGATGGTAGGATCTATGTCTGGCTACTCGCATTCAATACTATTAAAAACAACAATTGAAGGCTTTTCGCATCCTTTGAGGTTTTGTCCAATGTCTTCGGTGTAAGATGTGGGGCCAGATGACCCACCGTCTATGGACTCAAATAGGTGTCGTAATGGCAACTCATTGAAATAAAGTAAGCAGATAATCCATTGGACTTGTCTCTGAGTTTCAATTCAAGCCTACGAATTACACCATTAAACACTCCTGTGTTCACATCCAATAACAATAAGGTTGTTAAAATCATCCAATAAAGCACTTGTTACGTATTTTTAAATGCTATTAGATATATCAAGCCTAGATACACTTCCAGGTGTAACATGTCCTGTGTACGTAGAACCAGTCTCCGATACAATACAGTAATACGCTTCTGCAATTATTCTTTGGAACTGTTTGTCCTCGAGTGTTTCTGATGTTAAATTTTTACCATGCCGTCCATCAAAATAAAGGCCAGATAGAGTGGAACGATTTTCATTTGATCTTGAGACCAATTGTTTGTAAATTTTCGATGTTTCCCTCCACATTTTATTATTTAATTTTGTCTGTGACGAGCCTGATATCTGATTTCGATATGAAACCCAAATCTTGCATAACACTCGATGCAATAACAGCCGCGGCTCTGTTGGAATTCGGCATATCTTTGACTGACAAGAACTATGTCATCCAGTTTTAAACGCATTTGTTCCACTTTTTTGACAGAGCCGCAAATCCAGTCTGTCTCGATTGTGCATTGTACAAGCAGTAAACAATTGTACAGAAAAGTACCAAAATGGGTCAAAATTTCCAAAATTCGATCCCGATGAGGCGGCAGAAGATATTAATATATAATTGTAAAATATTTTATAGTTGTTGTTGTTAAAAAATAGTAACTTTTAAGCACTGCCTCAAACCAATCACCGAAATCTGTAATTATTTTTTAATTATTTTATTTTAATCATTTTTAGTTCAATTTTCGGAACTTTCGGCGCACTGATGCAACAGAAAAAACCAACTCACAGTTTTAAGATTCCGCACGATTTTTAATGATGGGAGTACATAACTTTTCCGCACTACCGCAAAAAGATGTAAGAAATTTCGATTTTTTTCGATACGCTCTAATGTACATATGATGAATTTATAAGCGATTTTTCAGAACCCTCATACTGACTTGATATCCAAGTTGTTATTACTCTGACCCTCTTACAAACAGTTTCTGGGTTCAAATATCAGTCTTGACGTGGATGTTTCTAAATTTTGACATGACTATTTCGTTAAATTTGGTCAGGTATAGGTGACTGCAAAAACTCTAGCGACCAAAAAGATTTCCAGATGTGTCGCTCTTTTATCTTGTTAACTATAAAGGATAGTCAAAAACTCACATTTTTTTGGATAGGGGTTATATAGTTTATATAGTTATATAGTTTATGGGGGTAACGTATCTAAAATTTGGGTAGGAAGTGTTCAGAGGAAAGATGGTAGAGTAGTGCTTGTGCGTAAACACTGAAAATGGCGAAGCTACGCTGCATGTAGACAATGTAACTTTGAATTAAAATTGGATAGTATGTTTAAATTGCTGCCTAAGTGTAGAAAACAACATACTAAGCAATATCGCTTAGCGATGATAAATGACAAAATAAAATAATAAGCTGATTAGTGTGATGAGTCGAATAAAAGGTTCTTGTTGAAACAAACCTGAGGGAACATAGACATAAATAAAAGAACGTAATGTCATTAGGAAGAAAAATTAAAAGGGAATCTACCCATACTTATTAGTGCTTAGTGACGAAGACTTTACAGAGAGCGTAAAAAGTCGAGCACAACAACGCCGGTTCGAGTACTTTGAATGCGTTGGGGCTTGAACTGATGAATATAGTTATCTATCGGAATAGATAACTTAAAAAACATTAAATGACGTAATCAGAAGAAATGATAATATTACTGTCGCAGTGCATTCTGAAGGGTTAGTTAGAAGATAGTAGCAGGGCGATGTCCATATAGTCTGAAATGAATTAGTTCGCTTGTCAAGAACGATTATCATGTTTCTGGTTGCTTATGGTTTATGAAAGATTTGAATCTAGTTAGTTCAAAACACTGATTTTTTTTAAATAATAATTTTCGAAAAAATATACCACATCGTTTCAATTGTCTTACACATATTTGTTATTAATCAATTACTGTTAATAGGATACTGACTTTGGCTCACTCAAGTGGAATTTCTTTTCCTTCAAAGCTCGGTGGATGGTCACGACTGGATCCTATAAGTGAAAGATTAGTCCCCCAAGTTTACCATTCATACAAATAAGGCTTGAGTTATGAAGGATTTTATGGTATTTTTCTTCAAGTAATAAATATTCGTACCAAATATGATTCCAGATAGAAATGAATTCACTATTCCTTGAGGTGATTCAAGATGTTACTCAAAACAAATCACTTTTAGACTACATGCAAAGTGAGTTGAACTTAAAGTACATTTCTACATCGCCCACTATACCTTTATCTTTGTAAGAAATACTCGTATTATGTAAATACTATGTCAAATGCATCTTACATTTCTACCATTGTATTTTGATAAATAAAGGTATAAATCACTAATAATCACCAAGATTATTAATTAGCATTTTTCTCCTCCTCTAATAACACTGTCTAACTTGGCCTTATGTAAGAAAAGGCGACCTTAGAATTACAAACCATACTGAATTTACAACTATCAGGCTAAAAGGGAATATTACTCTGATTCTGACATTTATAAAGACTCTTTGAAGCTTATTTTCATTAATTTAAACGTTTCGTTGTAATTGTTTTACAACTATTCATTAACATAACATGCAGTACCCCTTTTCCATTAATTTAGAAACATATGGCTAATCTGGTCAAAGACTAACACCTCTGAAAAAAATAAACATTGCAATGCAACTAAATTTTATTCCCCAGAATAAAAAGTGTTATTGCATCACTGCACTCTACAAGTTTCTGACTCATTCGCCATGAAACAATTGGTACACCAATTCGAGAAATAAAGTACCCTCATTCTCAGAAGCCATTTCCTCCTGTTTCACCGCAATTTTCTTTACTTTTATTCACTAAAGGAATTCGTCACTCTTATCTCAAACCAGTCATAACTCATTTTCGTATATTCTATTTCGTATTTCTTTAACATACTTATTTCTATGTCTTTCTGCCTCTATATATGTGTATTAATGAGCACTTCAGATCTTTCATGCTGCTACCAGGCTTTGGGTTCAAATATGTCTTGCCGTGGATGCTTCTATATTTGAAACTATCATTTGCAGGTACTTGCCTAATTTGACCTAATGTAGCAAAAATGTTCATAGAATGATCAACCAAACTGAATTCACAGTTCTGAAAGTACATAATATTGGATTCTGATATTTATAATGACAACTTTAAGGTGCCAAACAATCTTCTAGTTGCTTGTCACCATTCGTGACCCAACATGCATAATTTGATCAGTAAGAAACCAACTCGGAAACAATAAACATGACGATACAACTAAATATCCGTATTAACAAACAAAACAAGTACTATCGCATGATCTAATTCTTCCAAGGGCTTCTGGCACATTAGCCAAGAGACAATTGTTCTACTGATTCGAGAAATGAAATCGCCTCATCACAGAAGCCATTTCCTCCTGTTTCACCGCAATTTTCTGAACTTTTATTCACTAAGCGAATCTATCACAATTATATCAAGTCATCTTGACGTGTATCTGAAAAAAAGAAAAGGTATTGCCGTCGCTGCAGTTCAGAAGAGTGTAAGGGCCGGTCCGCAGCAGATAAGAAATATTCGGAGCCCTAAACCTAATAATGCCGATGTCACAGAATCTATGACATCATTCATCTTGCGCTAACGGACTGTTTCCTTACCAACTAGGAGAAATGCAACGCTATCCACCAGAAAGAGAAAACTTCATTTCTTCCTACAGATGGGAGTGACAGGCTCCATTTCCCTTATTTTGTGGCATGTCTATCACCAACAGTTGCCATGCAATCTGTATTAAAGGCGACTGCTGCCCAGAAATGCTTAATGGACACAAGGTTCGCTGGATACGTTTATTACATATAATTATGCATTACATATTGAGTCACTTTATAGCTTTGAATTATAATTTCAAATTATTATATTGTTTCAAATTTTTGCTAAGTGCTTGGGCTTATATCAGAACAATGTGTATTTTTACTGTGCCTATTTTAATTAATTTAACCCTTAACTGCTGTATCACAAACCGTCTCGTAACTAGTGTAGAGGGATCTCTCAGACCTCGCTCACGAAAGTGCGTATAAAGATTAATATAATATATTAATGAAAGATGCTTTAGATAATTTTAATTTATACCTTTTAAATTTAGATTTTATTAAAATTATTTTTATATTATTTATTTATTATTATTTTTTATTATTGTTTATTTAAATTAATATATATTTTTTCAATTCTTAACATGACATACATTTTATATTAATACTAGCTGACCCGGCAAACGTTGTTTTGCCTTATAAATTATTTCTAGTTTCTAGATAAATTCTAGTGTAGACAAAAAGTAACTTACTTATTATAAGTGTGTAAGTATGTGGTATATGCGTTAAATGGGCATGGAGCGCTATGAACGATAAGGGAATATAAAAATAACAAACGCCAAACAATATTATTTTCAAGTTATTATAGTTTATTTCTTAAAATTACATATCACATATTAATTACGACAGTAACACTAACAAACAACATCAATCTTTTGATGCTATAGCGTAGACAATATTTTTTGTTAGCCCATCTTTAGCGAGCACAAGCAAACTGGATGGTTTACCGACTCGAGAGCATGCTACGTACAATTGCCCGTGTGAAAAACATGGTGTACTCAAATCTAAGCCACAAACAGACATCGTTTGGCCTTGGGATTTGTTGATTGTCATTGCAAATGCCAATCTAATCGTAAACTGAATTCGTTTGAATTGAATTGGCACATCTGTAGGTATGATAGGAATCCGTGGTATTAAGATATTTTCACCTTTGAACTTGCCATTTAAAATGCTGGCTTCGATAACGTTTTTCATCAATTTTCGAATGACTAATCGCGTACCGTTGCACAACCGTGGCGGGTTTAAATTACGAAGCAAGATAATTGGAGATCCAACCTTCAATTGTAAATTATGCGGTGGCATGCCTGGCAAATCCAGTGAGTTCAAAAATTCTGTGGGAAAATTGACAGCTTCGTTGGCATCGCAAACTGTATCAATAGATTTGTATGATACCAAGTTCCCTGGCAACAACTGTTGTATCTTCAAATTTAAATTGTCAACGTCTGCATTTTTTGCTGCTAAAATAGCTCTTTCTGCAAGCCACTCATGATTTATGTACTGTGTGTGTACATCGGGAAATATTTGTTCAATGATAGTATCCTGCGAATCAGCGATTGTGCAGAAATCGGTCGGTAATTTTACGTATCCAGTTTCATCTGTAGCAACTTTTCCATCACCGATATCTAAGAGTTGTTTTGAGAATGTTTCAGCGGATGGATCTTGAAGCATTTGAACGCGCATATTTACTTTCAGCTGTACTTTTTCAACATTACGCCACAATGGAGATGATTTTAAGCAAGCGTTGATCTCATCAACGTATGTTGAACGTGGAATGACGGGAAGTGTTTGTCTGAAATCACCTAAAAGCACCAACAGAGTGCCGCCAAATAGTTTGTCGTTGTTTTTAATATCTTTCAATGTCCTGTTCAACGCCTCAATTGAATGTTTGTGTGCCATAGTACATTCATCCCAGATGATAATTTTACACTGTTTCAGCACGGTGGCCATGGACGATTGTTTTTTAATGTTACACACTGCGTCAGGGTTATTTTGAATATTTAGTGGCAGCTTAAATACTGAATGAGCTGTTCTGCCTCCATCCAATAAAGTTGCCGCAATGCCCGATGATGCAACGGCCAATGCGATGCCATTATTTGATCGTATTTCAGCAAGAATTAGTGAAATAAGGAATGTTTTGCCAGTTCCACCCGGTGCATCCAAAAAGAAGAACCCACCTTGCCCTGCTGAAACTGCGAGCAAAATGCGGTCATAAATGGTTCTTTGTTCGTCATTCATTAGTGGGACATTGCGAGTAACAATCGCTGCCATTTCTACAGTGTTGTACTGCAGTTCACGATTCATTTCAGTGTTAATTAAATCAGATGCAGTTCGATTTGGCGAATTCATACCGAAATGAGTGAGTGATAAGTTGGTAATGACAATGCAAAGATCATCAATAGCAATCAATGCTTCATTGTACATAGCGTCGCTGAATGTTATCGTTAGATCGTTGCACCGTGTACGATGTTGATGCAATATATCATCAGTCATTGAATCTTTGTGATTATCCCACAATATCTGTGCTCGAGCTGGGAAACATGTAGTCAACACTATAGCGAATAGTAGACGAATTTGTATTGCTGTACAGTTCAATGCAGCTTCAGCAAGCATACACTCCCACTGGTTGTCGTCTTCCAGCAAGCCGAGTGCAAGGCATGCGTCTTTATATGTCGGATACTGTTGCCCATTCACTTTACGTATATCTTGAAATGATAATGGGCCAGTAACATTAACCAACAACAGTCGAAGATAAAAGCACTCAGTGTGTCTTGGATTGACTGTAAATAATCGCCCCAAAGCGTTCGATTTAAATAAATTGAGACATGCATCAACTGGTGAGCCTTGCTTGCGGGGCATCCATTTTTTTGTTTGAGCCCATGTGAAATAGTGTGGTACTTGTGAATAGAGTAATGTTCTTGCAAAGGCACCAAAATCATCCGTACTATTACACAATTCAAAAAATGCAGTGAGTGTAGTTTTAGGTGGATTTGTAGCACGATCAATCACTGTCTCGTTCGTGAAAAATACACGCTGACCGTTTTCAAGATGGACGGCTAACTGAACAACTGCTGGATCCCGTTCATGAATTGGAAAACCGAAGATACGCCAAGCAGCTTCATTGGAGCTGATGTACCGACCAATTTGGTAGAGCGTAATTTCATCGTTTTTATCCATTGGAGGAGCATTTACATTAGTATTTTCTACTCTAAACACAGCCATATCACTGCCTTTATGGACATACTTGCAAATATATTTGATGCTCTTCACAGAACTGCAAAACTCAACATTAATATGAGCATTGTATGTCTTGCTTAGCAGAGACGAATACGGCACCACCCAACGATTGTCAATGTCAATGTCTGTGTTGCTGATATTTTTAGTAAATGATTGTCCGCCATTATCGGGACTTCTTCGACGATATATTGGATATCCGTCGGTATTTGTTATCGTATCATTAGTGAAATCTTTAGGGAAATTTTTAGTACATTTTCCATCTGCCATGCAAGGCGATGAACGATGAAGAGTACCGCATGGACCATGGATCATGTTTGCTGTAACAATATCAAACAGCACTTGGTCAGTAGACGGATCTGGAATTTCCGCAAAAATGATACTATCGATTTCTTCAGGACGGATTTTGTCGATTTACCAAACCAAAATGTGCGCATGAGGTAATCCTCGCTTTTGCCATTCAACTGAATACAGCCAGCAACGTGTGGGACCGAATACATGTAATTTAGTAATGATACTTATTAGAGACTTCAAATTTTGTCTGAATACACGTGCTGTAATGTCATGACGATGTATTGCATTTTGGCCAGGCAAAAGCAAAGATGTAATATCTGGCCATTTTGGATTACATGTGAACGTGATAAATAAACACGGTCGTCCATATTCGCGCACGTAAGCCATAGCATCCTGTATATATTCTTGCATATGACGTGGACTGCCTACGTACGATGATGGTAAAATGACAGAGTTACCAATTTCGGCGACGTCGGCGTTGTTGTTAATAGCGTCTCGTAAGTGAATGTACTCTTCCGCACGCAGCTTGAGTTGATTATATCGTAAGTATCGTAGTCGTTCGCCCTCTATCTTCGCGTACATGTCGACCATGAATTGTTGACAAAGCTCACGACATCGTAGAATGACGTTGTCCAGGCCGAGCCGAATCATTAATCGGTACACATAATAATCTTTCGAGCTAACGCTCTTGTTTGTTTCAGCTCCTGTAATAATATATTTATGAATATTAATTTAAATTAATTCCGTTCAATAATTTAATTGTTTTGTTAAATGGTTAATGATCAAGTTCATAATAAATGAAGTACCTGATACGGGATCTCGTTGTTTTATGTTTATGCAATATCCGTCTTGCCCCTTCCAGAATATTAGCGGATATTGGAGAGCGTCATATGAACGATGTGTATCAGCAATGAACTGAAGATTATTATTTCTTCTACGAATCACAATTTCTCGTGTACCTGTACGATCGCCAACCATGATTCCAGCAACGTCTTCAACAACAGGTGCATTGAATCTACGAATATGTTCTCCAGCTGGTGTTTTATCAGGATTAATGACAATAGCGTGATTATCGCTTTGTAATTTGTGCATGCGTGATTTGAATATTTTCAACAATTCATTGTGCTCGTTCAATAGAGCGTCCAAGTCGCTGACGATGCGCCTGGCAAAAATTGAATCAAGGTTATTATAGTCACAACGTGCATTCACGCGATTGGCAAGTGCGCTTCCGGAATCCTCGCCGCCCATGAAGTAGACTTGTAAAAATTTATGTGGTTCGTTTGGCATTGGCAGCAATGAGCCCATTTTATGATAAACTTGGCCTCTGATTTTGAATGTAGAATTGTATTTTTGACCATTAGCATTAGTATTTCGAACTATTTCTGTTGCTCCAAACGATGTCATTTGAAAGCATGAATTGAATGTTCGAATTGACTTCAGGAATACGTTAGAATCTGGATCCGTGCCGATAAGTAAACCGTTCAATGGTTCAGGTGGTGTTTCAATTTCAGGTAGTTGCACTTTTCCTGACGCGCAACACATCCCAGGTGGCTCATTTTTGAATTTGAGAGCATGACAATGCGGACATTCCTTATCCATAGCACCTATTACCACTTTTGAATGAGCATAATATTCAATATCGGGCTCATACTGGAATGCTAGACGCAAAAATGAATCAGATGTATATGCACGATGTACCTGTTGGCGTTGTTGGTCATTTGTTCTGCGTCTATTAACCGTAAAACGGCGTGATTGTCGTTGTTCTAAACGTATAACTTCATTGCGCTCAGCTCGTGTATCTTCTGATTGTTCTTGACGCAATTGCTGCATGCTCTCACGTGCATCAGCATTTTGTTGCTGGACTTGTTCTTCGGTTCTTTGGGATCTTTTATCTCTCATACTTCTGGACCTACTTGTATTACGGCTCAAATCAGCCCTTTGCGTTTTCTTGGCATTGCTCACTGTACAAAACACATATAACTAGAATTAATGAAATAACTTCATTGCGCTCAGCTCGTGTATCTTCTGATTGTTCTTGACGCAATTGCTGCATGCTCACACGTGCATCAGCATCGGCCAGGATTATAGCGAAAATATTAGTTTTGTGAAAAAAAATTTGAAACAATAGTTGTAAAAAATTCAAATAATTATATAAAAAAAGTATACTTACAACACAAAAGCCGTTGTTGGTTGGAGCTCGTGACACGTGTTGAGTACTTTTAAGGTTATGTAAATCATTGTTTAACTAAAACTTGATTAACTGAACTAATCGTGCCAAATACACCCGCGGCAAATTTTAAGAATCTAAGATTGGTAACACTAAGCATATATCAGGATTAAACTTTAATAATAAAAATAAATGTTTATTTTCTTTAAAAAATTTTTAGATTTTTAATCGAAGTACAGTTAAAAACACTATAATTGATCAGTTATCGAGCGGGATGAAAAATGATTAAATTACTAAAATGGCCATAAAAAAATAGGTGTTGGTGATAAAAAAGTAAAAATTAAGGGTTGTATGTATTTTTTAATGCCACATTATAAAAAAATTAAAAAAAAATTTCGTCAAAAAATTAAAAAAATAAATGTTAAGGGTGAACAACCCTTATCACTTAGGGGTATGGAAAATAGATAGTAGCCGATTCTCAGACCTACTGAATACGCATATAAAATTTGGTAAAAATCGGTAAAGCCGTTTCGGAGGAGTACGGTAACTAACATTGTGACATGGAAATTTTATATATTAGATATACGTTAAGTAGATTCCATGTCTCTTAAGGCTTAGCTTTAGGACCTAATTTTGCAGGACGTTTCAACCCTCGAAACTGTAAAACTAGGTTGTGTTCTGGTGTTCTAACGGTACGATTAGGTCCCCCTCCCTCCCGAGGCATCCCATTTGAAGTTATTTTTTCCTTAGAAATATTCTTGTGAAGACGCACTTGAAATGTCTTCTTCTTCATCTGCATAAATTTCCTAATACGTTTCGTGTTCGCTTTCAATAATATTATCCGAAATTTCACAGTCCCAGTACTCTATTACCGACCAATTCTCAACAACATCCTGAATTTCTTTTTGTGTAAGATACACAGTTCGTTTCTTAGTAAAGTTTGTACTTAGACGTTTGTACTCAAATTCAGACGATTTCATTCAACAAGAACGGTAACGCAAATGCTGTGAAGGGGTCTAAGAGACCACGCGGGAAATGCAAATAGTGTAAAACACGAAATATTTAGGGCAGCCAAAACCAGCTTTAGATTGTGGCTTCTGTTGGACGTAGTAGGAAGGTACTGAATTGGACAGGGACCAATATTCACTTTAAGGGGTGGAACCGACCTGTCAAAAATGACTCGGGGTCTGTGAGATCCATGACAGCAGTTAAAGATTAATAATACCATTTGTTGCTTGATACACTGATTTTAATAACACTATATTTTAGTAATATATATAAAGACAACTCATAGGCAATTTCAGTTATCAGTGACGGTAGGTACTGAAGTTCATTCGTTGGTTCATTTTGTAGAATATTAATACCGCTGACCAAATTGTATCGTAGCATAATGCGTTGTAAGACCTTATGTCCCATATTTTTAAAATACAGTAGAACTACAACTATCCGAATCAGTTGGTACCAAACCCCAACCGGATAATTGGATTATTCACGAAAAAAAGTTATTTCTTAATAAAAAACGACTTTTGTGCTTTGAAGTATGAAAATAATACATATTGTTTAAAATTCACACTTGCATCTAGTACGTATGTACTAGATGACAGTCCCTCATCTGATTGAGAAGCAATGTATTTGTCATCTTCCGGATCCTCAATGAGTTCTTATCTCACACTTTGAATGAGTTCATCGTCATTGAGAATTTGGAATCAAGGGTCCGAATAATCATATACAATTCCCTTGCTACGTTCTCTGCACAGCTCTTGGAACATCCAGGGATGTTTCTTATGTCCTCAATTGACACTTCGTTTTCCCTTACTCTCACATCTTTTGTCATCCATGGACAAGAATCTTTTAAAATACGGATTTTGATGATTTGTTTCTCTGTGATCATGGAATTTGGCGATTCGAAAACTGGAGTTTGGATAGTTGAGTTCTACTGTATTATATTAGACTAGCAAAATACCCGACCTTACTCGGTTTGAATTGGTTTACTCTAGATTGAAGACATAATCAAAATATATAATGACTTACGTTTTTTGTAGAGTAAAAATTTATTTTAACATCTTTCGCCATATTTATATTTTCTACAATTTACTTGGGACACAAATCCTACACATGCATATCCATTCATGTAATACATTTCACATACATCGCACAATTGCTGTATGACAAAGCTACAAAATGACGAAAGGTGATACTAAGGTTACTACTATAAAAGACAATTTATAGGAAGAATATGGAATTCCCTTTCTTAAGTTATTTTCATGTTCAACTGAATTAATTAAAATTACGATTTACGGCGTGTGCTCTCGCACTCATTGTCAACAAAACAATATTTTTTTACTTGTGGCACTCTTGCCTCCGGTATGCGACATTGTGAAATTTTGCAATCTTCTCCTGTCATTATTACAACGAATTTTTTAATGTTGGAAAAAGTTCCAGTTTGGATTAATAAACATTATTATTCTTTCAATAACGGCATTATTCTTTAAATAACGGCATTATTCTTTAAACAACGGCATAATTCTTTCAATAATGGCATAACTACACTTAAAATTTACTGAAAGTTTATACTGACTTACCTAACATTTTTAAGTCTTATACTTTGTGGTGCAGTTGCGTTTGATGAGAAAGAAAACACATTTATTAAAATAATAAATATTTAAAACTAGAGATAGCGAAGTAAAACAAAATAAAAGATGTCGCAGAAAATTGTTCTAAAGATATTAATTTGTGATTCAATTTCTCTTGATCTCGCACAGTTGCCACAACTTACAACTAAAAGTGTACAAAATTTAAAAATGTGAATTTAATTCAGAGCGAAAGAACCAGAAAAAATATCACTGCTCGCACGATCTTGGTTATTCTCGTTTCATTGAAAAATATCGTCTGTCCCAAATATTCGGATATCGTTTTCATTGCGCAAAGAATAAAAATAAGACTCGAAATAAATGAAGTATCAGAGATAAAATTCCATAAAAAAAATAATTTTAGAAGAATAATTACTTTTTCAGCAGTACTGGTAAAGCAATCGAAGTAATAGTAATATTCAATAGACATTCCAATTTTTCCAAAACTACCAAATTATGGTTGATTTAAGTATACTTACTCAGGTGTTTTAGCATAAAACTCAACTAAATATAATAATAAAGAAACGTTTAATATTGCATTTACTAAACTAATAGATAATGTATTAAATAAAATATAATGCACTCAAATATCTGGAATACAATTGATGTGATGTCTACACAAACACACAAACACAAAATCGAGCATAGAACAGAAAGACGGACAAACAGACTTTCGCAACCAATGCCACTCACTAAATGAAGATAAGTACTCACTGTATGCAAATTTTCATGAAAATATCTTAATCCGCGTGGACGTGTATAGGGCACAACATACCGACAGACAGACAGACACCAAACGAGAAAAAGGCGGATTCGGCATCAGAAGGGTCCAAAACGGATAGAAAACTTGAAATGGGTCGAAAATATTGAATGTACAAACAAACACTCCATTCTTATTTATATAGACTAGCAAAATACCCGACCTTACTCGGTTTGAATTCGTTTACTCTAGATTGAAGAGATAATCAAAATATATAATGACTTACGTTTTTTGTAGAATAAAAATTTATTTTAACACCTTTCGCCATCTTTATATTTTCTACAACTTGCTTTGGACACAAATCCTACACATGCATATCCATTCATGTAATACATTTCACATATATCGCACAATTGCTGTATGACAAAGCTACAAAAAGACGAAAGGTGATACTAAGGTTACTACTATAAAAGACGATTTATAGGAAGATTTGGAATTCCCTTTCTTAAGTTCTTTTCATGTGCAACTCAATTAATTAAAATTACGATTTACGGCGAGTGCTCTTGCACTCATAGTCAACAAAACAATATTTTTTACTTGTGGCACTCTTGCCTCCGGTATGCGACATTGTGAAATTTTGCAATCTTCTCCTGTCATTACTACAACGAATTTTTTAATGTTGGAAAAAGTTCTAGTTTGGATTTTTAAAAATTATTATTCTTTCAATAACGATATTATTCTTTAAATAACGGCATTATTGTTTAAATAACGGCATTATTCTTTAAATAATGGCATTATTCTTTAAATAACGGCATTATTCTTTCAATAATGGCATAACTACACTTAAAATGTACTGAAAATTTATACTGACTTACCTAACATTTTCAAGTCTAATACTTTGTGGTGCTGTTGGGTGTGATGAGAAGGAAAACACATTTATTAAAATAATAAATATTTAAAACAGAAAACAGTACAATAGAACAAAATAAAAGATGTCGGAAAAAATAGTTCTAAAGATATTAATTTGTGATTCATTTTTATCTCTTGATCTCGCACAGTTGCCACAACTTACAACTAAAAGTGTACAAAATTTAGAATTGTGAAATTAATTCAGAGCGAAAGAACCAGAAAAAATATCACTGCTCGCGCGATCGTGTTCATTCTCGTTTCATTGAAAAATATCGTCTGTCCCAAATATTCGGAAATCGTTTTCATTGCGCAAAGAATAAAAATAAGACTCGAAATAAATGAAGTATCAGAGATGAAATTCCATAAAAAAAATATAATTTTTTGAAGAATAATTACTTTTTTAGCAGTACTGGTAAAGCAATCGAAGTAATCGTAATATTCAATAGGCATTCCAATTTTTCCAAAACTACCAAATTATGGTTGATTTAAGTATACTTCCTCAGGTGTTTTAGCATGAAACTCAACTAAATATAATAATAAAGAAATGTTTAATATTGCATTCACTAAACTATTAGATACGGTATACAATAAAATACAATGCAATCGAATATCTGGAATACAATTGATGTGATGTCTACACAAACACACAAACACAAAATCGAGCATAGAACAGAAAGACGGACAGACAGACTTTCGCAACCAATGCCACTCACTAAATGAAGTTAAGTACTCATTGTATGCAAATTTTCATGAAAATATCTTAAACCGCGTGGACGTGTATAGGGCACAACATACAGACAGACAGACACCAAACGAGAAAAAGGCGGATTCGGCATCAGAAGGGTCCAAAACGGATAGAAAACTTGAAATGGGTCGAAAATATTGAATGTACAAACAAACACTCCATTCTTATTTATATAGACTAGCAAAATACCCGACCTTACTCGGTTTGAATTCGTTTACTCTAGATTGAAGAGATAATCAAAATATATAATGACTTACGTTTTTTGTAGAATAAAAATTTATTTTAACACCTTTCGCCATCTTTATATTTTCTACAACTTACGTTGGACACAAATCCTACACATGCATATCCATTCATGTAATACATTTCACATATATCGCACAATTGCTGTATGACAAAGCTACAAAAAGACGAAAGGCGATACTAAGGTTACTACTATAAAAGACGATTTATAGGAAGATTTGGAATTCCCTTTCTTAAGTTCTTTTCATGTGCAACTCAATTAATTAAAATTACGATTTACGGCGAGTGCTCTCGCACTCATAGTCAACAAAACAATATTTTTTAATTGTGGCACTCTTGCCTCCGGTATGCGACATTGTGAAATTTTGCAATCTTCTCCTGTCATTACTACAACGAATTTTTTAAAGTTGGAAAAAGTTCTAGTTTGGATTTTTAAACATTATTATTCTTTCAATAACGACATTATTCTTTAAATAACGGCATTATTGTTTAAATAACGGCATTATTCTTTAAATAACGGCATTATTCTTTAAATAATGGCATTATTCTTTAAATAACGGCATTATTCTTTCAATAATGGCATAACTACACTTAAAATGTACTGAAAATTTATACTGACTTACCTAACATTTTCAAGTCTAATACTTTGTGGTGCTGTTGGGTGTGATGAGAAGGAAAACACATTTATTAAAATAATAAATATTTAAAACAGAAAACAGTACAATAGAACAAAATAAAAGATGTCGGAAAAAATAGTTCTAAAGATATTAATTTGTGATTCATTTTTATCTCTTGATCTCGCACAGTTGCCACAACTTACAACTAAAAGTGTACAAAATTTAGAATTGTGAAATTAATTCAGAGCGAAAGAACCAGAAAAAATATCACTGCTCGCGCGATCGTGTTCATTCTCGTTTCATTGAAAAATATCGTCTGTCCCAAATATTCGGAAATCGTTTTCATTGCGCAAAGAATAAAAATAAGACTCGAAATAAATGAAGTATCAGAGATGAAATTCCATAAAAAAAATATAATTTTTTGAAGAACAATTACTTTTTTAGCAGTACTGGTAAAGCAATCGAAGTAATCGTAATATTCAATAGGCATTCCAATTTTTCCAAAACTACCAAATTATGGTTGATTTAAGTATACTTCCTCAGGTGTTTTAGCATGAAACTCAACTAAATATAATAATAAAGAAATGTTTAATATTGCATTCACTAAACTATTAGATATTGTATACAATAAAATACAATGCAATCAAATAACTGGAATACAATTGATGTGATGTCTACACAAACACAGAAACACAAAATCGAGCATAGAACAGAAAGACGGACAGACAGACTTTCGCAACCAATGCCACTCACTAAATGAAGTTAAGTACTCATTGTATGCAAATTTTCATGAAAATATCTTAAACCGCGTGGACGTGTATAGGGCACAACATACAGACAGACAGACAGACACCAAACGAGAAAAAGGCGGATTCGGCATCAGAAGGGTCCAAAACGGATAGAAAACTTGAAATGGGTCGAAAATATTGAATGTACAAACAAACACTCCATTCTTATTTATATAGACTAGCAAAATACCCGACCTTACTCGGTTTGAATTCGTTTACTCTAGATTGAAGAGATAATCAAAATATATAATGACTTACGTTTTTTGTAGAATAAAAATTTATTTTAACACCTTTCGCCATCTTTATATTTTCTACAACTTACGTTGGACACAAATCCTACACATGCATATCCATTCATGTAATACATTTCACATATATCGCACAATTGCTGTATGACAAAGCTACAAAAAGACGAAAGGCGATACTAAGGTTACTACTATAAAAGACGATTTATAGGAAGATTTGGAATTCCCTTTCTTAAGTTCTTTTCATGTGCAACTCAATTAATTAAAATTACGATTTACGGCGAGTGCTCTCGCACTCATAGTCAACAAAACAATATTTTTTAATTGTGGCACTCTTGCCTCCGGTATGCGACATTGTGAAATTTTGCAATCTTCTCCTGTCATTACTACAACGAATTTTTTAAAGTTGGAAAAAGTTCTAGTTTGGATTTTTAAACATTATTATTCTTTCAATAACGACATTATTCTTTAAATAACGGCATTATTGTTTAAATAACGGCATTATTCTTTAAATAACGGCATTATTCTTTAAATAATGGCATTATTCTTTAAATAACGGCATTATTCTTTCAATAATGGCATAACTACACTTAAAATGTACTGAAAATTTATACTGACTTACCTAACATTTTCAAGTCTAATACTTTGTGGTGCTGTTGGGTGTGATGAGAAGGAAAACACATTTATTAAAATAATAAATATTTAAAACAGAAAACAGTACAATAGAACAAAATAAAAGATGTCGGAAAAAATAGTTCTAAAGATATTAATTTGTGATTCATTTTTATCTCTTGATCTCGCACAGTTGCCACAACTTACAACTAAAAGTGTACAAAATTTAGAATTGTGAAATTAATTCAGAGCGAAAGAACCAGAAAAAATATCACTGCTCGCGCGATCGTGTTCATTCTCGTTTCATTGAAAAATATCGTCTGTCCCAAATATTCGGAAATCGTTTTCATTGCGCAAAGAATAAAAATAAGACTCGAAATAAATGAAGTATCAGAGATGAAATTCCATAAAAAAAATATAATTTTTTGAAGAACAATTACTTTTTTAGCAGTACTGGTAAAGCAATCGAAGTAATCGTAATATTCAATAGGCATTCCAATTTTTCCAAAACTACCAAATTATGGTTGATTTAAGTATACTTCCTCAGGTGTTTTAGCATGAAACTCAACTAAATATAATAATAAAGAAATGTTTAATATTGCATTCACTAAACTATTAGATATTGTATACAATAAAATACAATGCAATCAAATAACTGGAATACAATTGATGTGATGTCTACACAAACACACAAACACAAAATCGAGCATAGAACAGAAAGACGGACAGACAGACTTTCGCAACCAATGCCACTCACTAAATGAAGTTAAGTACTCATTGTATGCAAATTTTCATGAAAATATCTTAAACCGCGTGGACGTGTATAGGGCACAACATACAGACAGACAGACACCAAACGAGAAAAAGGCGGATTCGGCATCAGAAGGGTCCAAAACGGATAGAAAACTTTAAATGGGTCGAAAATAGTGAATGTACAAACAAACACTCCATTCTTATTTATATAGATAGGCCAAAACTTAACGTCGAACTGGAATAACACAACGGTTGATAGTGACTGTCTGGGAGCATTATATAATAACAGTTAGGGTTGTGGTCTTGTTTTACGAAACGGAGCAAGAGTGGCCAAGTACAAATATTGACTTTGCTTACCGTATAAAAATTACATTCATCACCTGAAACAAAATACAGATTTTGACTATCTATAAGGCTTTGTGTCAAAAATTCATCTTTATAACAGCCATTTTTTTGCGACTGTTGAACGGTCTTCTTTTCTACCTTATCCGTTTAGCTTTAGGCTAAATAACGCATTTTTGTAGTTTAACCTTTCTATACCAAAAAACCCCATCGAAGGTCGACAAGCAAATCTAAACTTCATTTTTACTAACAAAACGTATTTATTATTTGGGTGACATTGTTCGATCAAATACATTGATAAAATTTCTTTTATGTAGCTTTTTAGATCTTCAGATTAAGTTCGTTTATGTCTCCTGCGTTTATGTCTCCTGAAATAACACAATTAATGGTCAAGGGGTAAATTTTATTGGATAAAATTACCATTTTAGATTTTTCATTTTCTTTTACTCAATTTTAAAGCATTTCATGTATATATTTTTTTTAATTCGAATAGATTTTATGATTGAGAGTGTATTTGATGATCTTTCCAAACGCTTTTTATCTTAGTAATCAAACTGCTCAAAAACCAATAATGTATTGTCTTTATTTTTTTTTAATATAAAGATATCTTCCTATAAAATTTGTTTGAAATAAGAAGTAGGCAAAGTCTTAGTTTTTGACGAATACGGATGGAATTGTTTATGTCTTATTTTTAGCTATTTAATAGTTGCCTTGAAATTTACATATTTTAATGAGTAAAACTATTTGAATAGTTCAATTAAGGTAAAACTACTTTGTTTGGAATTATGTTCCTGCTTCTTTCCATTAGATATGAAATGGTGAAACATAGTAATTACTAGTTTCCCCTTTTATTATTTGGTTAGATGTGGATATTCTAAATATTCTAAGCCATCCCTTTAGCTTTTCAACAGTTCAAAGTCAATGTATAACCATTTAAAATATAAGAAATAAGTTTCCTCCTTCTCACATGCTTTGCCAAAATTAACTATTTTATACTTAGCAAAATTCTACCTCCTTGAATCCAAAATTTTAGCACATGATTCTAAAATTATGAAATTTTTTCAGTTTAAAAATGACAGTTGTCATGAAAATATTAGATAAAAACTATCCGCATTAAAATTGATAGTCAGGGGGAATTTTTTTTAAAGTGAATGAAAATAGGCATGATAAAAAGTCCCAAATAAATTACAAACTGTGACTGGCTGTTTGGGAAGTTTTGTTCTTGCTATAGTTAATTTATTGTCTTTGCTGTATTTTTTACAGTTGGAACTTACACTTAGTTTGAATAAAACGTATTTAAAAGGCATATGAAGTACTGTATAAAGGTTTTTAGGTTCCAAAGGTAATTTCATTCTTAGGTACGAAGATCATTTTAGGTTTGGTATCCTAAACCCAAATTAGGCATTTTTAGGCGTAATAAAATTTCCGTTTTGTCGGTGAAACTTCAGATCACAAAAATGTGTTAACATAATTATAATATAGTGTATAAAACTAAGTAGGTAAACAATTAAGAATCCGGGGCTCAATTATGAAGTACAAACACATGTGCCTTACCCTTAACTGTCGATGGTGTCATGATCTAATATTTTTTATGTGTGAGAGTGCAAGCTGCTAATAGTATACTAACAATCTGCTAACTGCGTGTAATGAATGTATTTTATTTAAATTACTCTTCAACTGCAACTACACTTAAAATAAGTATATTCTTTACATTTTCAATGCAAAGAGATATCATTTTCCCACTTCGTTTCATGTGTGTGATTCGTCAAATTTGCTACACGCAAAAATGTAATTGTGAAATAAACGACTGCAACGCTTAAAATATACGAAAGATTTCGTATTATCTTAGTATGCTACATTTGTTTAAGTGGATCCCATCATAGAAATTTCCCACTAAAACCCGAACTGTGCCTTAGATATTTTATTTGCTCATTGAATATAATTTTCCAGAAGATTGTCATAGAGGCGTTGTGGAAAATTAAAAACGAGTTTTAATTTGGTTGTAAATTTATCATTACCATTAAGAACTATATCTTATGCGAACGTTTATGTTCAATAGAACTCTAAGCAGTAATCATGCAAAGTCCAACAGCATTCCATATTACATATCATTGATTGCGCACAAGGAATGTCATAGAGGTAGATATGTGCATATGAGGGATCCAATATGAATTGATCGCAAGTTCCTAAAACTAGATAGATGGGACGTTGTATTCTACCAAGAAAGCCGAAAGGGGGTGCAATTTGGCTCCTGGCCATTGAGGTGAATTGATCGTAAGTTCTTAAGAGTAGTAGTAAGCGTGGACTTGTATCTTTGGAATTTGGATTCTGGTGTGTAGCAAGGTTAATATAACATTAACAGGTTGTCCATTTCCTATAATCTCCATTGTTGGGATTTCATGAGATCTGTTCCGTCAGTGGAGGACCAGAAGATTGAATACTTGCTCTAGTTTGATAAACAGTAAGTCTTAGAACTGTACTAAATTCGTCAGATTACACGCCAAGCAAATGAGTAGCACGTGTAAAGCTAAACGCTAAGATAGACATGATTACCTTATTTTATCCTCTTAACCATGTTTTAATCTTCATTTTGTATTTGCAAGTTGTATCTGAAAAATTTACGGTTATTCAGATATTTACAAAATGTACTACCATTCAAATGAGAACTTAATTATATACTAACATTTAGAACAGAACTTATTAATTACTTGCTATCATTTAGATTAGGACTAATAATGTACTATCACTCAAATAATAATTTTGGGTTAGATTCGAGCAAAATTTGTCACAAGCAATGTTCCAAAAAAAAGAAAATGCCACTTTATTAGACCAATTTGAAGAAGCTGTAAAATAAGTATAATTTTCTTCGAGAAGAATATTAAAAGACAATGAGACAGATTCGCTACCAAATTTGCAAGCATTTTACGACAAAGAGGAAAATTTAAATGAAAATACGCTGCGACGAGTATTTTCAAAAATCAAGTGAATATATTCAAAAAAAAACTGACTCCTCTAGTGTTTAGATACCTCAACGTGACAAATTTTAAGTTATTTAAGAAAACGCTCCTACATTTATTTAATAATGTTTTGAAATTTAATTTTCTCTGACTGTCAATTATATCTAAATGGGCCTCAAATATAAACATTCGGTCAGGTGTCCTTAAAACATGGAAGAAAAAGATAAATTAACTGTTCTTAAGGGGACGCATTACCATTTCAAAAATTTTCTTCAATTTTTATATTAGAATTAAAATATTGTTATTTTTCTATTGTTTTGTAAGCAATAAGTTGATTTTAGAAGAAAAATTATTGTCAAATAAGCAATTTTTTTTTAAATCAATTTTTACAAATTCATTTGAATTTTTTAAAAATGCTACTACTTTTTTTATTTTCATTTTTTTGCTTCAAATTTTTTTTTCTCAACTTTATTTCAAATATACTTAACAAAACTGTGTATGGATTTTTAAATCAAAAACATAGTTAATTTTATGCAATTTTTTAAAGCTAAAATTATAGAAAAACCACCGAAAAATGAAAATGTTTATTTTTAACTATTTAAAAATAAATAAATATAGCACTTAGATGTAAATCCATACACAGTTTTATTCTAAGTATATATAAAAATAAGTGTAAAAAGTTTGGAAACTTTTCTTTGATACATAAAAAGCCTTAGTATTTGGAATACATTATAGTGCCAAAAAAACCAAAGCTGAGAAAAATACTTTTAAAGTTTTAAAACCCGTATAAAAAATTATTTACAAGACTCAGAGCTATTTGGACTGAATATGTTGATTTCCGTACCAATTAAGGCAATTCAAAGCATTTTCACTCAAATTTAAATCTTTTTAACTAGAATATAACCCGTAAGGATAAGTTATTTTGTTGAAGTTTAAAAACAGTTCGTTTTCGACGCGAACTCAAAAATTCATCAATACATAATTTTCGAGTTTTTAATTTTAATTTTTTTAGTATCCAGTTCATAATAACTTTACACAAATTAAAAATATAAATGAAAAGGCATTAAACAGTGTGTATATTTAAAAATAGCCAGATTAATTCAAAATTTATTCTTTTTTTATTTGAATGTTTTGTCTATGCAGCCGTGTAGTTTTAATTTTTTTCTGAGCTAGTAAATAAACTGCTGGTTTTCTTTCTATTTCTTAACTATGTTCTACTATAGTCCTTATAGATAGCAAGATGTTTAGAATGCACACTCAATGAAAGATTGTTTTCTTTTTGAAAACCTTCTATATCTTTTAGAGTATCCACATTGAATTATGTGATAGCATCACAAACAGCAATCGTAACACGTTGCAGTGATGCACAACTTTGCTTTGAGCACTTACTCCATATAGCACTGTGGATGCTTACATTAGAGTTTTGTGTGGTACACCTTACAGAACGTTGTAACAGTTCAGTTGAAGCAAGCCTTTGGTAAATTGACAGTATTTTTTCCAAATGCGATTCGTTGATATGTTGATATATATATTCGTTTAATATGCTTCATATGCGATCCAAGATTTATACCAAGAGCCAATGCAGTTTGGTAAAAGCACCAGGAATCTTCGTTATATTCTTGCCAACACACTTTGAATTAAAAACAAAACATTTCGTCTCTGAAGGTCGCACACCTACTTCGAAGCACGTAATTTTTATTGTGTCTTGGATCAGAAAAGTGTCTATAACTTTTTAATTAATGCACTTACGAATTTAAAATTTTGCACACTTATTTAGAAAGCTTGTAGCTCTAATTTAAAGCAATAAAAAATGTCGATACTTTGAGTGATTTTTAGGTACTGCATCCCCTTAAAATCTATGAATTGAAGATAAGTACTTTCCATGAATATGAGTAAAAGCTAGTTCAAGTGATGGGCCCGTTTTTGGAAATGTAAGTTGTTATGGTTAGAATATTGATATAACATTGGAAACATCCAATTTTCAGAATTTTTTGTTTTAGGATGAATGAAGACATTGTTTTCAATTATTAAACAATATGACGATGTTGGTTGGTACTATTTGTCTCTCTGGTTTGGGTGGAAGCAATATAATATTGTGGAAAATATTAGAATTTACGAAAATAATTCATGGTTTAAAATTTTCTTTGACTAGAGCCTTATTATCTACTTTTCTCCGATGCTCCATATCTATTGAAAGGTTTAAGTACTTGGTTTATTGGTGATGGTTAAGATCCAAATTGGTGTCGAAATTGAAAAATTGCTTCTATAACAGTTATTATAATTGAATTGCAAGTTTGCCACAAATTGAAACTTAAAAAGGTTATTTTGTCTTTGTCATTCGGACGCTGGGTTAAAGTAATTCTAGTGTGAGATCATCCATGGACAATGTAGCGAATCGACGGAGGTGTTCTTTGATTGTTTTGAAGTATTGATAACCATGTGCTTTACGGGTCATGCAAACCCAGTGTACACAAGATATTCCCCGTTCCTCAAAGAAATTGTAGTTCCCCTCCTTTTGTCTACAATACCATCAATAAAAACAGCTTTATAATCACGAATCTACATAATGCCAGCATATACACTCATCTCATAGACAATTATTGTGGTTGTTCAACTGATCCCGATTTATTACTGGCACAGTGACGTTAGTCCTTCTTATTTTATGTCTGATAATGTGACGTCATGCTTGCGCAGACTTGCTTACAGTTATACTTCAAGTAGTGTGTCGTTTAGTTAGTAAACTAGTGACCTAAAGTCAACTCTAGTTTTTTTCCCCATTTAGTGCAAAAATAAACTTAGAATCAAACTTGGTATTTTATAAACATCTTAAATTCCTGAGTGTAATCATAAACACATTTTTGTAAGAAAATTTTATACCGTGTAAAATCTGTAGAAAATTGATTTACGCTTTTCAAAAATTCCAATTATCGTTCGAAGATGTTAAAAATATTTTTATACTTTCACTGCCTAGAAGATTCATTGAAAGGCTTGATAAATATTAGTTTACTAATGAAAATAAATAAAATTAAAAGAAAAATAATAGCGAATAATATTAAATATAATTATATCATTATACTGTTTAGTTAACGTAATAATTATATAACTGTGATTATTGTATTTTTTATTCACACAATCTCATATGTTTTGCCAATTATTACTATACTAACGACATTGTAAAATGCGTAAAATCGTGCTGTATTACAGAAATGGTTTTTTGTTTTAATTCAGAATGCTGGGATCTGTAATTTTCTTTGATTACTATAATGCATCAGTCATACCATTTTCTCGTTCTATTATATGGGATTATCCTATTTCGCTCAAGTTTCGCATTTCATTTCAAGGTCAAACAATTCGAAATTCTAATGGGAAAAGTATCTACGCTACACTTTGTTCAATTTCCCTCTTCCGTGTAAATGAAAGTTAAATATTACAGAACACTTTAAAGCAATTTCGAAGAAATTAAAATGCATTGATCTCCTACTTTAATATAATACAGTAGATATTTCTTCTTTCAGAGTACAAGAAATAAACTTAAGTAAGTTGCACTTTTCTAATCTAGATAAACTATAGAATGTACGAAGCAATTTGTTTGTTTTTTTCAACCAAGAAAACAAATTATCTAATGCAAGTACTGCGTACTTAACGAAGATAAATCAAAGTTTCGAAACGAAACCGCTGTTGAACAGGGTTAAGTCAAGGAAATCAAGTAACTGTTTTTACATTTTTTATAGATTGATTATCATCAGTGTTTCAGATTTTACAACTCTTAGATATGGTATTAAATTATTGATTTTTAAAGGAATATTTTCAGTGAATGGGCTTTCTTTCTATCTGAATATATCCATCGTATAAAAGTTTTTAAAACCTTTTCTATTAATTGGCAATAGAACTCAGAATTTGATTGAATTTGAATTTTATCGCGCAAGTTCCAAAGCAGAATCCGTTTTGCCACACTTAGAACCCAGTAGCATTTAATTAGTTGTACTTAAAACTGCTACAGGTTTAAAGCATGCAAAACAGCATTAATCATAATATCATGAAAATGCGTTCATGATATTAAGTTATAATTAAACCAATTTCGTAAGCGTTTATCGTAATTGTTCTAATATACGTTTGTTGTAAGTAGCTGATGATCTTACGACGTACCTAGAAACATATCTTTGAAAGTTGAAAAATCATAGGGTCAATAAGCGTTTTATGAATATAGAATTACCATAAATAAAAGCATATTACATCCTTGCATTACAGGAGTCAGTGAAATACCGATATTTTCATATGTTTAAAAAATAGGTTAGAAGTGACAATAATGTTTGCATTAATTTTTACCAACACGAAATTGGAATGAACAGTGATTACTATCAAACACTTGGTAATATACAAGGATCTATACTAAATGAGGGATATAAGTATGATACTTTCATCATGATTACTATCAGATTGAATAGACAAAATGTGAATGCACTATAATGATCATCTAGCAAGTGTAATTAGTGGACAATGAGCATTTTTCTCTATGTATGCTGTGTAATTTTCCCTAACTAATAAGAGTCGAAAATACATAGCAAACACTTCCCATGTTTGAAAGCATCCTCAGTCTCTGAACAAAACTTACAAAACTACATAAATTTAATGCAAAACAAAGTATGCTCAATCATCAAAAACTATTATCGTGGAAAGTAATGATACCGGTAGTATATTTATTATTTTCAACTAGAAGATTTTAATTTACAGAAAATAAGATTTACGACAAATTGCTTTTTACTAAACATCAGGGCACTTCAATGCTTGGTAAGTTTCATCACAAACCAATTTAAATACATAATTAAAGTATAATTTTATGTTTAATGAAGTATTTACAGTAAGAATTACCAAAGTTATGAAACATATTTTAAACCTTCAATAAAGCAAGGCACCTCTTAAATTATTGTCTCTCCAAATGACTGTAATATGTATACTTCCAACAACCCATATTACTAAATCTAATAGAAATGATTTAACACATAAAATACATAAGGGTTTCCCCACATATTCTTTTCATTAGGAAAAACCAAAGTTCCTTACCACCCAGAACTGCTGCCAATTTTGAACAGGTTTTTACATCAAAGACTGGCTAGTTTTCGACTCCTGTAGAGTTTCCACCCAAAGGTAAATTGTCAGGGGGGTTAGGACAACCTATTTGCTTTTATAATTATATTAAAACTATTAATAAAATTCTATATTTACTGTTCTAGAAATGCCAGAAAATGTAGAAAAGTCATTAACAAAAAAAATAGCCATGTTAAATAAATTAAGTAATAGATTGAATTTTTTATCTTCAGTTCCATTTACCATTTTTTCCAAATTGTTCAAATAAACCGATGTAAGTTCAACTCAAGCTTAATTTTGAACTAAACATCAAAATAATATTTTAATTAAAATTTCAGGGGAAATTTGAGATTTCTGTTAACATTAGTAACGTTTAAATTCTGGAATGCCATTTCAACTTTTATGGAACAAGATTTCACCTCATACGTTCCAAACAACTAGGGTGGCTCAGTAGGTGGGGGTTAGCAATCTGCAAATTTCAAGTGGCATAGGGTGTTTCTTCTGTGTAAGTTAAGAGTTCCATGTGTCTACGCTCATTTATGTGAGTGGAACAAAATCAGGTATTAGTGCCAGAAAGTTAAATCTAACCAAAAGCTTATTTTAGGTGTTTATTAAATTTTTGATTGTCCGTGAGCAAATTATGGAACGAAATGATTCGTCTGAAGACAAATTACTGTCTATTTTTGAATGTTCTGAGAAGTGCGTGATAGTTTACATGCAAATGCATTTATTCTTGCACAATAATGATTACACATATGTATAACAATTTAATAACCCATTGAAAGGTGAAAAGCGAAGCACCAAACAGAAGTTTTATATCAATGTTTCGATTGTTTTCGCATGGTTGGAAAATTGGAACAAAGTACAACAAGCTAAAACATACGTTTTCTAAAAATTGAAAGAAATTGTTTGAAAATTGACTTGAGAAACATGGAATTAGATTTACATTTGGAAACTTTTCGAGTCTCAGAAATATATTTGCGCGTAAAAATATTTTTCTCCGATTTCCAGCTTTGAGGAGCATAATCATTTTTATGCGATACAAAATTTGTTTCCGATCTCCAGTGATATATTTTAGCAAGGACATATGGAATACTTTTACTTTTCAAACTCATCTCCTGGGGGATAGATAACTAGTCTTTGAAGTAGGATATATTTTCTGCCTCTCCAAGGACAGCTTGCGAAAGTCGTCATGGAAATCCAATTTGAGCTGAACTAAAGAAGTTTGTTTTCCAGCGCGATTTCGGGTACAATCTAAAACACATTTTATTTCACATTTAGTTCATCTGGCGTTACGGCTAGAATTTTTGATGCAGATAAAACAATTTTTTTGGAAAAAAAATGAAGAAGGTGTGAAGAAATGGAAGTCTCACAGGCTATTTTATTTACACTTAAGTCGATATTTTATTTACTTAAATGGTTTTAATGATGAAAGGATCATATATGTAGAGATACAAAACATCAAGTAACGGTAATACACACATTGAAGACTTTAGTGTCACTCTATACTGCATTCATATCACAGAACCACCTTTAAAGATGTGCAAACTCGGGATGATATCCCATTTAAAATCCAGCCCACGCCGTGACGCCAACACCTCTGAATGCGTGATGTTCGATATTGGTCTTGGTCTGATTGCGTGTGCCTCGTTCCCTTAAGACCCTTACATCATCTGATTCCAGGTCAAATCTGAACTCGTCTATGAACAGGACGTTGCACCAATCTGAGACTGCCTAACTGACATGTTGACAACACAACTTTAATCTTTCCCCTCTGGATTGGCGTTTAGTGGGACATAAACATTTGGTATTCTGGAGTACAGTTCATCACAATGAAGTCCTAGACCCTATTGTGAGACTACGGTGCAGCAGTTGATCCTGATTTCCTCCTAATGGACGATAATGCTCGTCCCCATGCCAACATGTCCCCATGTTGTTTGCATGTAGTAACTGAAAGGTGAGGGCATTTATCAAGTGGTATGGCCGGCGTATTCCCTGGACTTTAATACAGTTGAAAACCTTTGTGAAGTTCATCAGGAGTACTTCTCTGCACGTTTACCTCACCCAGACAGTCTCAGAGAGTTGGAGATAGCCCTTATCGAGGAATGGCATTGCTCGCACCTACGAGGCCTGATCAACCCGTTGGAAGCATAGAAAATCGTTGTAAAGTTTGTGTGAATGTCCGTGGGACACAGTCCTTATTAATGTAAGCTTTTTAAGGTTTGTTTGGCTATAAAAATCATTTTGTCTATGACTCATGTGAAGTCTGGGTATTCCTTCCCACATTATTAATTGATGATTCGGTGAGAGTGAGTGGCGCCGGTACTTCCGTTGTGAGACACCAAGCGAAATACTTCGAGTCATCAACGAGATAGTCCGAGTTGAACTTTTCATCGTGCATGTAGTATCGTGTTTCACTTCTTATGTGTTATATTGTATTGTTCGTTTGTACCGTTATGTGAAGTTCAAAAAACGTGTTATGCCAAAGAAATAGTCTTCCATCATTTTTAGGAACCAACACGGAAGTTCATAACTCAAATGCGACTTCATCATCTATGTTAGGAAATTAAATATATGTTCATCGTTGTACATAATTCTTGCTTCCATTAATGCATAAGAACATTTCCTACCTTGGTGTAAAATTTTGTGTTATTAAAGCTTCATTTTTGTATTTTTGTTGATTTTGCCGTCGGGTGCTTAACTTTGGGAGGCCAGTGCAGTAGATAGAAAATTAAAAATTACAACGTTGTTTGGAGATGATGCTTTGTTTGTCACGCAACTTAACAGAAAATAGAAGGACTTATGTCAGGACTTCACATAATACAATACAAAATGGAATGGACTTTTAGTCACTCCGTCTATAAAAATGGAAATTGCCAAACAACCACAACAAAGGACCTTGGACTCAGAGATCATGCTGTCCCTCAGATTTGTCACACGATCCATTACGAAATCGAAGAGGACTTACGTAACTGTTCCTGGGAAAACTGGGGATAATCAAACAGATACAATAATGGACTATAAGATGAGTGTACGTGTTGTTGGTCAGAGCACAGATGAAAAGAACAAGGCTTTATTGGTGGGAAAGGGGGATCCGTGAAGACTAGATAATTCGAATTTATCGGGGAACGGTGGCAGATGTTGTGAATTGGAGAAGTATGTGATCTGTGATGCACAAGCGCATTCTAAGACTAATTCTAGATCTAGAAATGAGATTTAATTCACCAAAAAATTCGCTACGTAAACTTGATGGAAATTACACATTTTCATTCTATTTCTATATAGCACTACTAAATCTTAATTAATGTAACATGAGATCTATTTGCAGTTACACAGATCTTGAGAACGAAAATTATTTTTATGCCAAATGTGACAGATGTAGCTAAAAAGAACGAAAATTATTTTCATGCTTTATTAGTGTTTATCTTCTTGATGAATACGTTTATGTGTGTGTGTATAATCATTAAAAACATTATTTTTTACATGGAAAGATATTATCATTTTGAACTCAATGAATTGGTTTATTCATCTTCGTGAACATTGCTTAAAACCTATCTTATTTTTTACAGGACTGAAAAATTGGATACTGTAATGGATTAATGCAAAGGAATTTTATCCACTGAAAATGTCCAATGCATTGTACATAAAAGAGCCCATCGTTAAGTTACTTCAGAAACTGAATCAGTGAGTGCAGAAAACCATGAGAGTCCTCTTTTTCGAGTTCAAGAAATATGATTTCTTAAAACTCATAATATGCTCGTGAGGTCCCTGCAATGAACACATTATTTCCTTATATTTACTAAGTGAAGACATGGACTGATGTTATTTCTTCACACAGCGCCTGCCGATTCTAGACGTCCTTTTCTGCAATAATGTCAATTTTCAAACTTTAAGTGAAATCATGAGATTTTTGCACTCACCAATTAAACTGTTTCATTATTTTTTTTATTTTCTATTGCCGAAGTATTCATTTACCTTTTCTCACCATATCACACAGATAAAGTGCCTGTTCAATAATCCTACTACAAATTGACTAAAATTAAAACTACTTTTTTGAATATGGAGGTAAAAATACTTTTATACTATAGACATAGCATCATCTTCTTATAAACATTATCTATTATAAGTGAATAATAGTCATAGATCTGTCAATATTGTATCGAATTATAATTTTAAATTAATGTAATAATATTTTAACAACATAATAAGCTATTAAAATTGTAAAACGTATAGAGTCAATATCCAGATTGAATCTCAAGCAAATTGAATTAAATATAAAGGAATCAAACGAATATTTGCAGCAGAAGAGAAAAATGTAATTCCACAAGGAACTGTAAGGAATTAGAAAGTGGGGTATGTTTACTTTAGAAGATAAAGTAATTCAATAACGTTGACAAGATGAAATGAGGTATTCCTCTTTCACTGCAAATAAGAAGGCATTTCAATTTTTGTGAAATAATTCATTTCGTGATGGAATTTTAAGTGTAACTGTTGACAAATTCTCTTCCTCACATAAGCTCACGATTTCATGTTATTAGATGCTGATTCAGAATACCATCTTCTTGTTTCCTTAGAAATTAACTGTATGAATCGATTATTAATAAATACTACTCAGACAAATATTCCATTAAAATTTCATTTTGGAAAAAAATCTGTAGATAAACCGATATTTGGCATGCGTTTTAATTATTAATTCACCCTTGCTTACTACTGTACCTCAATCAGAATATTCGTTGACCACTGAATCCTAGTAGATGATTCCGCGCAGTATATTGCACATGGTGTTAGTGGTCGGTTCTCGCAAATCAATGTAAACATGGTTGAAAATGAAAATATTTGAATAACTGTTTTCCTCATTTATTATAAAAGGACGAATGCGTTTTTATTCTCGAAATTCCCCAATAATATCTCATGAATGAATCATCTCATCAGTTAACATACTGGTGTAAAGAACAGAACAAATTTCAGCTGTTACTTTGAAGTGAAGTGACCTGAATGTGGAAGAACGATACAAAGGTACCTTGAGAGTTGCCGGACTGACGTGTGAAAATAAAATAACAATAACTGAAACGAACAGTAAGAAAGATTTGTGAACCAAAGTGATCGCACTTTATTGAACTGTTAGCCATGAGACAGAATGGGTAACTGCGAAAATTAAAAAGGAAAATAGAGGAGACTCTGCTTGTTAGGCTGTCATACTACCTCGAACCCTAATGTTGATTTCTCAACACATTTTCAGACAGAAAATGAGGTTTCAGATACCGTTTTGTGGCTACAAAGCCCATTTCTATGTGAAAATCCTTACGTCACAAAGTTTAAAACACCAGAGTATTGATAAAAATGTTTAAATTTCATTGAAAATCTTCTGTACTTGACTTTATCTTAAATTGTTTTAGTTCATTTTCTATAAAGAATAGTGCATACTAATTCATTTAACTCAAAATATCTAGAGGGCATATCATAAAAACTACTTTTAAAACAATTCCTTTGATAAAGAGCAATTTTTTTTAACGTATGCATAATGTCGGCTTAGAGCAGAAACTCATTAACTGACATTTTTCAGAGATGCGTACATAAATGCTTATTTTCACAGTATACGATAATTACAGACACTCATTTTCCGATATTTAAACTTTTAAAGGCGTTTTCTGAGTTCATAAACTTTATACGAGCTTTATTAAGCTCCATGTTTTCAGATTATTGTTCGAAAGTTGAAATTTATTATTTCACTTTATACATGATTAGTATTCATATTTTTTAAGAGGGAGATTAAACAATATAAAATAATTTACTTAATTTAATGAGCATTTAATTTCATAATTTTACAAACAAAATAAACATTATGCTTTTAGTATAAAATGTTGTTGGAACAAGTAAAAATATTTATTTTCCAGATACATGAAACCGAAAAAGGGGACGGGCTGTACGGATTCAATGTCATTCTCTTACCGTAACTATAAAATGTTTGCAAACAATTTATTTTCAATCTACATGATCACACACATTTATTAGTTTAATATTCAATTCACGAGACATAATCATTTAAGTATGCTTATTGAATTTTATTTTTCTAAATTTTTAAATCGTCCGCTATTTTATCGTCGTAAAGCTCTCGTTATGAGCAATACCAAAAAAATTTCAGTCTTTGCTTTTCTTCGTGAAAAACAATAAAGATGTTATTTTGTTTAATATAATATTTAAATTAATTAATTAAAAAGCATTAAAAAACATTCTCTGCCCATGGTTTTCGGTAAAGATAATCGTGGAGGAAATAATATTGCTGAAAATTCGGTAAGCAATTAATTATCAAACTTACTTAAAATTTTATTAATAAAAAAGCATTAAAAAACATTCTCGGCCCATGGTTTTAGGTAAAGATCATCGTGGAGGAAATAATATTGCTGAAAATTCGGTAAGCAATTAATTGTCAAACTTACTATCGTGATTTAGAAATCCTTTTTGTCTAACAATACAGTTACATTTTCTATTTCATCTCTAGTAATATAAAAGGAAGAGTTTGTTTGTATGTTTATGTGTACACATCCTGACGAATCTATGGAACTTACAATAATGGGATTTGGCACACATGTAGCCCGAATTTTTTTTTCAATTTTAGAGCGAAGCATTTATTTTAAAATTATTCAATCTAGAACATCCTTAACTGAATTTAAGGGAATGTAATTATTATTGTTTTCCTTTGAATAGCAACACCATGGATATATGACAGATTCTAAGTGGGTCCCTAGATGATCAATGTTATTGTCAGTGAGGCTCATTAAAGCAACCAATTGATCGTGTAGGAGGCGATCGACGCGATTGTCAATTGATTGACGCACATTGACGGCGCCGATTGATCTTTTAGAATACGCAATTGTCAATTGTTTGTGCAGTACTGCTTTTTTATTCTCTAAATCAAAGTTTTTATCTTCGCGATCGTTAAGGATAGAGTAAAAAATTTAACGGATTTGAAATCTGAGGAAAATGTTACACCATATACATACCTTAAATGTAAATTTCTGTTAATAAATCATTTTAAAGTTGAAACTTTTGTATTTTAGCAATATGAATTTAAGAAATACGAATATTTCAAAGTATAACGTCTCATGTAAATATATATAAATTTTATTTAAGGACTAACAAAATTAATAGAACTAAAATTTTTACCAAAGACTAACAAAATTACAAGTTTAGATAAAAACTATTTAGTAAAATTGTAGTTATTTTTTTTTACATATTAACACAAAATATTTAAAAACTTAGTGAGTTTCTGTTAAATTTATTTCGATGTCGATGGTTTCATACAATCTAACGATATAACAAATTCGTCAGACGACAGACACAATGCTTTCTTTTTTTTTTAAGCAGAATTTCTTCGCAGCATGCTAATATATATATTCTTTATTTCATGCTTTGCATCTATTAACGCGATCTTCGGTGGATTTTATGTTTTCTAATTTTTTTAAACCCCTTCTTAAATACTTTATAATTTTTTAAAGACCTTCTAAAATCTGGACGAGCCGAGCAGATGGTATTCGATAGTTGTTCCGTTGGTTTTGAGTGCAGGTGATTTTTAAATGATTCTCTGAAAATCTGTCCACACACACAAAGGGATATAGAGTTCAAATCTTTATTGTGATAGAGCGTATATCTCTCTCTCTCTCTCTCTCTATATATATATATATATATATATGTATTTATTGTATTTGTATTTGTATATATATATATATATATATATTTGTATTTATATTTGTATTTTAGCTTGCGTTTATTATCACGAGAAGTGATTGTGTCTGGGAGCGAAGTTTGTGAAACTTTTAATTACTTCGTATCGTGAATATCCTGTGAGTTATGGAAAGTTAAGTGAATATGTAAACAAAACAAAATAAGTATTGGTATGCAAAAATTATTAATGTGTTAAAACAAAATAAATCAGATTATAAATAATAAATTAATAAAAACAGAAAATTAATAGCATGCGTGCGATTCAGAGTCTCGCAGAAATATTACTAAATGTTAGTGAGTAAAGCGGCGTCTTAGTTTATACCACTCTTTGAGCCATTATTTTTTCTTTTTTTCTTTCTTTCGATTGCAGACAGTTAAAATTAAGGCAGGAAAGCCCCGAATCTGAATTTAAAACCATTTTTAAAGCAAAAAAAAAATGAAACTTCTCACGCTCCTTCGAAAAACATTGACCGAATGAGATTGACAGGTTGATTAAAGCTATATTGAAACACCTATGAATCGAAACCGTCAATCACATTGCCAATAAAATTTATCGTCTGGGGACGCTTAAATTTATTTTTCCATTTAATTTTCCGAGCAACGCTTTCAGCAAAGAACAAAACAAATAAAAAATTCAAACATTGTTATTTTCTTCTATCTTCTAGATCGTTAAAGACAAATAAAAAATTTCAACGGTTTTGGTATCTGCGAAAAATTTCATATTAGAACGATACCTATAAATATGATTCTCTTTAAATTCATAATTTTTAAATTGTATATTTCACATTTTTCTAAATTCAAACGCCACCGCGATGAATGATCTTCGTTTGATTCGAGATTCTTTCATTTTGATTTCCTGAGCAACGAATTCGAGTGAAGCAAAATAAATAATTTAAGTTATGACGGGCCTTCTTCAGTACTTTTATCTATCCAAGCGATCGTTAAAGATAAAATAAAAATTTCAGCGGATTTAAAATCTGCGGAAAATTTTATAAATATCTTATACGTTTGATTTTCTTTAAAAAAATAATTATTCAAATTAATATTTATATTTTTTGCAAAAGTGTGTGACGTCACGCAGATTGGATCTCTTCGCAATTTGAATTTGGCAGCATTTGACAATGGAACGTCGTGATGGCTGTTATCCGATAGGCTACGAATTCTCAATCGGTTTGCGAATCAAACCAAATGGGAATTCGTAGTAATCACTTGGGGTTAGCAAGCAGTGGTCCCACGAGATGAATTGTCACGATCAACGCCGTGCTGGCCACGCAGTGGGTAGTTAAGTTATACATAATGCAGAGAGCAATAATTTTCAATTGATGGTACAAAGAGTCTCGTTATAATCGTGTCAAATCCTTCATTAGTAGGAAGTGTATGAAAAATAAATTTTATTGGTTTTTCTCGTACTGGGTCCTGTTGAGAATAGTTAATAATTTCAAGCTTACTAGAAGTTGAGGAAGGTTTTGAAGGATTGTAGGATAGTAATTCGAGAGGTTTATTTCGAAATTCGCTTTGCGTATCCTTGACAGTTCTTCAATACGCGTGGTTTTAAAGTTGTCTGTAAATAATCGTCTGTAAAATGAACTGTTTATAATTTATTGAAAGTTAGTGGATTCTCTCTTCAAGATAAAGTAGTACGGGTTTGTTTGGAACATCTCAAGACATTTTGAGTCGAATGTATTCTTGTTTTGTAATCAGTATTGGTGTAAGTTTAATCTGTTCAAAATTAGGAAACCTATGAGTAACGCAAGATTAGTTTTCGTCCTTTTATGTTAACTAGAGATTGATTCAGTTTTAGTTAAAATCAAATAATCCTGACTTGAAATTATGATTGAAATTTTATAATTCAACAATCTGAATTTGATAAAATAGTATGTAATGTTCCTTTGTGAAGCTCTACAAAAACAATTTCTTGAACCCGCATGTTAAACATGCAAATTACAACGAAATGGAATAATGATTTTGCACACTATACCGTCCAGCCTGGATGCTCATTTTCCGTCAAATTAAATTTGTATACCTCTCGAACGGAAAATAGTTAATGTTCTCGTGACTAAAATAGAGTATTAAATTATAAATGACAAATTCATTTATTAATAATTACAACTAATTCATTTAGTTACGATTATGACTAAAACATTTAGTAATGATTATGACTGATTCTTTTATAATGATCATGAATAATTTTTCAATCATGATTATAGTCATACCAAAACAATCTGATTCAATCACATCAAATCATTTTCTACCCTTGAGTCACGTTATTTCCGGAAGCCCTCTTCAAGATGATACGTAGTTTGTAAATGTATGTTTTGCTCCAATATTTTCCTGTAGAGAGAGAGAAAAGAATGTAAAACAAACTCAGTTATATAGATAAAAGGATGCTAAATGAAGGTTTTGCAAGTGTAAAACTACACCAAGTTAGTTTTTTACCTGATTGTTTATATACTAAATCGTCAGAAAAAAAATTAAAAACCTGAATGAAATTCGAGTGTTGAAATTTGTATACAAAGAAACAGAAAAACGAGAAAAATATAATTCTGCAAATATCATTGAATATAAATTTTAATGTTTCTTTACTTTCTTAACAAATGGAGATAGCATCAAAACTGGTATCTTTTTTCACGATTTTCAATTGAAAATTACATGATAATGACCTTTATACTTAAAATAAGAGATAAATGTCTATGCTTAAATCCAGTAAATGACCAAATTGCACTTTTTTTTTAATGTTTTTCATTGTTAGATGTATTGATTTTTATGTTCTACCATTGTTTTTTTAACTTCTGTCCGCCGTCCAAAGTAGGGAGCAGGACATACATTTATATACTACCACGATACACAATCTTTACACTCTATAATAGAAATGCATTAGTTGCTGTAGAAAATAGGAACAGACCATTTCGCTGCATTTCTCTCTACGATATTTTGTGCTAACTATCATACCCTACTGACTGCAAGATATTATTGTATGAATGAAAGAATACATGCTTTAATAGGGGGATGGTCTCCCGCAAGCTGCAATTCTACTAGCAACTCTTCTGGGCATACTTTCGACAAGGTTTTGATACATAGCTATGGGTATTTTTATCCAGTCCTGATATACATGAATGTCTCCGGCTCAGCTGCAGATTTTGGACGTGGTTTTCAGATCCGTAAAAATAGCTCTAACTCGTCCCACAAATGCTCCTTGGGGTTTAGGTAGGGACCCTAAGCAACCCAGGAAAGACGTTTAACATCCATATCTTGATACCACTGCTTGACAGACGCTGCGACATGACATTAAAAGTTGTCGTCCTGGAAGTAACATTCGTACATTCCATAAAATTGCCAGAGCGTAGTAAGAACTTGATGGCGTTTAATTGACCAGGAACAACGTGAAAAGATCCCAGGCCATAGCACGAAAAACAGCCTCAGACATAGAGACGGATTTCGTGCAAATCGACTGCCGTTTGGTGCTTATTCATCACACATACGCCAAACTCTTTAACAACTTATTTGTTGAATTTTAAATGACGTGATTATCATATTCAAAAATGTACCCATCATATTCTTTATCAATCGATTTGAACTCCTAAACTGCTTCAATTTGCATTCCTTGTTATGTAACGAATAAATGAAAAAGTTCTTTTTTTATTCAAAGCTATTTAAAACGAGAATCCGACTTGATGGATCGATGTCATCACGCTTGGTCATCGCACATACGCCAAACTCTTTAACAACTAATTTGTTGAATTTTAAAATATGTGATTATCATATCCAAAAATGTACCCATGATATTCTTTATCAATCGATTTGAACTCCTACGCTGCTTCAGTTTGCATTCCTTGTTCTGTAACGAATGAATTAAAAAGTTCTTTTTTTATTCAAAGCTATATAAAACGAGAATCCGACTTGATGGATCGATGTCATCACGCTTGGTCATCGCACATACGCCAAACTCTTTAACAACTAATTTGTTAAATTTTAAATGATGTGATTATCATATTCAAAAATATATCCATCATATTCTTTATCAATCGATTTGAACTCCTCAACTGCTTCAATTTGCATTCCTTGTTCTGTAACGAATAAATGAAAAAGTTATTTTTTTATTCAAAGCTATATAAAACGAGAATCCGACTTAATGGATCGATGTCATCACGCTTGGTCATCGCACATACGCCAAACTCTTTAACAACTAATTTGTTAAATTTTAAATGATGTGATTATCATATTCAAAAATATATCCATCATATTCTTTATCAATCGATTTGAACTCCTCAACTGCTTCAATTTGCATTCCTTGTTCTGTAACGAATAAATGAAAAAGTTATTTTTTTATTCAAAGCTATATAAAACGAGAATCCGACTTGATGGATCGATGTCATCACGCTTGGTCATCGCACATACGCCAAACTCTTTAACAACTAATTTGTTAAATTTTAAATGATGTGATTATCATATTCAAAAATATATCCATCATATTCTTTATCAATCGATTTGAACTCCTCAGCTGCTTCAATTTGCATTCCTTGTTCTGTAACGAATAAATGAAAAAGTTCTTTTTTTATTCAAAGCTATATAAAACGAGAATCCGACTTGATGGATCGATGTCATCACGCTTGGTCATCGCACATACGCCAAACTCTTTAACAACTAATTTGTTAAATTTTAAATGATGTGATTATCATATTCAAAAATATATCCATCATATTCTTTATCAATCGATTTGAACACCTCAACTGCTTCAATTTGCATTCCTTGTTCTGTAACGAATAAATGAAAAAGTTCTTTTTTTTTATTCAAAGCAATATAAAACGAGAATCCGACTTGATGGCTCGATGTCAGTGGTAGGCACGCATAGCCAAGAGCAAGTTTCTTCCTGCCTTTATTTCCTTTTTCGTTCGATACTTTTAAAACTGGATGAAGGAAGCGAAGTGAGAGGAGAAATGGCAGACATGTCGACGCTTCTTGTTCGGTGCGGAATCAAATGCAGTTCAAATGACTTCAACCAAGATAAAATTGCGACCAAAATAGCGGGGGTTGTGCATAGCAAGTAGAGATACGTAATAGTTTTCCCGCATAGGTAGAAGCATCGGCTATGTGGTTATGTCGATATACTAGATTTCTTTTTGCAATGGATTCGGGGAAAAGGTAACTTCCATTTTCTAAGTACACAAATAATGGCATTTTTTCGGAGAAAAATGTATTGCGGTGCTACCTTATGATCAGTAGTGTATTGATTTCTAGATTGTGTCATCATTTCATCAGAATTAACTAATTCACGAATATAATAAAGTATGTATTTGTCAGGCTTTATTTTTAAAAAAATATTCTTTCCTTTTTAAATACTTTTATGATGTAAAAGCATTGTTGGAAACTCACAGCAAATAAAAAATATTTTTATTCAAAATTGGTAAAATTATTTGATTTCCAGCTACATCAGTTTATTATATACATGATATTGGAAGACATCCATGCGTTTGTGTTTAAAAAAGTACGATTTAATTTTTACGCTGCGGCACTTTTTTCAATCGTCTCACAGAACGGCTCTTTCGCCAGACTCCCCGAGACCCATTATATAACTATCAAACTTGAGCGACAGGGCAGAGAGTAGCATTTATGACTGAAGCTGTCCTTTCATAGTATTGTGTGCGTATCGTTTAGCGTGAGAAGAGATATCTCCGAAGCGACATTCTGCTTTTACCAAAGCGTTCATACCTCCGGTTGGCAGGGTGGGTGCGCACCGACCAAAAGGAGTGACCCTCTAGAAGGTCAGTCTTTGACAGTTCGTAAATAGTGATCTATGCCAGCGGTCACTTAAAAGGGGGATAACATCCACAGTACACAGAACTGTACCATTCCGCTGGTGTAAACAAAATTTTAGTGGTAACAATTGCTCACCTGCCGCAGCGTAAATGTTAAGGTATAACTTACCCGTAAAGTTAAACTTAAAAAAATTACATAAAAATGTATTGAAATAAATAGCTGATGATAACGCTTTTGAATACTTTTCTTGCTTTTTTTAGAAATCCAGTGAACAAATATTATAATTTTAAAACTGTGTTTTATTCAGGTTGATTCGTTTCTTATGGAGCAGATATCATTGGCCATGCTATACCAAACATGAATAAGATTTCATGCATGGAAGACATACATACATCCAAGAATGTATTGAACCTGCACCACCAACAACTCGCAGGTTGCTAGCACAATAGGTAAAACCACTGAGTCACGCCGGCCTCTCACTGAAATTAAGCTATGTGTGTTTTATAAATAAAATAATTTTACTCTTGATTGAGTACATTTTACTTGATGTGTTCGTCACTTCTCAGATACTTTTAACTGCCTTCTGCTGAGTTTTCATTGGGAAAGTTTACTGTAAATGAAGTTGTAAATGAAGCTGTAAATGAAGTTGTAAATGAAGCTGTAAATGAAGTTGTAAATGAAGCTGTAAATGAAGTTGTGACGTTGCAACAGTCGCTCTGTCTACTTACTCGCTTACCTGGATAGCGCCACCTAGTGTCTCAATTTATCAATGGCTGATTACTCTGATAGGTATTGCGACAGGCTCGCAGTTGATTTGGTTTTCGACTGTAGAAAAAAATGTGTATTCCGGAAAGCTTGATTAAATTTTGTCTTTGATTCGATAACTTCGTAACTGGATCGACTCAGTGATTTTGTTTTAGCTTGCGTGCTTAGGATTGCTTATTTACTTGTCTTGAGTAATTCCTTTTCTTAAAATCTCTTCAACAATTTCGAAGCGGATTTCACGTTTGATATGTGATCACTAGGGCTCCGATTTTGCATATTTTGCATATCTTCTTTTTAACCCCTAATGTTGATATAAATATGAATTGAGTGCTTTTTTACCAATTTGCAACAAAAAAAAACACGAAATTTTTTTTGCATGTTTTTGCATATTTGGGACTATTTTGCATATTTGGGGTTCTTTGCATGTTTTGTGCATACATGAACAATTTTTTATTACCCGTTTATAAAATTTTTCATTTTCAAACATTTTTACAAACTTTTACATTTTACTTCAAAAAAGTTTTTTTAAGACTTTTGCTTTGTGCGTTTGAAAAGATTTTCAGAAGCAAAACACATTTGGGTTGTTTGGCCTGGCCTTTTCTTGTTTAGCCAAAAATGTATAGATATAAGAGGAAGAGAAATATAGTAATGAAAGCATAAGCACATGAAGCAAAACATATTGCTTAGTTCTATAATAATCGAATTGCAACGGAAACTCTCAGTCTGCAAGCTACTTTGATCAACACAAATCAACTGCGACTCACAAACAAAGAGTGAAAAGGGCTCGAAATGTTAAGCTTCTTAAACTTTGACCCGATGAAAGGCTGTTGAAGTCAGAGTCTCAATCGTCGGAGAAGAACGAGATGTTCCAAGATCTCTGCGAAGCAATGTTGAAATCAAATATTGCTCTTAATAAGTTGGAGAATGAACATTTTAGAGCCTTCTTGAAGAAATACGCAGGCAAATTAATTCTCCATGAATCCACACTTAGGAAATATTACATTACGCCAGTGTACGAGAAGGTGATCAAAAGGATACAAAATGAGATAGGTGATTCCATCATCTGGATGTCAATTGATGAAACGACTGATCCTTGCGGGCGATATGTAGACCATGCAATAGTTGGGAAACTCAATTCAGAGGAAGCTGGAAGCTAATTTTATGCAGAGTTGGAAAAAACTAATCACTCCGCGATCGCCATGACAGTGGGTGAAGCGATTACTATTTTGTGGGGGTTTCACGCGCAGCAGTATGGGGAGGAACTATTGTTGGTTTTTGTTACGGATAGTGCAGCCTTCATGCTGAAGTCTGGAGAAAGCCTAAAAATGTTTTATCCCAAAATGATTCACCTAACGTGCATGGCTCATGGTGTACATCGCGTTGCAGAAGAGTTGAGGAATAGTCTACCTGATTTGAATAAATTAATATCTTCGACAAAAAAGGTATTTGTTAAGGCAACTAGCAGAGTAAGGGCTTTCAAAAATGCATATCCTAATATTCCTCTACCACCTGAACCAATAATCACAAGATGGGGTACGTAGATCTCTGCGGCTAATTATTTTGCTGAACATCACCAAAAAATGAAAGAAGTGATTGGAAGTTTTGATGATACCGGGAACCAAGCTATTGTGAAAGCAAAAGCTGCACTGAACAACTCTTCTGTGGTCCAAAATGTGACTTACGTCAGATCCAATTTTGGCAATTTTCCTGATTTAATTACCACTCTGGAAAGTAGAGGAATGGATCTGTGTAATTCTGTGGCTCTAATCGGTGACTTGATTACGAAAAGTAAAGAGTGGAACCGGCCCATCGGGGAAAGCACGAGGAAGAAATTGGATGCGGTACTGAAAAGAAATCCTGAATGGAAGACTTCTCAGGCTGTGTCAAAGATTTTGAATGGAGAGGTTGTACCAGAATGACCCTCAAGAAATACTATCTTACCGATTTCTCCCCATCGTCACATGTGACGTGGAAAGGTCATTTTCCTCATTGAAGAATGTTTTAAGTAACAATAAACGAAGTTTCAAGGTTGAAAACCTTGAAAAAACATTTATTATTCAATGTAATTTCAATTAGTTGGAGGATGTTCAGGGATGTAACTAGACTAGTTTTCGCCCGGGAACACCTCCCCGACAACACCTGTAATCGCCACCACACATTAATTCCACAAATTCAAAATTTTAAAATTCTACAAAGATGGTAAGGACTTAATTTCAATTTTCAAAAGTAAATCGATTAATTTGCAGCAATTTCCTTGACAAATAATCGAACCGTAAAACTGACGTCTCAACTAGACACTTTTAAAGCTAACCGAATTCACTTTCGTTTGTCGGCGCATCAAAGCCACTTGGAAGACAGGAAACTTCCGAGACACGAGCCCGTAATCCTAAACTTCTTTACTCACATCAGACTTGTGCAACCCTTCACACAATTAGCATTTACTTCCTTTTATCGTTTTTGGTTTTTGTAGTCAACTAATAAATTTTCATTTTTTATCATGCGTAAATATATATACTAGTAAAAAAGTCGTTGGCATGTTTAGAAACCCTACTCATTCCGTCGCGGGCACATGTCCTGTCTGCCCACCTAGTTACATTCCGGAGGAAATATGAAATGCTTTAATTTTAATCTACATTTTCCCCCAACGATGTAAGATTTATTAATTTGTTGCTTTGTATATTTTTTATTACCTATAACTGCGCTGTAAAAATAAAATTGTGAATTAATTGAATGAAAGTGTGGTTCAATTTCACGTTATTCTATCCATTTTTTTGTAAGAATTAATATATTTTTTTACAATTTCGCATATTTGGGGAGTTTAGTGCATATTTTGTGATTTGGAAATGCATATTCCAGGTCATATTTTTGCATACCGATCCGAGCCCTAGTGATCACTGTCAAAGCGTTAATGAATGGACGAAAGTACTGTTTTCACCCATGATTATCTATTTCATTCTATCCACTATTATTCACACTTTTATATTTTCTGCAACACACACACAATTTTTTTTCAAATTCTTCATCTAAAACTAAAATGCGTCTACAAAGTTTTTCCTCGGCATCCATGCCTACTTCTTGGTAAGTTCCAATTCTAAAATCGTATCCGGACCTTACCTAATCACTTACTCCTCCCAACAAATAACCAGCGTGTTATATATCCACATAAAAACCCACCTTTAACCTCCCAAGTTGTTTTACAAGATGTATATCATCCAAGATCTGGTCAATTTTGCTAATGATTAGGTACTTCGTCTAGAAAATCTGTCCTATTGCGCCAAGGGGAATGAAGATATAAATACGGAAAACAAATTATCCCTTTCCTAGAATTAGCTACAGTTTGTATCGGGTTTTTTACATCCGATTATGGTCACTATTAGGGTGATGAACCACCACAGGACAGTTATACATTTTTGTTTCACATGAACGTATCAGAAGACTTATGATGGCTGCATAAATTTGCAAACACTTCGATTTTTAACGATTTGCTTTCGATTCTGGACTTTATATCTGTGCTCAATAGAAAATGTTATATCTGTGCTTGAATAGAAACGCATCTTCCAACCCCTTCAGAAACTCTTTCACATGCTGAATAATACTCACTGTGTTTATGTTCACATCCGCCTGTAAATTAAAAACCTCAGTTAGAAATTAATTAAAAAAAAGACAGTAATTTAAATCTGTGCTCAGATGGCAAAATGTTATTATCACTTAGTCACTTTCCCCAAAATATTGAGTAAGTCCCATCCTGGAGTTTGGTTTGTTAATGTTTAGAAAGTGGCAAATGACGTTAGTCTTTTTCTTTCAGTTTATAAGAAAATAAAGGTGGGGAAATTGTACTAAATCAGAAACCACAGTACCACATGCTGCATCTTGAACCTTAAAATTGCTATGATGAAAAATTTAAAAAAAAAGAAGACTTATAACATTTTAACCATCCGAGCACAGATGTTAGAAAATACATTCGTAATTTGTTTTACTGTAACACATAAAAACTTTTGCACTTAAAATTTGATGCATGCTGGAATTTGCCTTTTTCAAACAGTAGCAAACAGACTTCCACGAAACGGTCGATTGCCTCTGAATTCCTTCTCGAGCATGGAACCCACTTAAATACCCTTCCAGACCACCAGCTGGAATTAGCAGGACGGAATTCGTCCTTCATGTGCCCATCTCCTCTCCTTCGAGCACTGGAGGAAGTGCGATTCACGATTGTGTGCTAATGAAGTGAAGTCATGGAGCCCTCCTAACTGCTGTTGAGAGCAATCGAGCAGCTTCGAACGATGTTCCCGAACAATTTCGGAAAACCAGTGGGAGAAGCAATTAGATTATCGGACCCTGCTCCGGAACGAGCAGTGATTCCGGGCGCAGTGAGGTTAAGAGTTTTAATTCCCAGAGAAAACCGGATTCTCTGAGGGATGCTTCCGAGAAAACGCTTCTAAGGAAATCGGTCGAAAAGTGGATGTGGTAGGGCTTGGAACGCAGTCGGAGCTGTTTAGCATTCCTGGGCGCTTTTCGGCTAAGTAATTTACGGAGGCGGAATAATAAGTTCATCAACGTTATTTCCGGATTTTTCCTGCAATATTTCCAGATTTATCCCCAAACACTTGTAGCCCAGTAATGTATGAGTAGAATATTGTTGGCACACATCTGCAAAATAGAGATCTGCAATAAAACATTTAGTAACTATTTTTGTATACAACCAATATTTAGGGTTATTCAAAAAGATGGAGCGAATTTAATTCATTCGTATTTAAAAAAGTATAAATTGGACATGAAGAGTCTACATACTAATGAAAAGTTTTAAAGATCTTTTTAATGCAGGTTATAAATGTTCAATGTGTCCCCCCTTGCTGCACTGCAAACATCAAAGCGGTAGCCAAACTCGCCCCACATGCGAAAAACCATGACTTGTGTTACTCAGTGAACATCAGCAGTGACACGGTTCCACAGGTTGGCGAGAGTTGTTGTATAGGTGGGACGCAAACAGCCTCCTTAACTTAGCCCCTCAAAAAAAAGTCACTTGACGTGAGATCAGGAGATCTCGGCGGCCAGAAGTGTGAGTCAGGTTTTTATTCCCCATGCGACCTATCCATCGCTGATGCAGGGATTGATTTAAAAATCCTCGGACATTACGGAGCTCCATCTCGTTCAAAAATGAAGTGTTGTGAATCTTCGGTAAGTTGACGAAAAGGCCACTGTTTAAACGAAATACCTACCTATTGGCACGAGTACCCTAGTGGCCGTTTACGCAACTATCACAGCCCAAGTGGTGGTAAAAAAAACTTTGGAGCTTCCTCTTTTCTTCGGCATGTAGACTGTTCATATCCAATTTATATTTCGTGAAATACAAATTAATTAAATTGGGTTCGTATTTTTGAATAACCCTGTATACTTTGACGTAGACGTTATTCGTCTTACCTTTCGAAATCGAGGTACCACACATAACTTTTTCTATCTCAAAGAAAGATATTCACGAAAAATTTAATTACTTAAAATATAAATGATACATAAATGCATACATTTATTACTTTAGCAATATTTAGGCTTGCAACCATTAACTACTTAAAAATTACTAATTGAAAATACAAAATTAAAAGTATCCGTCAAAAAATATATTCTGCTATAAAGTTTTACTACCACGTATACACAACTCGAATAAAAATTTTAGAGAAGTTATCTGATTGTTTTACTTTATGAAATTAAAACTTCAAGAGATGTAAGCCGCATAGAGATGATACATGCTCAAGATCTTCAATTAAAATAAAGATAGTTATGAAGATGCAACTCTTTCTGGTAGTACTTTCAATCATCATCAGCTAATAACAAATACTAAACTAATAAAGGATTACCGTTGCAAAAAGACCTATGTAAAAATTCATTTTTAAATAGAATGCCCGAAAACGTACAACTTAAATACAAAATACCAATTAAAAGCGAAAAAAAAAACAGTTACATCATATTTCTAAACCTTAAATGGCGTAGTGAGTTTAAGACGCAGTTTAAGTGTTGAATGACTATCACTATACGCATTACCCGTTACAAAGATAATTATTTCTTATAATCACTTTTTAAAATAGATATCCAACTTAATAACAATGAGCATAACTAATTTCTATCCCTATAGGTACGCTTTGTGAACTGTCTTCCTACCAAAAATTGTGAAATTAATAAATGTCCTGCAATTAGATTAGGGTAATTCTCTTTTCATGACAGTTACGATTCTATAATTAAAACAGTTAGAAAATAAATTGTTATCTTATAATTATATTTTGCGGAGTGGTAGGAATAAATATTCATGCTAGAAGCCGGTTGGAGAAATAAATTTCATGTTAAGACTTTAGAATCGATGAGGAATATTATGCATTCAGAAAATGGTGCACCTTAAATCTGTCGTGGCCGAAAGTCCGCATGCTGGGTTGGTGCAGAAGTTTGTAGTGTGGGTTGCCAGCTCAGATGTGGTCTCGTCATCTGACCGTGGTTCAAAATTACGTGGCGATACACCGAATGGCTTAGGCTGGGACAGTGGAAAGTAGTTGAATACATTCTGAAAGTTTGAAGCACAAAATATAGAGAATTGCATTATCTTCAAGTGAATCGATGTAATTTCTAATCAAATATCGACAATTAAAGCTACGGGGATACGAGGAAGCAGATTTCCATACAAAAGTCGAAGCCCTAAAACCTGTTCACTTTTCAATCCTACTCCAAAGTTTTGCTAGTCACCGTACAGCTTTTTATGAATTGGAGCATCCGTTTTAGGACCGGTGCACACATCCGGTTCTTCAACGTGTGGCGCCGCTGCCGCAACGCAAGTGCGGTCTGCGATACTTTAAATCCAATGGAGTAGTGCACACATGTCTATGCGGAGACTCTCGACCAACTTGCGTGCAATTTGTTCCGCAGTTCCCCACGGCGCCGCAGCTCGCCGCACACGCTTCTCTGGTCTGAAGAAGTACCTTGTTTTCCTAAATAAATGGAATATAAATAATAATTAATAAATGGTTGTATCCAGTAACTTCAATTTTTTTAAATATACTTTTTTGTACACCAAGTAAGCGAAATAAACACGTTTCGATAGAATATTTATCGCAAATGGCGCGAAATAAGTATTTGCGTCATTTCACGGTTATGTTTGTATAGTTGGGCTTCGGTGCCGCAGCGGTGACGAACGTTGAAAACAGGATGTGTGCACCGGGCCTAAGATGGATCGATGCATGGGAACGGGAATCTTTACTATTATTAAGGGAATTGTTTGTTTGGGTCTCAGTGTCCTGTGTGCAGTGTCCTGACGAATCTATGGCACTTACAATAATAAAATTTGGCACACATATAGTCCGAATTTTTTTGCGAATTTTGTGTCCAACCGGAATATTAAAATTTAATCTAAAACATTTTAAAATTAATTTATTAGTTGTTTTTACCTTTAATTATCTCCGTAATGTGACGGCTTTGAAGAAAGGGAAGGATTTTGCGATTTTCATCCACTGACGTCACAATCGTTTTTTGTCTTTATGCCTTTGGAACTATGAAATGTTTTCCGATTCTAGCGTGTTTTGATTTCCGTTGTAGACAATACCCACTTCGAGGCCATCACGGCGATGCCTGTAGAATTCGTTTGCTAAGCAAACAAAATGGGAATACTTAATAATCACTGGGGGTCACACCTCACCCCACGAAAAGAACTATCACGTGCAACGCCGTACTGGCCACGCCGTGGCAAGTATACAGGGTGATTCAAACGGGTTTTTTTTCAATGGCGGGCACTATATGCATAATACACTTGGTACCATTCACTGGACACCATCCTTGGCCAACAAGGCCGGAAATGATGGTCACTTGTAAAGGGGCACCCACTGGGTGGACCATCATTTCCCCTAACAAAGGACAGCATAATTCACATCCATGCCCTGACCCCGTATTCGAACCAGGAACTTTCCGGTCCAGAGGCCATCCCCTTGATCACTAGACCGGTTGGTCGGCGGTTGATTCATATGTAAATATACAATTTCAACGCATTATATAACAATTACAATGTTATCTGTAATAGAAGTGTAGGCGAATGTTATAAGTTTTTTTAGAGACAGATGTTCTATGTGTGCACCCTTAGACATACTCCACACATCGAACCGGTAACCCATTTCTGCCCAGACGCGTGTTAGGGTATCTGAAGCAATTACAGTGATATTGGTTACGATACGCTGGTTTAACTCCGCTAGATCAACTGGAAGAGGAGGGTTGAATGCGTTATCCTTTATGTAGCCCCAAAGATAAAGTAAACCCAAATAAAAGTAACCATTGGGTTAGTGTCATGCTGTAGTCGCCGCTTTGTCCAATCGATCGGTGAAGAAGATGTTAATAGCATGTCACCTGACCAGTGTGGTGGTTCACCATCCAATTGGAGAATACAGTTCTTCGAATTTATTCTCTAATCGGATGAATAACGTTTTTGACGACATCTGCCGATACACTCGGTCATCCTGGCTTTAGAACTTTTCACAAACAGCCCGTAATTTCAAATTTTTTAAACTAATCGTAGATGTATTTTCTGGTTGGAGGTTCTTTTCCGAATCGTGATCTAAAATGTCGTTGCACAACGGTGACAAATTTCGTTTTGCTCAATTCAAGAACACAAAACGCCTTCTTCACTGCAGACGCAGCCATTTCCACATACTAGTCACGCGACACGCTCACTATCGCCCACGTCCCTTAGGTCGGGAGGGGGACACAAACTTTAAGAGTATACCTAGATAACAGTTCGCATTTGGGGATCGTGTTTCAAACAGTTCCTGTTTTACAGCATCTGGAAACTGTATACGTACTTATGAATCACACATATTATGCGACGACTTTTCAAGATCCTTCCTAGTATCCAACCACATCGAAGACAGGAGGCTGCTCATGTTTTTGCTGGACAGTACTGTTTTTGTTTTGGTAAACGCAGAACAGACTCATGCGCTTGTGATTCGGTGGGACTATCTTCTTCAATCTACAGAGCTTGTGGTGAAAAATGATATTTGGCCACTGAGAGAAACAGGAAGAAATCTTAGGACTGGTCCATTTCAAGCCGGAGTATGGTCATGAAAGGGCAGCAGTAATGTAATATTTATACGTATATTTACTGTTTTTCTCTTAACTTTTTTTTTTTAATTATTATCTTTTTTCATAAATTTTATTATTCAACATTAGTCTTGTTGTGCTACCTTTTCTCTGAAAGGGTGTGCAATACCACCGATGTGCATGTGTGTATTTTTCTTCAGAAACCCCAATTTTTAAATTTGTTTCTTTCCAGGTAGGGGAACTCTTACTACTGATTTGCACCCGGAAAAAACAAACTCGGAGGGAGGGGAGCTTCTGGTAAGTTACCAGGTCATCGTCAAAAGGGTCTCCATCGTCTCTAAACGAGTTTCAAATCCAAAAATTCTGTGACAAGAGAGATCATTACCGATTGCTTAGGTTAAACAGTTGAGATCCTAGCAAAGTCCAAAATTAGTATGGTTCACGAATTAAGTTTCTTGGTGTCGTTCTCACAGAGGTTCGTATAAAAAAACATCGAATGTTGGAAGAAAGAGCCACTGAAATTGAATAATATCCAGCTTACCAAAAGATTATCTCCTTCCCTGCGGTGAAATTCAGAATGAAAAACGGTTGTTTTAAAACGAACTTCGAACTAACGTAATTGATCAATGGGTATGAGAGAAGTTAACAGATACCTCAGCAGATTTGGACTGTCTTCAAGTGTCCAGTTCCGATTTAGCGGGCAAAGGGGATACAATCTATCTGCTGTTATACTTCACTGAGTGAATGTTGTACCCTATTGAGTGAAAAAGTTTTAAAAAATACTTTGACATTCGTAGTACCTTCGGCCTCGGTTCACAGAAGGCTTCTATTGCGTTTGTATGCATGTAGTATGTATACAATTACAATACGAATTTAAGTTTTGTTTCTTTGTTGTAATGTAATTACAATGTTGCATTTAACTTTATCGTTGTAAATACCCCCGGTGTTGTACTTTGCGGTACACGTGAAGAAGCATTTGCTCTTAACCCCTCTAAGTAATTTCGATTAGATATGTCGTATATCAAGATCTGATTAATTTTCCTAATGATGTGATATTTCACAAATCAAGAATTTTGCAATTTTTGTATGATGCTGGCGATAAATCTCGTTTATCAGAATCTGGTCAGCTTTCCTAGCAACGAGATACATCGACAACACAGCCACCGGGAAGGTTGAATAAAACAAACCTCGCCGATAGAAATTATTAGTTATCAATATCAATTTCCGTAAAAGGTTGTGATTGTTGTCTGCCATTTTAATAGAATTTTGACGTATAGCTAGCTTTTCGATCTTCCTTCTTTTCTGAAATCAATGCATTCTGCAAAAATAAAGCAAACATTTTCAAGCTTACTTACATTTACCGGGCATTATCTTAAAGTAAAAGGAACACTGACATCATTCCAGTCGATAGTGGACGCTTTTTAAGTAGTAGCTGTCACTTACCTACCTTCAATGTTATCGTTAATTCAATATTTTGCAGGATGGCCGCTTAAAGGATTATTATCCTCCATCATGTTTTCTCACTCGCCAGAAACAGTCTGTGCCAACGGAAACGTCTTATTGTTTTGATGTTTTATCTGTTTAGGGTGTTTACTTTATATTTATCACTTATTGCTCTTTGTTGTTGACTTTTCCCAATTCATAAAATAATTATTTACTGCACGAAATGAAGCACATAGTTGTGTGTAGAATTATTAGAACAGACACGCAGTGTTTGGAACATTGAAAGTTGCTTGTTTTAAGTAATCATTTCCAATACTCATTGCTTGAGTTTTTGGCATTAATTGGTTGAGAAACTTAGTATTATGTATTCCGTAAACTCAAATGTGTAGACAATATGAAATGTAAAGAAATAAATTGAATTGGAGATATTGAAAAGGTATTGATGAATATATACAGGGTGGTCCCGAATTCATGGTACAAACTTTAATGGTAGGTACAGGACATTGTAACAATGATTTATTGTATAGGAATGTATAGTCGCAAGTGACGCGGTGAGGCGTAAACAGGGGAAATAAAAGGAAAGAGAAATGGAGTGATCGGTTGGTATCATTGCCGGTAGAGGGCAGTAGATGTCTAGCCGCTGTTGAACATGATGCATCGCAGTAGGGAAAAGCGCCATTCACAATTGTGCTGCCGTAGACGATGGGTGACTTTACGTATGCAGAAAAAGCAGACATGCATTACATGTACGGCCGTGCAAATGGTAACGGCAGAGCTGCGTTACGAATGTATCGCGCGGAGTATCCTGATCGACGAATGCCGGATCATAGAATTTTTCAACGGTTACATCGTCAACTTTGTGAAACAGGTGCGTTCGACGTCAACAGACATGGCGCTGGTCGAGTAAGAGCTGTACGCACTCCAAGGCTGGAAGAAAGCATCTTGAACATTGTGGCTGATAGACCCGAGTCAAGCACAAGAACTGTTGCGCGTGACGTAGGTGTGAGTCATCAGACTGTATGCAGAGTGTTAAACGAAAATCGCTTACACCCCTTCCATTTTCAGAAAGTACAAGCATTGAATCCGGCAGATTATCCTCGCCGCGTGAACTTATGCCTGTGGGTGATGCAGCAATGTGCGTTGCAGCCGGATTTCGTAGATTATGTGCTATTTACAGATGAAGCGACATTTTCACGCGAGGGTGTCTTTAATGCGCACAATTCCCATGTGTGGGCAACCGATAATCCACATGCAACGCGTCGACATGCGTTTCAACAACGTTTCAGTATTAATGTGTGGGCTGGTATTGTGAACGACTTTTTGATTGGCCCATACTTACTACCCACGCGGCTCACTGGCGGAAGCTATCTTATTTTTCTGAAAGAAGTGTTACCACAACTGCTGCATGATGTTCCGATCGCCATTCGTAACCGCATGTGGTTTCAGCACGATGGGGCGCCAGCACACTTCAGCATTGATGTACGGAATTACCTGAATGCCACGTTTGGTACTCGATGGATTGGGCGTGGTGGACCAGTCCCTTGGCCACCCCGATCTCCCGATTTATCGAGCCTCGATTACTTTTTATGGGGACATCTAAAGCATCTTGTTTATGAGACTCCAGTTGACTCAGATGAGGATCTCGTCGCTCGCTTATCTGTAGCTGCTGCAGGTGTGCGTGAAATACCAGGCATCTTTGAACGTGTACGCCAATCGCTCCACCGACGCTGTCAAGCATGTATCGATACTGGTGGACGCAATTTTGAACAATTACTGTAAACATGACACTTGTCAACAACGCTTTCAAAAAAATCTTTGTTTTTCCTTTCGGCCGTTATTTCCCCTGTTTTCGCCTCACCGCGTCACTTGCGACTATACATTCCTATACAATAAATCATTGTTACAATGTCCTGTACCTACCATTAAAGTTTGTACCATGAATTCGGGACCACCCTGTATATATAGATTAAATCTTCTCAGATAAAAATATAAATTTTTCAACAAAAACTCCCAATATACCCTTGACTCAGGTAGTCAGGTAACGTTTAGATGGTACTAGCCACTGCGTGGCTAGCACGGCGTTGCCCGTGCTGTACTTTGTAGGGTTAGGTGTGTCTATTGGGAACGTTTGTAAACCACCGGTGTTTGCTACACATTCCCATTTGGTTTGCTCCGCAAACCAACACCACGGACAACGGCGTGATGGCCTCGTTATTGTGAAATTGGAATTGCGAAGAGAGTGAATGGGTGTGACGTCACAATTACTTGGAGGGTGGGGTGCCAGCTGAGGTGTTATGTTATGATATGACCGTGGTTGTCCACGTATATTTCCCTTATTGGATTTAACTACGACCCTAGTTAATAGGTAGTGGTATTGCTTGAGAACGTTAATTAAAAATTACCCAATTTTCTCGGATACTTTCCTTAGGCGATTGATCCCGGACCGTAGTTAAAAGCCCGTGGAGTTGCTATTGTACGACGGTAATTAAAAATTGCCTCGGATCTTTTACTTAGGGATTGATACCGGACCGTTGTAAATAGCACGTTGAGTTGCTATAGTACGACGATAATAAAAAATTACCTGGGATGTCTCAATTAGGGAATTGATACCAGACCCTCGTTAATAGGCAATTGTGTTGCTTTTGTGTGATGTTAATTAAAAATTAAAAATTTCTTCAAATTTAAAATTGGTTGAAATTTGTAATAAAACCTTGCACAATTTGTGTTTATTGTTGTATTTTTTTTAAATCGATCTTATACACATGCATATATTACTACAATGGCAAAAATTGTATTTTCTAAGATTAAAAAAGAGATCTAAGTTTTTGAATAAGGCAGTTGAGAAAATTGAATGGTGAAAGGAGTGAGAAACATGCTTTTTTTACTGAAAACCGAAAAAATGAGTTTATTATTTTTTAAATTTTACAACTGAAATGTGTATTTTATTTTTAACACAACAATGAAATGTGTTGATTTGGGCAACATAGTATATTTTAACCCCAAATTACTTAAATAATAGGGAGACAGAAAAATTAGAAATATTTTTGTAAGTTGAGGTAATTTTTAATAAAATAGATTAATAGACCAAAATGAAAGGTATTTTTTTTTATTTTGTGGAGTACAAAGATAATTATTTTTTTGCTTACCTGAATTTTTAAAATTAGCAACGTTTGTAGATGTGAAATGTAACTTTAGAAACAATTAAATTAAATGAAATAAGTCTGTGCCATGTGCGAAAGGAAAACAAATTTTAAAAATGTGAATTTTTTACTTGATTATTTTTCCTCAAGAGAGTATACATGTATACTTATTAAAATAACCATATGTGGCAAGAAATTTAAGTGATATCTCTTTCTAAAAAGGTATTAAATAATCTCAAACACTTGAGCGTGGGAGAAACACGGTTGAATGAGACAGAGTTGTACGACTTTAAGGTCATTGTGCCTTGTTGATGCTGATAGTGAATCTTAAACGAACTGGGAACTGAAGTTTTTTAAATTGGAATGGGGATATCAGAAGTGATGATTGGTATTTAACGAATAAATACGTTTAAACTTGCAGCATGTCGAGTCACGATGGTGGCTTCAATAATATTTCGCATGAGTTTCTTGACAGAGTGTTGTGCCACTGCACAGTGAAGGTGGATTGATATTTGTGAGACGCATAATCGGTGCTCCAATATGTGCGAGAGTGGTCCAGATGGTTCCAATATATTAAAAAACTGTGTCGTGTGTTTTAAGGCCTCATTTGTGTGACGCGTAATGTGTATAGATTTGTAAATTGAAAAACTACGGGGCAATTCTCGCAAGAGTTGCTTTTTGATGGCATTGACAAGTTTATTTAATTGGGAAAGATTTGCCCTTTGGCACATCCCTGTCTGATGAGTGGTTTGCTACAACAGCAATATATCGATGAACCACAGGGGTTGTAACCTTTTGGCAGGGGGGCGCAGGTGTTTGCAGAACTGTTTGGCTTGTTTGGATAATCATAAAATGACGGAATGAACGGCAAAGAAAAGAGCAATATGAGTGATTGATTGCCCAACTTGAAGGCATCCCACAGAATGGCAGCGCTCACTATGTGCTATTTGTGTTGTGGAAATGACAGAAACACGTCCGTATTGAAAACTAATCCTACAAAAGTTGCAAACACTTTTTATAGCACTTACATGCAACTCCTCTAATCCTTGACAGTGCTGGCTTCTTATACGACTGCCTTTTTATATTTGTCGGCACGAAACTGTGATTGGCTGTTACATAACACATTTGCATAGTTCCATCTAACTCTGCAGCAAATTGCAAGTTTAGATTAGCTTACAGAAATTAACGTATTCCACAATGTCCTTAACTTTTGGCAGCGAGTGTAGACAATTATAAAATAAAGTACTACGTGTGTTGTATGTTCGGCATGTCCTGACGAATCTATAGTACTTCCAATAATTAAATTTGGCACATAAATAGTGTGAATATTTTAAAATTGTATAGTCCACCACGAATTTTAAAACTTAATCCAGAACATTTTAAAAGTAATGTAATGAGATATTTAATTATTATTGTGTTCCTCCGAATAACAAGTCTTCAATTGGAATTGACTAAATACGTATTTACTGTGCGTATGTAGCTGCCCGATTACAGGATATCCCTTATAAAAATGTATTGCATTTTTAAAAGCATATTAACTATTAGTTTGGATTATCATAATGTATAACATAAGTATATATATTTTTGTGATTTCTCCATTTTTGGAACTGGATCACAGTTGTGCAATACGTTGTTTGTTATTGTTTCTGTTTGAGAGTACGATAGTTTATATTATAATTTTTAAAGCATATTAACTTTTTGTTTGGATTATTTGGATATCTTTTTCAAAAGCAGAGACCTGCTTCATCAATTTATTGTCGCTATGTATTCCGAGATTGAATCGGAGAAGGTGTGGTACATACCACTGATTCAGATTACTCAGAGTGGAACAGTATGCACATTTGAGAGATGCTTTAATAAAAGGTGGAAATGATGCGATAAAAAAACTGAAGTACACAGAAATGACTAAACTTCCAAAAAGATATAAAAACCAAAAGTAAAAGTTTATGCTTTTGTAAATTTAAACGTTGCACAAATTATTAAAAAGTATTGGTATGCTTTTCAAAAGACACCCAAACACAGAAAAAAAATAGCATTAAAGATCAACAAAATAACAGCATTTCGCAATAACATGTTTTTTTTTTTTAATTTACAGCCCCCATTATGCAAAAAAGGCAGTGATATAAGAAGCCAACATTGGCAAAATGATGTTTAAATCCATCACTACCTTTTTGGAACTGGATCACAGTGCAATACATTGTTTCGTATGATAGTGGATAAAAGTAGCCTCGCGAAAAGTTAATATGCTTTAAAAATCAAAATCCAAAGTATTGTAGTCTAAAAAAGAAACAATAACAAACACATTACACAACCGTTATTCAGTTTAAAAAATGAAGTAAGCACAATAAAAAGTTACTTATATAAAAGATTAAAAGTCAACGCAAACTAAAAGTTAATATGCTTTAAAAATCAAAATCTTTGTATAAAGTCGGTGTTGGTCTAACTACATTAAAGCAACAACGCAGTAAATTAACGACAATGTTATGCAAACATGACTGATATTTTCGTGAGGCAAAATATAGCAGTGTAATCTAAAGGGAGAAGCCGATACTAAACAAAAGCATAAAAATAGCATTTGTTTTAGTCGTATAACAAAACATTGTGGGGCGTACGTGAAAAGAGGCCATTATAGCAAAATGCCATAATTTTGTTATTATTTAATGAACTTTTTTGTTTGTTTCTGTGTTTGAGTGTCTTTTGGAAAGAATAGCAATATTTAATTTTGATAATTTATGCAATATAAAAATTTACAAAAGCATCACCTGTTGCTTTTTGTTTTTATATCTTTTTGGAAGTTTAGCGATTTCTGTGTACTTCAGTTTTCGTACAGCAACATTTCTATCGTTCATCAACGCATCTGAATCAGATGCGTCAAATGTGCATACTGTGCCACTCTTGAGTCATCTGATTTAGTCGTATGTGTATAACAACAAAAATGATAAAAATTAACTATACGAAAACCAAAGTACTATACAGAAACAAACAAAAGAGTGCATAAATGAAACAAACCAGAAATTGCACAAAAGATCAAAATTAAATATCGCTAAACTTTGAAAAAAATATCCGAACTAAAAGTTAATATGCTTTAAAAATCAAAATCCAAAGTATTGTAGTCTAAAAAAGAAACAATAACAAACGTATTGCACAACCGATATCCAGTTTAAAAAATGAAGTAAGCACAATAAAAAGATACTTATATAAAAGATTAAAAGTCAACGCTAACTATAAGTTAAAAAGAAACAATAACAAACGTATTGCAGTTTCAAAAATAAAGTAAGCACAATAAAAAGATACTTATATAAAAGATTAAAAGTAAACGCTAACTAAAAGTTAAAAAGAAACAATAACAAACGTATTGCACAACAGTTATCCAGTTTCAAAAATAAAGTAAGCACAATAAAAAGATACTTATATAAAAGATTAAAAGTCAACGCTAACTAAAAGTTAACATGCTTTAAAAAAAGCAATACATTTTTGAAAGGATATGCAGTAATCGGGCGGCTACACTGCAACGGATACACACGCGCAGTAAATACGGATTCATTCAATACCGATTCATGACTGTTGCCATTCGGAAGAAAGATAATAATAATAGAACATCGCATTAAATTAATTTTAAAATTTTCAAGACTAAATTTTAAAAATCGGGCTGGTCTATAAAATCCCAAAAAAATTCGTACTACATGTGTGCCAAATTTCATTAGTGTAAATGCCATAAATTCGTCAGGGCACAACTTCGTGACACACACACACACACACAAAACTTTACTTTATAATAGTAGAGATATTTGTAATGAAAAAAATATCTTGGAAGAAATCATTCAAAATTTATATGATAAAATATGAAATAGCATTGATAAAATGATTACATGGTTGAGAAATATATATATATGATGAAAGGTAATTAGAACTTGAAATAAAAATATTAGACGCACACACACATATTCACACACACACGCAGAGAGAGTATTAAAAATTTTGAAGTGAAAAGTATTAACCTTTCGTATCTCACACCAACGCAGATATTACCGAAACTAGTTTAGATTGGTGAATTTCAATGTGACTGCATCTTTCCTTTAACATTTATGAAGGGGATTCAAACATTTTCTGTTCTTTTATATCATAAGTGTGTAGAAGAGAGCAATTCGTTGAGTATAACATATATCTATAACTCCAAATTATATTAGAAATTGCTTTGCACTTTTTCACACAGAGGTATAAGCATCCCTAAGACTTCTAATTAGTTGAACCAAATGCATAATACTGTTGAACAATATTCTTAGATTCATTTTAGTTAACCTTTTTACTACGGCTAGATATCACAAGCGCGATTCTTATAAATTTCAAGGTACAATACTGATGTACTGGCAGTTGTTTAAATTATTTCTTGGCGCGATCATGATACAACTGATGTACCGGCTGCGTCTAAAGGTTAAAAACACCTATACTAATTATTAATTAATTTATGTATTCAATAAACTGGTTTCAAATTAATAATGTTTTGAACCTCGATGTAAAATGTACATACTTAAATTACTTGAATTTTTAAAATGGCTTAAATGATATTATTTGAAACAGGAATCATATCACTTAAGTGCTGATGAGTTGAGGAGTGAAAAGCTAGCAATCTCAAGAAATAGGATTTACTTAACTGAACGATTCGAGCGTTCTCTTTTAATCATAACTGTGGTTGTCCAAGCATAATATATCATAATTATTAAAACTAACTAGAGCTTAATGGACGATATACCTCAACAATAGACGAAAACTGACTTCGTTTCGTAGTCTTACAAAAGTCGGTAATATCAAGATAATCAGATACTTTGTCATTAACACTCTTTTGAACAGGCATTGAAGGACGATATATATCGTAGAAACTAGTGATGTGACATCGACAGCAAAACATCGATGTTAAAAATTAAAACATCGATGTTGATAATACATCGCCCCAAAAACATCGATGTTTTTAAACATCGATGCTTTTAAAATTCAGTGTATTTAAACTTTTTCCCCCAATTTCTTAAAACTGGTCCAACAACTAATGATGCTTCATCGACAGCAAAACATCGATGTTCAAAATAAAAAGATCGATGTTGATAATACATCGCCCCAAATCCATAGATGTTTTTTTAATTCAGTGTATTTAAACTTTTATCCCCATTTCGTAAAACTGGTTTAGCAACTAGTGATGCGACATCGGATCCAATACATCGATGTTTTATTAAACATCAATGTTTTGTAAGCATCGACATCGATGTCGCATTCCTACTTTTCAGATCCTTCACCCTTGACCACTTTGGTCTAAAAGTATGTACGATTTGCTGATTATAAAAATTAAGCTACTTGATTATTTTCTATTTTTTTTATAACACTACTTTTTTCATTTAAAAATAAAACACCGACAACGTGAAAACATCGATAAGTATAAACATCGATGTTACAAAAACATCGACTCCAAACACGACTTTTCAAAACATCGATGTTTTGAAAACATCGACATCGATGTCGCATCCCTAGTAGAAACCACTTGGATGATAAATCATTTGCAATAAAAGTGGCTAAATGTTCATAATCTGTAAATAACATTAATAGAGTACTTCGAGTTTCCTCTTCTTTCATACATCCTGCCCTGCAAAATGTTATTCTTTGCAGATGCCCTAGATCGGTTCGTCCTAGATCGAAGTCGTGAAGCAATGACAAATTCCTTTACATATATCAGGTGGTCGCTAGGGTGAGATGATTTGCTACGGCGATACGTTTACGTTGACCATTTCTCCAGATTCCATTAAAAAAAATTCAATAACGTATTTCTGAGATTTTTGCGAGAAAGTGAAATATATTTCGCCATTTCTCTACGCATATGTGTTTTCCCATCACGTATAAGGTTCATCAGTCTTTACGAGCAATACCATACCCTCATGGGAGTAAATAAGGTTTAAAAGGAAGTAAATATTGAAACATCCTGGAAATTGTGCAAACAGGTAGATGAGAAAAGAATGATTGTTTATTCCGTACTCTTACAATTTTTAGTAAAACGACTTTTTAATCCTCTGAGATTTCCAAGCGCAGTATTGTATTGCTTTTACTCAACATTGCATTTTATCTTTTAAAAGTTACACCGAGAGACTAAACAATCAATCTTTCAATGCGTACAATGGCTCTCAAAATTGAGTACACACCATAAATACATCTTTAAAATAACCAAACTCTGTAATAAAAGATAATCTGAGCATAATTTTTATAGAAACGGTTGAAGTGTATATTTAAAAATATAGTAATTTAAAATGCAATTTCATGAGATCCTAAGGTATCCGCATATGTTCGTAGCTTTTTTTTTTCAAAAGTGCTATGCTAAAGAAATTTCATATTATATTTATAATTATTGATGTTCAAAATTAATTTTACACTATCAATAATTAAAAAAAAAAAAAGGAATTTACAAAAAATGAAATTTTGTGTGTAAATTTGAAGTTTTTTTTCAAATAAATTTTTGAAAAAGGACACAGGGCATACAATTTAAATTAGCAGCAAAAAACATGATCAGAATAAACTTCATGATGTTATCTTGTGCTTCTACCAGAAATAGAAAGGTATAAAAAGTAAAGGTTTTATGACTCATCGAAAAATTGTTAAATGATTTTTGACCATTTTGCAACATCAATATTCAAATGCAAGCTCATAAATAAGAAGAAAATAAAGGTATCAATACGATTCTAGTACATGCATTAGCAAAAACTTCTTCAAATATGCACAAAATATTTTATCAATATATATCAATAACTTTCTTAGTTATCATTTCTCGAATTCAATGTTTGTTCCTAAAATGTAATTCTGAGAAAAATGCTTATAAGCAAAATACAAGAAAGAAAAGATATTGCCAAATTCTTCTTACAAATAAGTGAATTTTATTACAAAATTGTAGTGGTCAATTTATAGCAACATAATTATTGTCTATTTCACTTACTATAACAGATAAAGGGCAGAAATTATGGTAGAAGTAGAATATTCTTATTATTAGTTCCGGTTTCGTTATGCTACTTCCGGTATACCTTAACGATTTCGTTCAAATTTTAAATTGACCTGACGTTTTTTCTATTAGTCGCACATTAAAAGTAGAAACTGTTTTAAAAAGCACAAAAGTTCCGGAAATTCGTTAGTATAATTAAAAAAAAATTGTAATATTTCGTCAAAATTGGCCTTTTTAACGCATGCGGATACCTTAAATATTAAAGAATTTTCGTCCATGAAAAAGAATATCCTCCCAGTTGATTTCGGAAAGAAGCCCACACAAAAAATGCGAAGACGATTTTTTTTTGGAAACTGCATTTACTTGTATAACATCTTCTGAGATTAAAGACGCTGAACTTATAGAAATTATGTTATTTCTTGGAATTTGCTTTCCCATTTATCTCGTGGAATCGTTCATACTTTCTATGTTCTTACTATCAGGGGTTTTAACCACTTTATATTTTTCCTACTAGAGTCTTGAATTTCAAGCCCATCCTCGTCTTGTGTTTATGGATAATTACATAATTGCTGTTAAAAGTAGTCAATATATTTTATCTCGACATTTTCTGCTCCTTACTCTTTCACTCTTTGTACAAATTAGTTACAACAGTTTGACACTAAATCCAAATGGCAAGCACTTTTGAAATAACATTCTTCAATATAATTAAATTACACGCACCAAAACGTTTCTATGTTTAGAAGTGGGAATAGTGTGCTCTGGAAGTGGTTCACTTATAGGGTTCTGGTGCACATACACTATATGAACAAAACTATTTGCACAGTGCAGAAATTTGGAGGAAGATCCATTTTAGTGGGAATTTTTGTAGGTTAGTCTTTTTCTAGTTAGGATTCGGCCCATTTTATTACGTATCTGGTACCATGAACGTTGACGTGTACTCGAAGTTCCGGAGTATTCGGCTTTGCCTACACTATGGCAATACTACAACGATGATGGTTAATTTTTCCAACAGGATCGAACGCCATTTGATACTGCAAAATGTGTTTTGGTCTGCTTTCCTGAAATGAGGTGAATTTGCTGGACTAACCTGCTTAGAGCTACGATCTCAATCCGGTCAAGCACTTGTGCGACAAACTACTAGAACGACGCGTACGACACCACCACTCAAATCCATTTTCACAACAATACCTTCTCAGTCTTGCAAGAGGCATGGCGAGCTATTACAGCCCAGACTTACAGAGAACTTGCCTCGACGTTTTGCAGCTGTAATATAAGCAACAGGAGGACCTACTCGTTACTAAATAGAATTATAAAGCATTTTGTCTAATAAGCATGCAACGTCCAAATACCTTTGATCATACAGTATATTATCAGTAGGGCAACTTGTTGCAACAAATGCAACTTTTTTTCACACGTTCTATGCTGCATGTAAAGTACTAAAACCAAAATTGCTCCTACATGGGGTGTATAATAAGTGAGTTATAACCGCAACATAAATGCAACTTTCTGCATAAATGTAACTTTTTGCATAAATGCAACCACCTGAAACTTTTTTTAATTAAGCTTAAAATGAATTAATATGAAATTACTACTATTTCATTTTTTGCCCTCTCAATCAATTCTTGATTTCATTTTTTGCTCTCTCAATCAACTCTTCGATCACGCGCGTCTGATCGTGCGAACGACGAAGTATTGCTGATCGAAAAGGTTGATGAAAAGAAGGTGTTCGTCCTAACAGGCGAAAGTGAAATAAATCGCAAGAAGTACCTTACCACATTGGCTGGCGCTCTTGATAATCCTGAGGAAACTTGCATAATCGACTGTAGAGTTTGTGAGGTGAGTGTCGATCATCAATATGTTGTTCGCCTTGTAAATGACGTTTTAAAATCTCTGAATACTGAGCGAAAAGATTTCGCGCTTCTGCTATGCGATATAGCACATTATATGACTACAGCTGGCGCAGTTTTTCAATGTTAAAGAAATTACTGGCCAAGGATCGGTCAATCAACGTTCTTCTGTATTTAATGGTGTAATATAATATTATTGTACACTACTAATATTGTCAATATGTATTGAATTTTTTAATTTTTTACGAATAATTTATTTTAGATTTTAGTGTATCAAAAATAAATGCAACTTTATTTCCATAAATGCAACTATAGGGAATGATTAATGCAACATTTCCCATTTTTACTGCAGTTAAAAAGTTGCCCTAATTATTAGTCATTACCACCAAAAACATCAAACATTTTTCAGAAGCTAGGCAATGTTTTTCGAGGTGATGATCAATGAGGTGTGTCTGTATGGGGTTAGACGCTAGCAGGAGTGTTTGGAAATTTAGGTTTTGTCTTGTTTCACACATAATGGGAAAGACAGAAAGAAAATTTTATAGTCAATGTCGGGGCTATCAAGGAAAATAGTAACTTTAGTGGACTGCAATTACTTTGAACAATATTATCTGATCTCGTGTGCCAAAACACACTTTCGTCACTTAGAAATCCCTCACGCTTGGAGTCCATGAAGTCGTTTCTTCCTTCAAAAATAGAAATGTATGAAGACTTTTAATTTTGAAAGCAGCAGGACTAGAACCTGGACTTAATTGTGTTACCTCAATGAGAACATTGGATGATTTGCAGGTTTCTATCGCTCTCAGAAAACAGACAGGTATTGAGAAAAAAGCCCGGCAAGAAAGAAAAAAAAAGTTAGAAGATAACTTTTTAAATGCTAAACAACGTAACACACCCTCTTATTTGGCTGAATTTTTTAATATATATTTGAAGGTAAAATAAATACAATTTTATACTTCAAACGCTGTTTTCTCAAAATGCTGTTTTTTTATACAAATGTACCCTTTTCTCAGAATCGACTGAACATATTGCTTTAAAACTTTTTTTCTAAAACATATTGGGATTTTACATAAATAAACATATGCGTTTAGAGAATAACTGATTAGATTTTTTTTAAATTCATAATCATGCTTTTTTTTTAAATTCCTAAGAAAATTTTATAACATCATAAATTGTAAACAAAACAATTTTTTAATAAAAGCATATGTCTATCTATGTAAAAGTGCTTGAATATTAGCTGTGCCAAATTTTAAACCAATGCTGTGAGTAGATTCTGAGACACAGGGGCATAAAGAAGCCCCTTTTTAACATGGGCTTCAAAGGACCTTTCAGGTTCCCCTTAGTAGGACTAATACAGTTTTGAACGCAGCAGAAAAAGATTTTGATGGTAGAATGAAGTTGGCCAAAAACACAGTTTGGCCATGAGGAGAGCAATAAACCTAAGTCCCTTAGTAATGGATATGACCTCCCCTAACTGCAATGGTTGCGTGGCACCGTCTGCCCATACTCAAAAGCAGATTATCCAACAGTTCTTGAGGTAAGAGTTCCCATTCCTCAATGAGTATCTGAGTCATTTGTATGGTGTTCTCCGGAGGATACGATCGCGGCACCAGGTGTCTCCCCAAACCATCATACACATGTTCAATGGGATTGAAATCAGGGGAGAATGCTCGCCAATCCAATCTACGAATTTTTCACTTCCTACAAGTTCATGAACAGCATGGGACCTGTGTGGCTGTACGTTGTCGTCCATAAAGACACAGTCTTGACCAATAGCACCTCGGAACAGATGCACGATGGGGAGGATAACATCTTTACAGTAAGGATCTTCGGTAATTGAACCTCTGTCACAAATGTGGAGCTCCGTCCGTCAGTTCATCATATAGCTTCCCCACACAAGAATGCCAGAACCACCCAAACTGTATATTTCACTGATGTTAGTGGTATTAAAGCGTGTCTCTTCCTCATTTCATATCAACTGGCACCGAGAGTCAATTTGCATCTTTATTGCGATTGTATCCATCAAAATCTTTTACACAGCATTGTAGAGATATCTATTCCATGCATCACAAAGACACAATATTTTCAGTCTATTTTTTTCCTTCTTTTTTGGCATGTACATTTTATACTTGCATCGTCCCCTAAACTTCACTAACATCTCATCGATGCATGCATATTACCCAATAATATAATTTCTTTAACAATTCTTTATGACAGAGTTCAAAATTTTGGATATGGACGCCATTTTGTCTTTCCACAAACGTTCCTTTCTGGTCTTAGGATCATCAAATCGTAAGCAGTTCAATAAAAATAAAAATCTTACTTTCGTTGTTACGCATCGAAATACTTCAGTGGCCATACTTCATACCATCAGTGGCAAATAAACAATCAAGGTCTTCTCGATTCGATGTGAAAACTTTCTAATATAGCAACAGTCCAAGAAAAGCTAACATCCCAATTTCATCTGTATCACGTAAGTCACACCTTTCTTTGTTTGAATATTTCTCCCTGCATGAACTTATTTTGACATTATTCCATTTCACGATCACTTTGATGGTATTTTCATCGAAAAATAGATTCTATGTCTCTTCAGGCTCAGCTTTTGGACCTTATTTTGCAGGACGTTTCAATCCTGGTACTGTATAACTATGTTGTATATTATTGTTCTAACGGCACGATTAGGTTCCCGGCCAACCTATTTGAAGTTATTTTTTCCGTAGACATATTATTTTTGCGAATACGCACTTGAAATGCCTTCATCTTATCTACCAAAATTTCCGAATCCGTTTTGTGTTCGCTTTTAATAATATTATCCGAAATTTCACGGTCCGAGTACTCTATTTCCGACCAATTATTAACAACATCCTGAATTTCTTTTAGTTTAAGATACATAGGTCGTTTGTTAGTAAATTATGTTGCCATTTTAGGTTCTCTGCCGAAATTCTCTACTCCAAATTAGACGATTTCATTCAACAAGAACGGTAACGCAAATGCCGAGAAGGGGTCTAAGAGACAACGAGGAAATTGCAAATAGTGTAAAACATAAAATAGTTGTGGCGTCTCAACCAGTCTTGTAATGTGGCATCTGTTAGAAGAGGTAGGAAGGTACTGAATAGGACAGGGACATTCACTTTAAGGGGTGGAAACGACCTGTCAAAAATGACTCGGGATCTGTGAGACCCATGACAGCAGTTAAAGGTTAAGAAGATATCAATAAAAATTTAATAAACTGATTTAAAATTGGGAGCTTCAATCTTTCTGCCCTCCTAACTACAAAACGGTAAAACCTAATGAAATATCTGTAGTAAATTTGTTATATAGATTTTAAATTGTGTGTCGAAATAGGGGGTTCTTATTTGAAACTATGAAGTTGGTGCTCAATTTAATATAAAGACTGTCCCTTATGCAAATTTTATTAATTTGAATTTTTAGAAGACGTAGGTTCTTGTCAAATGCCTTCTTTGAATTTTCTCTACGGATAAAATTGCTTGTATAAAGAGGGATGGTTCGGTTATTTTTCCCCGCGACTGTATATTCAGTAAATTAAATCTATCATCGATGAAGCCCCTCATCACTAAAAGACTTTCTACTCTGTCCAAAAGAAGCCTCATCCATTTTCTTGAAATATAGAAGTAAAATAAAGTCAAACACAAACGTATTTTCTGAAAAAATGCCTGAATATTTAAATCAGCATAAAACTAACCAAGTTAGGTCTAAAGCTGTTTTCTTCTCTTTTTACTATCAACGATTATAATTTTGATGCATGAGCTCTATTGCAAGTGATTACATATCATTTACAAGCATGTGACATGGAATAATTCTTACACATTTAGAAATTATCTTTCTCTCGAATTAAGCAGACTTTCCTTTCCATTGAGGTTGTTGTCATGTGACGTCATGTACTGTCATCTATATATATATATAATTCTCTTACGTGGCACGCAAAAAAGACGTTATTTGTTATTGCGTTTTGGCAACATTGAACGATTGTTTGTTTACCAACACGAAGCCTCGCGCTTCAATTGAATTCATATCGTAATCCGACGAAATTTTATTGAAGATACGGAATTTTAGTCGAGCTGTTGCAGTTTACAATAGAAACCAAAGAAAACGGGGTATCTTTTCAGGGCCAACAATTGTAGTTCAACAAACAAGACGCTTGCACTACAACTTTCGACAACAAACTCAATGAAAAAGTGTGGTGAAATGTTCACACAAACAACATGCTGGGTATTCAATTTCCAAAACAGCGATCACATTTCGAGTCAAAATTTGTTCAAAGTTTTCATTTGAATTCTGATTTCAGAGGCACTGTATATATTATTTCTGCAAAGAGCAAATTTAGATTGGGAAAAAAAATGCTTTTTTTTTGTTATACCATATTTTGTAAACAGTCCCTTCTGCTAGGACACATGTCTTCATTGATGCGAGCGAAGCGATCATAACCAGTGACGATTGCATAGCAATCCTCCGGGGGTTGGCCCCCTAGTATTTAAAAAATCTCTTAGTTTCAAGGTACTACGTTACCAAGGTTCATACTAAAGACGATTTAATTCGTTCATCTTGTAAAAAACCTTTCATATATTCTACACCTGTAGAAAATAACATGATTACCCAATTTGAAATGAGCACGTTTTCAAAATCTGCTAACCGCAATTTAACTATCTTTGCTCAAATTTTGAAGACGTTTTGTGCATATTTCTAAGTTTTCATCTTTTACTTTCAATTGACGTATGTTTGAAAAGTTCTGAAAATCGTTTGCTAACCAATGATGATTTAAATAAGGCTAATATTTATCTACATATCCTAATTGAATCGTTCGAGCTTGAATAATCGTGGTATCTTGTTTGAAGTTACATTTTGAAAACAGGCCCACCGACTATGAAATATGATTCGTATTTCTCTTCTTTTCATCAGTTGAAAACAAAATAACAGAAACTCTAGGGTTGTGCCGAATCACTGAACAAATCTTTGTAGATTTGCATCTCTTGACAGCCATCTTACCGTATGCGAAACTAATTGGTTTGATGCTTCTTTTTTTTCAGATCACAATCAGCATTTAAGAGAATGAGTTTTAATTTGATTGTAGATTTAATACACAATCTTAGAGTATCATGCAGTTCGTCACTGAAAGTTTTTGTCACTTAATGGGGGTTTCAGTGCAACACACAGAGCGCTGGAGCCCCATATTTCAACACAGTTTCGAATATCTATATCAAAATTTAACTTAAAATACCAAATGTCTTGTCATTAGGTCTTATAGTTTCAAAGTTATAAGTACAGAAAGATTAGAGCTCCCAATGGGGATAAATTAGTTTCTTAGACTTTTATGGATATCTTCCTAAATAATAATTCTATATCTCTGATATTTAGTACCATGTTACTGTTTAACAATTCAAACAAAATTCACTTTAATATTTAATATCAAGTAGTTCTTAGTATGCAATAATAATTACTAAATTAATGTTATGAATTGAACCTTATTATATTTTGATGGGAATCGATTCAGAACTTCTAATATGACCGTACAAAATTTCAGCTCATATTGAGATAGTTAAATTTTGCACTACATTAGATTTTCCTCATTTTTGCAATTCTTTAAGGAGCAACCAAAAGTTTAAAAAACGTCTGACAAGCCTCGGATTATAATTTCTGGATCATTTGCATTTGAGGCATAGTAAATCTAACAACGTAATTCTCAAATCGTTTGCACTTGCATAATAAATATAATAATCCTTGATCGCTGAAAAATACCTTTGAAATTGTGTTCAAATTTGAAATTAGTGTGTAACGATGATTACATTTAATCTCGATCTACGAATAACGACTTTCTATGCGGAGGTGATCCCCGAAATTGACACCAAATTTGGGATTAAATATCTCCGTGTATTAAGATAATGAAGTCAAAAAATTTCATATTTAGACTAATTTAACAATGCAGAATCTGGTTATGGCATCAAAACATGGAGTTTCCATTAGGCACCATTAGTAATCTAGTAGTTTGTGCATAATTTGATATGAAGACGTCGCCATACGCAATTTTTGCGTATCGGAATTTGTTGGAGACGTTATTTGCTATTGAATGATCCCTTTGAATTTGTAAATAAAAGTGTCAATGCTGAATAAGTGACTGTGGAAACATTTTCTGTTATTCGTATAACTCTTAATCTTTTATTTGAATTATATGTAGACTACTTGGTAGAAAATGTTTCTTGCACATTTTGCATGTTTCTGATTAAATGTAACTATTTATACAATCATATATTTATTATATATTGTATTGTGAAATTATAGCAGACAAGTATCCGTAATATTAATTTATAATGATCGTTTCTAACTATTTAAACTACACCAACTTAGCTGAAAGGAAAGACAACTACAGCTACACAATTAATGTCCTATTGGAATTTTTTTACCATGTGATCAACAATGATAATTGTTTGTTTACTATTTACAGCATTAGACACTAACATTTATTATTTTATTTTATTTATGAAATGTTACAGATGTGGTGGCATCACATTTGTTGCAAAATTTCAATATAGCAGCAATAGCTTTGTTAAGCCAATAAATAGTTCGACGATATTGATCACGACTGTTTACACAAGTATATATGAACTGTCAACATTTGAACGATGGAGGGCAACTGGGAGTGAAGCTGTACGTTGTGTCTCGTCCTGTATTTCAGTTAGTGTTTAATTTATAAACGTTATTTGTATATTGTTGAATGACAACAAGGTACAGTATGTCCAACACAAACCCCATTGCTATGCGATTCATTGCATTATTTTGCCTCTTTGTTTAGATGCTTATTGTGAACTATGGAGCTGCACTTTTTAGCGATAACAACACGGAAAAGAACACCCATTCTAATTAAATTCTTCAGTTGTCTGATTACGGAAAGAAATGCGCAATACGGAAGGCTGTAATCAGTTCAGGAAAAAAATATATAAACGAGCACATATAAAACAGCTTCTGTGTCAAAAATACCGAATTGCTTCTGAGTTAAGGAATGATCTGGAATTAAAGGAAACGCTAAGTGGAGTAACATAACAGATGAGTACACTATTCTCCGTGCAGTTTATTGTAAAAAAGAATCAACACCAGTATGAAAAAAAAATTCAAGTATTTTTGAACGATTTTATTTGAAGTACAAAATGTGAGCATGGATGCTACTTTTATTATAAATGAATTGAAGTATGAAATGTAATGTGTGTATTGACATTATCCCATCAATAAATGATAGTTAAGAAATTTTAGCAATGGTGCAATGGGATTTGTTAGTAATGGAAACTTTATCCTCTGTCGTTTGCGTTAATATAAAGAATTGAGTAATATGATATTGAAAACAACAGTAACGAGAGCGAAAATTTTTTATACCAAGAAAAAGTGTAAAGGTGGTGTAGTTGTTAAATCTCCTTTGCTGACATAAGTGGTTTAAGGATGAGCGTCCATCGCATTGACCAAAGCAGGATGTGTAAGACCGTCAGAAATGGATCACACGGAAAGCTCTGAAGCATGGTGGACGATAATCCAACCATTAGTAACCTAAACCGGGTGGAATTACTCGGAACATTAAAGTACATCACATTTCAGCTATAGCATAGAGTTAGTAGAGCCACAAGAACTGCAAAGGATGTGGACATAAGGGAAGTGCTGACAAATACAAAGTGGTAACTCTGAGAGTTTCTGCTGAAAAGTTGTTTCGGTTCATTTTTTATCTTTCATCTGTAGAATAAAAACCTTTTGATGCTATTGTGAAATAGCGAGATTTCCTGGTGAAAGGTTACATCAATGTTTCTCCAACGTTTATAGCATATTGATCAAATTTGTAAATATTTTGAGATATTTATCAAGTGTGTTACTTTGAATTTACCAAGAAATTAATTACGAAACATTTATGTACACAAATGGTGCTTTCAATGAAAAAACATTTCCGACTCGTATAAATTGGAAACAACTTTTCAACCAATGCTTAAAACACATTTCAAATGAAAGAATTCATTAAAAAGATAACACTAGACTTGCAGTACAAAATATAAACCTACTGATTCATACTATGAAACTTTTACCAGTTCCAAGTGGTCCCTAATGCATCGGATAGTATAATAATGGTATTATACACATACATATAACAAAGCTTCTTTCAGGGAAACTGGATATTATTGACCTAATGCCAAATTTTAGCGATTAAAAAAAATACCTTATCGGGCACTTCTGATCTTGGAAAAAAAATTAAAAAATCCACACACACACACATATATATATATAGAGAGAGAGATTAAGGACGCAAGTTGATTTCTCTAATTACGCACCATAATAATTTCATATAGCAAGCTCATACTAAGAAAAATTACAAAACATTTTTTTATCTCTCCCAGATCTTTACAAAGTTAAAACAAGCAGTTTAAATGAGTATATTTAAGATGCGGATCATCTGTCTGATCAATGAGTTTCACGGGACTTTATTGGTTGAAACATACGGCTGTTTGGTTCTTGGTTTTAAAGTATTTTGCTTGTTTATGTATATATATATATATATATATATATATATATATATATATATATATATATATATATATATATATATATATATATATATATATATATATATATATATATATATATATATATATATATATATATAAATGTGTGTATATATATATATATATATATATATATATATATATATATATATATATATATATAAAAGGTTTACGACATTACTTTTACAAAACTGAGAAATAGTTAAGCGAAAGTCGGAAATAATGCAATACTGTAAAAGAATAGCGACCTATCGAATGTAAACAACTTTATTCATCGAACAACCTCTGTCTATGAAACTATCAAAAATTCAATTTGTATAAAATGTATAAATTAAAAAAATATGAAAGTACAAAATCTAAATATAAAAGTATAAAATAAAAATATAAAACATAAAATGTGTTTTGAGCTTTAAACAAGTGATGTGAAACCGTTAAAGAACGGAATTCTTACGCAAAACAAAACATTTCAGTATTAATCTATATTAGTACCTATCTAGCCGGAAGCGCTTGGGCTTCTAGTAATCGATAGTTACAAGAAACGCGTTTATAAAATCTCATGCTTTAATATCGTTTTGAGTAGCATTACCTACCGTTAACACGAATAAACACACCTTAAAACTGAAAATAACAGAAGTTTATTTAGGAAAACAAACATTTTAATTAGTGCTGGGAGAAGTTTGCCAAGAGAGGCATATAGCAAACAAAAATTAGGTGATTATCAACATGAAGCATCAATAATAGGTCCAATCCTTTAGCCTAGCAAATGTATATTAAACAAAATTTAAATTGACGCTGATTTGAGTATTGTTGTGTATTCGTTATGTATATATATATATATATATATATATATATATATATATATATATATATATATATATATATATATATATATATATATATATATATATAGGTCCCGTATATGGACGAAAAATGTTTTTTTTGCAGTTATCAAAACGCATACCCTTTAATTCTTTTTGATATACTAAGCCTTACTTGAATATGAAATTTCAACTTTCTATGTTAATGTTAACCCGTGCCGACAGGGCCCCAAAGTTTATAGAAATGGACGTTTTTGAACAGATCCTTAATACGTAGCTAGGTCATCGCAACTATGGATATCATAGGTAAATATTGATTTAAGGACAAATTTGAGTAATGCCTTTAATTATTAATAAATAAAGTTACACATAATTATTCAGGATACTTTCATTTTAAGGTCTCTTTTTTACAGTCTGGATACATCGTAATATGTTCTTGCACACAGCAAAATAAGAACTGTTTATCTTCTTCTTCTGCGGTAATTAAACCATGGAAGGCTTTGCATTAGCTTAACAGCTCTTTCAGCTGTGTCATTTACTGCTTTTAAGCTAAAATTCTTTTTTTAGCTTCCACAAAGGCTGCATTTTCTTCCCACAAAGATACGTTTTCGTGGAGGAAGCTACTGTCAACTTTTAATCGCGAAAACAAATTTTTGCTCTTGATGGATAGGAAATCACTCAATGATTTATCTAACACAATATGAAAATTTGTATCACAATAAAATTAACAGAATTTAAAATAACATATTAATTAAAACTCTCATCGTATAAAGAAACAGACATCTCTTCCTTCATATATCTTCCCAAAAATCATATTAATTTTCTCTTAGTAAGTTCGCTACAAGATTCGCCTTGGTTTGTTTATAAACAATAGCATCAAAGAGTGGTAGTACGGCTATTTCCTCTGATAAATACCACTGGTGTTAAATGAACTTGCTCAGGGCCCCTTTGGAAATAAATTTGTCAACAGTTTCATACTCTTTTAACGTCTTTAAAAAACGCAAATCTTGATTCGCCGCATTCACCGCCAAACTGCATCCAAGCCAGGGTATCACATAAACTGCCACAATGAATAAACAAACATCTTGCTACGTTCGTTTGTCCTCAACGCTCATTTTGAACTAAGACTGCAGCAAACATATTTTTAAAGAGAAAATAGCCTTTGCCATCCATCGTGCTGGATGCATTGCGCCAGGAGGTCTGATTTAAATTTTACTTTCGTTATCTCCTCTCAAGAAAATAACATAAACGTCACGTATAATGGATTTTTGCAGTTCATGGTTAAAAAACGTCACCAATCCGTTAATGGTCGCGTCAAAACGATGCTGTTCGGCAAAATCTGAGCATGTTTTGATAGCATTAGGATTAATGTTTTTCCAGTTGTCTCTGAACTTTTTTATCAGTGGATTATCGGGACTGCTTACGACTTGGTAGATCCTTGTTTCAAATACACTTTTCAGAACCAGTTCATAAGCATGATGACGGCAAGCAAAGAGTAACAATACTCCTTCTAGATCATGTTCTAAAAGCTCACAAACTCCATTCAAGCGGTCTATATTATATACTGTCGTATCACAGCACATTATTTGTACTTTATCATTGAGGTTCCATTCTTTAAGTGCGTTTGAAACTGCTTTAGCTTTATCTTTGCTGGAAGAGCTGTCCAGTTTTGATACTGCAAGAAGTTGCTACTTCTCTCTAAATGAAATAAGAATCGTTAGGCGTTATTCCTTAGAACTTCTCACATCCAGGCCTGGTAACAATTTTCAATCGTAATGAACGGTAACTACTTCGGACACGTTATTCTGAAAATCGGATTTTATGGATTCCGCTCTAACCTTTCTCAATGACTCACCTCACCAACCAAGAAAATGCTTTTTTTTTACTGCTTCTCAGTTCCATTGACATCTTCGAAATATAAAACAATTCGCGTTAATTACGCAAGAAGCCTAGAGTATCCCGGTTATTCAAGTGTCAGGTAGAATTGCCGTGCGAAGAGATTCAAGTCCAACGTCTCGAATTTCTCTACCCGTATAGCGGTTAAGGTGTTAGCCTCTAGATCGGAAGGTTCCTGGTTCGAATCCGGGTCCGGGCATGCATGTTTGTAAGCGTATGGTGTATAGGCGGCTGGTACACCTTCAATCTGTCGTGCCCGAAAGTCCTCACGTTGGGTTGGTGCGGAAGTTTGGAGAGTGGGGTGCCAGCTCAGCTGTTGTACGTCATCTGACCGTGGTTCAAAATTACGAGGTGTTGTCCTCGGATCTTTGCCTTAAGGGATTGATCCCGGACAATCGTCAATAACCCTTTGTATTGCTCTAGTACGACGTTAATTACAAATTACCAATTACCGCTCCAACATGAATTCACAACTTATAGTAACGCTGCGTATTTATGTTTTCCTAAAAAGCGCATCAACTCTAACAATCCGTTTCTTGATTGGTTATTTGAACTAAATTCTCGTGGTAGTATGTGGCGTATGACGCATTTGACTGCTTTGGAACCATTCTGCTAGGAAAACCCGCCTTTACTGACACAACGAGCACGGCGCACTCGCGGCACCTCGAACGCAACTTGTACGAACATGTTTCCATGCAAGTCGGCACGGGTTGCAGTTATCCAAATAAGGTAAAAACTTATTTCCGAGTGTTTTAGGGTCAAAAGAACAAAACTAGAGCCTATGCGTTAGAAAATAAAAACTTTGAAAAATAAGGGACACCCTAATATATATATATATATATATATATATATATATATATATATATATATATATACAGGGTGTTTCAGTGAACCGTTTCAGAACTTCTAAGAGGGGTAGGGTACATCCTGACGAACCAAAATCATATACCAATGGGCAGTCAGAAATGCTTTCCTGACGTGGTAGATGGCGTTGTGCGAAAATCCCGAGCTTTCGTGTAGGGAATCTTCATTTCGCACAAGAACGTCAAGTTAGTAGGATGGATGATTACACGATCGCAGAGTTACCCGATATGCATTTGGCGTACGGGGCTGCAAATTGTAGTGGGCCAGCCGCACAGTGTTTGTACGCGGAACGATATCCGACGAGGCGTATCCCTAGTCATAATTTCTTTGCAAGACTGCACCAGAGGTTAGCTGAGACAGGTTCATTAGAAAGGGCTGACAGGGACAGGGTAAGAACAGCACGGACTGCAGACGTCGAACAGAATGTGCTGCAGCATGTACAGGGGAATCCAAGAACGAGTACACGAAGTGTAGCAAACGCAGTCGGGGTTTCCCATTGCAGCGTCTGGAGGATTCTCCGAGAAGAAGACATGCATCGTTTCACGTGCAGCGTGTCCAGACACAGCAACCGGAGGATTATGCACCTCGTATTGCTTTCGCACAGTGGTACCTTGGAAAATGTGCTACAAATCCCCTTTTTCCTGCTGAAGTGTAGTTTTCCGATGAGGCATCCTTCACAAGAGAAGGAATTTTCAACACGCATAACGACCATATCTGGGCATTCGAGAACCCACATGCAATACGACGTAGTGCAACACAGATTCGATTTTCGGTCAATGTATGGGCCGGTATTATGGGAAATCACCTCATCGGACCTTACCTGTTACCGTCTCGTCTAACCGGACCTAACTACTTGCTCTTTCTGCAGCAAGTATTGCCACAACTTTTGAGAGATGAACAGATTTCTGCATCGACGCAACAGACAATGTGGTTTCAACACGATGGAGCCCCTGCCCATTATAGCGTAGATGTTCGTAACTACCTGGATGTCACATTTGGTCAGCAGTGGATCGGACGTGGTGGTCCCGTGCGTTGGCCTGCTCGGTCACCCGACTTATTATGTCTTGATTTTTATTTCTGGGGTCATCTGAAATCGGTAGTTTATGACACCCCTGTTGACAATGTTGAGGAGCTGGTTGCAAGAATTGCAGTAGCTGCCGGATAAATTCGAGATATGCCTGGAGTATTCCAGAAAGTTCGGATGTCCATGCGTCGGAGATATGAGGCGTGCATTGTAGCCCGTGGAAGGAACTTCGAACACTTACTTTAATCCATGTACCTTTTGCTTCTTTTCATGTATTATTAAAACGATTTCTCACTTACGGTCTCTTTTCTTTACGGTGCTTCTGTGTACAACAACGCTTTAGGAAAGTATTTCCGACCCCACATTGCTATATGATTTCTTGTTGTCAGGATGTACCCCACCCCTCTTAGAAGTTCTGACACGGTTCACTGAAACACCCTGTATATATATATATATATATATATATATATATATATATATATATATATATATATATATATATATATATATATATATATATATATATATATATATATATATATATATATATATATATATATATATATATATATATATATATATATATATATATATATATATATATATATATATATATATATATATATATATATATATATATATATATGGGTGACAGCACATTGAAGTAGAGTGTATATAAAGGATGTCCTAGGGCATCGGAAAGCATTTCAAAAGTTAGCGTAATGCAGAAACGTAGCAATTTTTTCTAACGTCCAAAAGGGGCATGATTATTGGCTTTCGGGCCAAGGGTGGAAGCATTTCGGAAACGGCTAATTTTGTGAACTGTTCGCGTGCCGCCGTGGTAAAAGTAGACCGTGCATGACAAAATGGCACTATCCAAAATCAGCGGGCGTGGGCACATGTGGTGCACCACGGGCTATAGATAACAGAGGCGAACAAAGGCTACGGACATGCGGTCGGGCGAATAGACGTGCAACTGTTGAGCAACTGACCGCCCAGATGAACCAAGGCGCTACCAAGAAGGTATCATCAACAACGGTTCAGCGAAATTGCTGAGCATGGGCCCTCCGCAGCAGACGCCTGGTGAATGCACCTATGCTGACTGCTGTTCATCAGCGACGATGGCTGGAATTTGCACGCCAGTACCGCAACTGGACTTCCACAGAGTGGCGACAGGTGTTTTTTTCCGATGAATCACGTTTTATGCTCTATCGGACATATGGACGTTGGCGTATACGGCGTGAAACGTCCGTAAGCAAACGCCCTGCAACAATTGCCTGAAGGATCCAGGCCGGAGGAGGGATAGGTAATCAAGCGCAGCTGGCCATGGTACCGGAGTCGACATGGCTCAACATCCCAGTGAACACCTTCAGAAACCTAATTGGCTGTCTTCCTACACATCTCGCAGCGGTCCGCTCAGCCAAAGGTGGTTTTTCTGGGCTTTTGACAGGTGGTCACATTAATGTGACTGGACTGTATATAAATATATATAAATAAATAAATAAATAAATATATATATATATATATATATATATATATATATATATATTATATATATATATATATATATATAATATATATATATATATATATATATATATATATATATATATATATATATATATAGGTGACAGCACATTGACGTAGAGTGTATATAAAGGATGTCCTATGACATCGGAAAGCATTTCAAAAGTTGGCGTAATGCAGAAACGTAGCAATTTTTCCAACGTCCAAAAGGGCATGATTATTGGCTTTCGGGCCAAGGGTGGAAGCATTTCGGAAACGTCTAATTTTGTGAACTGTTCGCGTCCCGCCGTGGTAAAAAGTAGACCGTGCATGGCAAAATGGCACTATCCAAAATCAGCGGCGTGGCACGTGTGGTGTACCACGGGCTATAGATAACAGAGGCGAACAAAGGTTACGGAGATGCCGGGTCGGGCGACTAGACGTGCAACTGTTGAGCAACTGACCGCCCAGATGAACCAAGGCTGCTACCAAGAGTGTATCATCAACAGCGGTTCATCGAACATTGCTGCGCATGGGCCCCTCCGCAGCCCCAGACGCCTGGTGAATGCACCTATGCTGACTGCTGTTCATCGGCGACGAAGGCTGG
>OX375878.1:39016584-39255833 GCA_947359465.1 Metellina segmentata | reverse complement strand
AGGATGTCCTAAGGCATCGGAAAGCATTTCAATCGTTGTCGTAATGCAGAAACGCAGCGATTTATCCGTCGTCCAAAATGACATGATTATTGGCTGTCGGGAAAAGGGTGGAAGCATTTCGGAAACGGCTAATTTTGTGAACTGTTGATATTGATTGGATATATATATATATATATATATATATAACTGCGCATGGGCCTCCGCAGCAGACGCCTGGTTAATGCACCTATGCACAAAGGCGACAGGTGGCTTTTTCCGACGAATCACGTTTTATGCTCCATCGGACAGATGGACGTTGGCGTCTACGGCGTGAAATGTCTGAAAGCAAACACCCTGCAACAATTGCTGGAAGGATACAGGATGGAGGAGGGTGCATTATTGTTTGGGGATTGTTTTCCTGGCATTCACTGAGTGCAATGGATCAGTACAAGTATGCATCTGTCCTTGCGGACCATGTCCACCCCTACATGCGAATTATTTTTCCTCAGAATGATGGCATCTACCAGCAGGACAATGCGAGGTGTCATACAGCTCGCAGTGTATGTGGGTGGTTCGAAGAGCACCAGGATGAGTTTACCGTACTCCCCTGGCCAGCAAACTCACCGGATTTAAACCCGATCGAGAATCTGTGGGACTACCTCGATCGGGTTGTTCGTGCCATGGATCCTTAGTAGCGTAATCTAGCGCTGCTGGCCACGTCACTGGAATCGGCACTGTTCAACATCCCAGTGAACACCTTCAGAAACCTAATTGACTCTCTTCCTACACGTCTCGCAATGGTACGCTCTGCCAAAGGTGGGTATTCTGGCTTTTGACAGGTGGTCACATTAATGTGACTGGACTGTGTGTATATATATATATAAATATATATATATATATATATATATATATATATATATAACTGCATTCGAAGTAAATTGTAAAAGCAATGAAAAAGTTAAAACTATCATTAAAGATGCGCTCATGATATTCACTCAGCGCCCTAGTTAATAACGCCAGGCGTTCATCCAGTATGAAGCTGAGTAAAACTCTTAAGGGGAAGGCGTCAACTCTGTAGCGTCTGACGGGTAAGTGTCTGTCATAATAGTCCAGATTGTAGCGGCATTGCCAACCAGCATGCCATTGGCTATGATGTTGAGCCCATTGTAGCCGGATGCGTCTGTGGTTCAGCGTCAAGGTAATCTTGCGCCGAGGAATCTTTAAACGTTTCCCATGGCGCAGCTGACGTCAACAAACTCTCTAGACGTAACGTACATTCCATCTTTGGCGAGGCACATTAACATATAACCAATTGTAGCAGTCAAACGGCGATACACACATTTCAACGCACATGCACAGTAGTTTTTATACACTGCGCACTTCGAAGATCAGATGGTTTTTCTCAGTCCACACATGCGTGATCGAATTGTAATTCATATTTGCATATTTTAACTTGTTTTGCATTGCACGCAAATTTTGTTTAATTTAGAGGATTCCTTCATGGTGTTACAATTTTCCCAAACGGTAGTTTGTATAGCAGTGTAATTATCGGATTTCATATCATTATTAAAATATATTTAGTTGATGCCATAAGTAAAAGAAGACAATTTATTTTTGATTTCGTCTGAAGAACTTAGAGATAGAAAATACAATTTGCTCCTCATTAGAATACATTTTTAAACTGAAATTCTTCAAGCAGATCTTAAACTTTCTGATTTAAGTGCAAAATTCTGTTTCATACTTTTGAAAATTGTCGATAAACGTCCGTTGGAATGCATCAAAGGAGAGAATGTTCATAGATTTTTATTTGATTTTCTACTCTGAGAGCTTTTTTGCAATACGAGGGATAAACTTGAACGTTCGCAGATATCAATGGTAAAATGATCAATAATTAAAGCATTCTCTTGTAATAATCTGTACCCCTTTTCATGTTGGAATTTAAAATCCTGATAAATTATGTAGAGGTCTTAACCCATTAGCGCCCAGCGGTATATTTTTAGACCGTTAGACGAAGTTCAAGCACCGCGCTTTTAAGTGACCTTCAATTCATTCCATAGCAGTGGAATTGCACACGTGGCAAGAATAAACATTCCCGAGTTCAAATGTCATGTGGTTTTCTCGTTAGCTTTAATTGTTATCTGGCAGTGATAGAGGAAAGTTTATCTTAGTATTTTTTTACGCGGTTTTTCGTTCTTTGTTCACATTTCTCCAGAAAACAGTAAAGTGATCACGGTAAGTAAAACTTTATTGGGTTTTATATTATCGTTATAGATGTAGCTATTGCGATATAATGCGGTGTTTGTTCAAAATGAATTTAATTAGTAGAAAATTGAGCCGAAATGAGAATGTACTATAAATAGATCGCTGGGCGTTCAAGCGTTCTTTTTTCCCCTTATTGCAGGCAGTACGACAGTTTAGTTTTTGTATTTCTCCAGATTGGAAAAAAGAATCAGAAAATATTCAGTAACGTTCAGAATGCTGTCAAATATCTATTTTCTATAGAAATTGATGATGATATTATTGCTATACCACCTGATGTTGATGAACTGGCGGACGAAGAGGAAATAGATAAGTTAGATGCTCCAGTTATAAAGGATATTATTGGGAAAATAGAAGTTTTTTTTCAGTAGATAATGAATGTGATGAAACAGATTTGCCTTCAACTTCAGAGAGAAAAATTAAAAAGCTAAAAACTGAAAAGCGAAAAGTATTCTGGTAAACGAAAACACGGAATTACACCAAATGGTTGGAAGCAGAGGAAAATAGTTAGATAAAATGCAACGTGGCAAGTACGATTTTCGATTTGACGAAAAAAATGAAATTACGGTAGTCAGGTGGAGAGATGACAAAAGTGTTACTGTTGCTACGAACTTTGATGACATCGAGTGCATGTAAAAGTTCAAAGATGGTCTCGTGAGAAAAAAAAGAGTAACAATTCCACAACCAAATTTCATAAATGCTTACAACAAACATATGGGAGGGTAGACCATCATGACTGATTGCTAGAAAAGCACAGCATTGCAATTAGAGGTAAAGAATAGTATTGGTGTTTGTTCACGCGAATTATTGATATGCATTAGTCAATGCAAGCATCCTGTATAGAAATATTCAAGGATCTAATACTATGACGATTTTCGAAGAGCTGTTGCCGTGAAATATCTCAAATTGGGGATCGGAAGAAAAGTTTTAAACGGTCGTCCTTACAGCTTCCACTCAACCTCAGAAATCGATGTTAGTGATGATGTTCGTTACGACAGAGAGGATCATAATATAGGCAGGCGAAATGCCCAAAGATGCTGCCGATTTGAAGATTGCCAATCAAGACTACTTACATTTTGTATAAAGTGCAATACCACTTTATGCAAAAACTGTTTTACAAAATTTCACACGAAATTGTAACTAATGTTTTTATTACTTTGGTACAAGTTTATTGCATGTTTTTCATAATATAATATACCACTTATAATTTTTTAGTTCTTTGTGTTTTCAACCATTTTTTTCCCTGTAAGTGCTTTAGAAATTTGAACATCATTTAGTAAATCCTGAATAAATTATTGTATTTTATTGTTATTGTATAAGTTTTTTACATATTTCTAAGTATTTCGAAATATATACATGTTTTTTTAAAGTGATGTATTTTTGTTTTTATCTATTTTATCATTTTTAAACATTTTATTGAAGAACTAATATTTGTCAGCTATCTGCTAAAAATATCGTGCCAACGCCCAGCGATCTATTTTTAGTACGTCATTTTTTTAAAAAACTGATGTCCGTTTCAATAAAATTCGATTATAATATTCATATTGAAGGTAAAATACCTCAGATTTAAGAATTTTATTCCATTCCTTCAAAAAAAATTAATTTGGGCGTTAATGGGTTAATGAATCGTTAGTTATGTGTTGTAAGAGGTGGAATATATCATACTATGGGGATGGGAGCTAATGTAAAATACCGTAAAAAGAAGACTTGTGATATTATTTTTTGAAATGAAGTTTTGCTATTTTGTATTATATTTTCAATGAACCCACCTGATTAGAAAAGACAGTGCTTGATAAAAAGTATGCTTAACTATCTATGAATGCCAGCTAAATTAACGTAATAAATTCTGAAACTATGTGATACATCAATTATGGTTACGATTACTTGTTTAAAAATAGTCAGTGTTGATCGATCTATATAAAATTTTTCTCAGATTTCTACTATTGAATTTTGATAACAAATTTATTTGATTTCAAGTTATTGAATAATAATTAAAATACATTAGTGTATGACTATATTAATACATATTTACTTTTACTCCATATATTTATACACTCTATATATATTTACTATATATATTTACTCTACAGTCAAAGTGGCAATACTGAAACAAAAATACACTTACCCATAGCCTATATAGTGCTTTTCGGTAAGCTTTCGTTATAAGCGGTTAGAAATCAATAATGTTATATTCACTAATATTTCTGTTTATTATCTTCTAGAAACAAACCTTTGCTCCTTTGTTGAAACTGCATTGTCAATAAACTAATGCATGGCAGTGGTTATAGAATAATTTACGATTTTTAACAAGTTCCTGAATTTGAATAAAATTTTACGTAATGTTACTTATTTTACCAGCATATGATAGTGTGCATCTGTTTTTATCAAATAATGTAATAACGGAATAATACATGAAACAATATTTATGTGCACGACTGTGGTCCTGGATAACTAAAAGAACATTTTGAAATCTCAAACAATTACACACACAAATTTAATTTATATGTTACAAGGAGATAATAGTCTCAGGTAACAGATATATATGTTCTGCCACGCTAGGTGTGGATGAACAGGTGGTGGAAGAAACTGGAATAAGAAAGGGCTTGGAAAGGGATCACTTCAACCTTTACACTTTGGCAAAAAATCAGTAGCAAATGGAGAGTAGGCAATAAATAGATATCATGTTTGGGAAACTTGTCAAGTGGAGGTCCCGCCATAACAGGAGTAGACAATCTAAATCTTACATACTTAATATACATACTTAATAATATAAATATTAAGTTAATAATAAATCTTACATACTTAATATACATACTTTAATTAAATCTACATACTTAATATAAAAAAGATCTTCTCGCTTTACTTCGTTTTAAAATATTAATTTAAAATTTTACAAATTTTGTACATATATATATTAAATAAAATTTGTCTTCATTAAAATTGCTTCATTTTTGTTCGATGTGTTTTACTAACCACTCTATCACTATGATTTGAAACTAAATGCAATCTTTTTTTTTCTTCTGAAAAGTCAAATAGTTTTTCTTTCTAAAGAAATTAAAAGTTTTATAGTTGTTTTCATGATGGAAACACACTTGTGCTCTATTTGATAATAACATTGGTAAATTAATTGATGCACAATAAATAGTGAAATCAGAAAATACTTCGTATGGAATTATTAAAGTGGGTGATTTGAAATATATATAGTTACTTTCTTATATTTGCGTGCTTCAATTTTTGTCTTTTATAAATATCAGATTAAATACTCTTCAAACATATGTGTTTAGAATATTTAAAATGTTTGGTGATTTTTAATTTTTTTGTCGCTTTTAATTCATAAAACGCGGATTGCACAGTAAATGGCACAATAATTCTATCAGGATACATATATTTCGTAACTGCTTGAAGGAACGTGGCTAAAATAGGCGTTACAAACATCTGGTAGCCATCTGTTTCCGCTTTAGCGTATTCTTCGGAGTTTTGGGTTTCTTGGTTTGTTTTCTTCCCAATTCGCTTTGTACTCTTTTCTATCGTATGTTTTAGTCTGACACTGAATTCGTGATTGTTCTCTCAGCACATCGGTATGGAGTTTATTGACAGATTCTTTGACAAACGTCGTTTGACTTCCACTAATGTTTTTTAAAAAGTATGCGCCCTTTAAATATTAAGTGAAAAAATGAAGCTCTGAAATATTTCCTTAACTGTGAGATGACGAAAGGCAAAAGTATACGCAGGGAAAAATTGTCAAATTAACTTTCGTTTAAATATGTTTATGAATGGAACACAGTGGTTGTAATCTTCCCCTTTGTTTCTCACTTAAGACATACTATTGCACAAACCTTTAAACGCTTTGATTTTAGAGTTGTTTTTCTCAGGAACACATTCATTTACTATGTGTTAGTTGTAACAATCAACATTTTCTTCCCAGGTAAAGAATTTATCATGCACCCAATAGATGTAGTACATGTTATGCAGGTCAAACTAAGCAATCTTTTACTACCCAGTTGCAGGAAAACCCGTTCGTTGTGTTTTAAAATAACGGAATAAACACATCTGTAGCTCACAACTGTTGGAATTTTTCTGAGTAGAATGATTTCAAACAAGCGAAAGTGGTCCAATATCCGATATATATTTTCGAGTTAAAGATAAGAGTATCCTTAATTATTTTTTCTTTGTCAAACACACAAGTTAAATACCTTAGTGCTTCACAGTTTTTACATGCGCACTGAAAAATCTAAGTTGAAAAATGAGTTCTGCCAGCAGTATTCTTGGACAGCATATTTAAACTCCCGTTTCCTCTGACTTTCATACATCCCGATGATGGTGAACGTCCTGCTACACCAACTGGCGAGTCACATTAATTTCTAAGGTTTTAAATAATTGTTATTAGCTATTTTTGATTTTTTTTTCAAATATTCCAAGTTATTTCAAGTTCAACAAAATATTTTAATGTACATCAAAATGCACTATATGGACAAAAATATTTGGATACTACATGTTTTCAGATAAAAAGTGTTTTATTATTCTATTTAGTTACGGATAGGCTCTGATTTTGATTGCATTACAGCTGCAACACGTCGAACCATACTTTACACAAGTTCTTTGTATGTCTGGGCAGAAATAGTCTGCCATGCGTTTTGCAAGGCTGTGAGAAGAGATTGTTGTGAGGATGGTCGTGCGTGGCAATGCCCTACTCGTCGCTCCAGTTTGTCCTACAACTGTTCGATTGGATTGAGATCGGATTTCTGAACAGGCCAGTCAAGCAACAAGCATCGGCATACTTTCCACAAATTGTCTGTAAGTATGGGTAGGAATAGCTCACCATGCCTCTTGTAAGGCTGTGAGAAGAGATTGTTGTGAAGATGGGAGTGCGTGGCAATGCCGTACGCATCGCTCCAGTTTGTCCCGCAAGTGCTCGATCGGATTAAGATCGAGGAACTGAACAGGCCAGACAAGCAAACTCACCTCGTTACAGGAAACCAGTCCAGTACACGTTTTGCATTATGACATACAGCTCGATACTATTGGAAAAAACAACCATCATAGCCGTAGCATTGCCACAGTGTCGACAAGGCCTAACTATCCAGAATTTCAAGGTAGATGTCTGAGTTCATGGTATCAGGTACATAAAGCAACGGGACAAGTCCTAACCTGGAAAATAATTATACACTAAGATGAATCCTCCCCCGAATTTATGCAGTGCAGAAATGCTTTTGTCCATATTGGGTACAACGAAATGACAACAATTGAGCCAGGTGAAAGTGTCATGTTAACGTGGACTGGAAAGAAGAGCATAACTTAAATTTAGAAATGGAAAATAATATATCCACAGCGATAACTTTTGTTCAAAATATGGCACTATGGATGGATCAACCGGTATTCACTCAAATTCAAGTAACATATTTCATTTTTAAAATTTGCATTATACGCTGAATAAATTGTTTTTAGAAATGAGCCACTAAAAGCATAAAGCATCTTTAAAATACATGGTTTTTGTGGGAGACTACCACGAACCAAAACTGATATAAACGTATAAGCTGATGTAAGACATACCCTAGAAATATTAATCATGCATTTCCCTAAGAAAATGAATATTCTTGCTTTTTATAAGCTTGAGAATCTTTAGCTACTAAAAGCATTTTGTCCTAAGCCTCTGATAAAAAAAAATAAGCCTCTGATCGTCAGATCCAATCTCTTTTAGAAACTATGTAGAAATGGATTGTGGGAAATAATATATAATATATTCTCGTTTTGACTTCAGCTCCGTGAGTTTGGTATCAAGTAAATTAATAACTAATGCTTATAACATGTGAGCCGTTTTTTGGGAAAGTGGTATAAGTTCACTTTGAAACAAATGAGCTTATTTTCTTTAACAATTTTAATCATAATTATTACATAATAAAATTTAACCGGTTTACAGTGTTAAAAACATCAACCAAATTGAGTAACGTTTGCCAATATTTTAAAATTACCCCTTATTTAAAAAACCCTTAAACATTTCGATGTATGAAAAAATGGACTTATATTACTATAAAAAATAACGGCTCATATATGTATTGCGAATCAGCTGCGTATAATATTTGTGAAAATGTTTCATGTCATACGAATTCGAAGAAATGTTTCTGTTTACGAGCAGTTAGTCTTAAATTAAATGTATTGATTTTACAATAAATGTCCAAACTCATATACGGATTTGGTATGGAAGTTATTGAAAGGTAATTTGTAATAGGTAATTGAAACATTTGAACACAATATAATGAATTAGTGTACGTAACATTTAACTGAACTTGTTTCTGTGCAATAATGAACGAAACGCATTTCACAAGTATTTTACAACTTTATAAATGTGGGTTAAAAAATCTTATGAAAATAACCTGCAACAAATAGTGTAAATGAGACTTGCTAATAGTAAAAATAGGCATGGAAGGTATTAATAATGCCACCGTCTAGGAAAAATATTATATAGGGATAGTATTCAACTACTTCACGAAATATAACGAATACAATTTTGTGACTTACGCACATGTGTAGAAACAAATATTTCTATGTTTATTGCAAACTCATTAATAGATTATAAACTTTATACATCAAACATTACAGTGATTCATGGGAACACTTTCCAGAAGACTTAATGATGTGTCGAAGTTTTATTCTGAAATGCAAAATATATTTCCCGTTTATCGTCTCGAGTACAACTAAAAGTGGAACATCAGACAAATCACCAAAACTCTAGTATGAGTGATCCGCATCGAAAATTAGATCTGTGAATTCCAATATCACTACGGTGGACTACAAATGGTGTTTCTTCCTCTTAATTTCCATGTAAGGCAAATGGCTGCCTTCATTAAAATTGTATTAATACATTATGAATGCTGCAGAATGAGTTAAAGAAAATTAAACCATATTCCGAGCGGATTAACTTTAACCTTACGAGTACTTTGAATGAGATATCGAGATCTGGCCATTTTTCAACTGTATCGAGGCATCTTGTCATCACCATAGTGCCAATTTTATTAATATGATCATGATTTGGTAAGCTTTTTGCAACGACAAGGTACATAGTTATCAATATAGTATCTATTTTATTACTATGATCGTGATCTGGTAAACTTTTTCCAATGACGAGGTATCTAGACAACAAGATAGTATCAATTTTATTACCATTCTTATGTTCTGGAAAGCCTTTTCCAATGACGAGGTATCGAGTCCCTCAAGATCTAATCGGTTTTGAAAAGTACGAGGTACTTTGTAGAGATAGCCGTAGCCTTCCGCGTCGCATCTTGTGTGAATATTAACGAACTTATCGAAATAGATTTCAGATAACCTTCAACAAGTATCGAAACCGTCGTAATTTTGAACTACATTTAGTCTTCTCGCCTTACACTATCTTTTCTAAAAAGGTAGTACCAAAATATTTTTTTATCCCTGATTGACCCCCACACTGCTTTATTGGAAAGGTCTTGAGCTAGTCTTTTTGAAATGATTCTGACCTAAATGAGGTATTCTGAGCCAATTTGAGTTGTCTCGATGACTCTCCTGGAGACTATCTTCTGTTTATACTTGAGAGTGATATACTGTCGGCGTTCTTGAACATTTTCTTAAACATAAGATTCTCCCGTCTCAGGTTTCAAACTTTTGATGCTTGTACACATGCGGTGTGCTGCTACAGCATACCCATTGTGTCTTTTATTTAGAAAATAAGAATGTATTTTGTAAATACCACTCTACATTAGGTATGCGACATCGATCGCAAAACAACGATGTATTATCAACATCCATGTTGATAATACCTCGACCCAAAAACATCGATGTTTTTAAAATTCAGTGTATTTAAACTTCCCCCCCCCCCCCATTTCTTAAAACTGGTTTAGCAACTTGTGATGCTAAATCGGCAGCAAAACATCGATGTTGATAATACATCGCCCCCAAACCATCGATGTTTTTAAAATTCAGTGTATTTAAACTTGTTTCCTTATTTCTTAAAACTGGTTTAGCAACTAGTGATGCGACATCGGCTCCAATACATCGATGTTTTTTTTTCTAAAACATCAAATGTTTAGAAATCATCGACATCGATGTCGCATCCCTACTTTTCACACCTTTCATCCTTGGTCACTTTGGTATAAAAGTATGTTCAATTTGCTGATTGTTAAAATTATGCTACTTGGTTATTTTTAAAATTTTTATAACCGCACTTTTTTCATTTAAAAATAAAACATCGATAACGTAAAAACATCGACAAGTATAAACATCGATGTTACCAAAACATCGACCCCAATACATCGATGTTAAATACATAGATGTTTGTTTAAAAAACATCGATGTTTTGAAAACATTGACATCGATGTCGCATCCCTACTTTACATTATAACGCAAGGTTACTTGATAATATAATCTAGCAATGCCGAAAACTCCTGCTTCTGTAATGAAATCAAGCATATGTGTCAATCATTGAATCTATTTCAGTTGCTTTTAATGAGATATTTAACATTTTCGTCAACATGGAAGTAACAGGATGCCTTTAGCAATTTGCTTTTCTCACGAAAACTAAATTGGTTATATCTTTAAATACAACTTTTGGTCGTAAAGGTCTATGTTTCGTTTTACATCAGACGGTCTGTGTTACGTATCACGTAAAATGACATTTGTTTCGTTTTCCCCCTTAAACTACAGTTTGAAACAAAATATTGTATTGAATCCTAATGTCGCTCTAACCTATTAAGTTTATCCGACTCAAAACTTGCCAGTATACTGTAATGGATGTTACTTAACTTTGTATCCCTAACAAACGTGTAGCGCCTTAAACAAATTCTTAATTTATACATTTTATAATTGGTATAGCTATTTGTTTATAATATATGCGTGCTTTAAAATTTTCAATGTATGTTTTAGTTTCACCTTTAACCATTTATTATCATAATCTTGCATAAGCATGCATTTGAAATGCAGGAAACTAGAAACGTCTGCTTTCTTTTTGATTGTCTGGCAATAGAGGGAGTCCATAAAGTATCTTTACAGTTAAAAAAATAATTACAAAGGCAAATTAAAAGACAGATATGTGTAAATTATTATAAATTGAGACATATATAGTTTTGTATTTGCTCCATTTAATACACCTCTAAATGGACAGCTTTAGTTGAACTAAGAACATCAAGACAGTTCTCGGTTTCTCGCCATGTTCACTATAGCATACCCTCATCAATAGTGACAATGGCATGGCGATGGAAATAGCAAACACCATATCTTTCACATAAACTCATAGAGAGACATCGATGGAGGGATATACGTTGAAATAGGTGGCCAGGAAACTGGGCCACCCCTTCCAATCCATTAGTCTGAAAAAGTTTTATTAAAGAATCCGCAATCTGCTGGTGTTTCGAACAAAGGTACTGTAAATCACTGATCTGAAGCCGATGATCCCTGATGCCATTGCCACCATTGACAAGCGTATGTTACGGCTAACATGACGATAATTCGAGTACCGTTTTCATGGGCTTCGTGCAACTAATGGTACCCATATAGAGATGTACTGAATGAATCAAAAATAACTTAAATACACTCATGTTCAAAATTAAGAGAATTCGCATATTTGTCCAATTTCTTGAAAAGTAATGGACAGTTTTAATGGAATTTGGTACGAATATATACTATCCTACAATAATGAGCCGGGCATCAAGATGTGATGGTATAAGGGAAATAATTCAAGTTTTGATAGAGGGATGGACCCCCACATGCTGCAGTCACTAGCAATTCTTCTAGGCATACTTTAAACAAGGTTTTGATACACAGCTATGGGCATTTGTGTCCATTCCTGCTGCAAGAATGTCGTCAGATCAACTGTAGATTTCGGACGTGGTTCCGTGGTCCGTAAGAATCACTCTAACTCGTGCCTCAAATGTTCTATGGGGTTTAGGTCGGGTTTCTGAGCAGGCCAGGGAAGACGTTTAACATCCATATCTTGATACCACTGCTTAACAGAGGCTGCAACATGACATAGAGAGTTGTCGTCCTGGAAGTAGCATTCGTATATTCCTTAAAATTGCCAGAACGTAGGAACAACCTGACTATCCAAAATGTTCATGTAGGTTTCGGCGTTGAATTCACCAGGAATAACATGCAAAAGTCCCAGGCCATATCACAAAAAATACCCCAAACCAGCAGTCGGATTTTATACAAATATGCTGGGGTATGGTCCATTATTGTAGGGTAGTGTTATACAGTTATATCAGGGAAAGAGATGTGCCACACAAAAAAGTTCTGGAACTCACGCAGGGTTGTCAGTAAAGCTCATCAGTGCTGGAATAAAATCCACGTTGCGAGATCCAAACGAAAATAAGTCTAAAATTGGGTGTGGTCTCCTCTGACAGTCAGCAAGGTTGCACATCACGACGGCATACTGTTCCCTAGGTTGTTGAGGACGCATTCACGACGGGAGGACGCATTCGACGTTCCCTAGGTTGTGGCAGTCTGTCCCACTCTTGCAGCAACACAATTTTTAGGTCAGGAATGGTTCTCGGAGGGGGTTAAAAAGCTGCAACTACCCTCCCAAGAGCGTTCCAGTCATGTTCTAAAAGGTTTAGGTCACGGGATTTGGCTGGCCAATACATACGCCGGATATTTACACGTTCCAGATAAACGTCGATCAGGTGAGCCCGATCTGGAGAGCGTTATCGTCCATGAACATTTAAAGAATGCCATTTGTGCCTCTAAAAAGTTGAACACAGAATTCTGCGATCTCCTCTTTATACCTCATAGCAGTCAGTGACAATCTGTCAAACACATGTAAGGGTGTTCGTACGTTAAGCATAATGCCTTCCCAGACAGTGATATCTCCACAACCATAGTGGTCTATTTCACTGGCGTGGGATCCTAGGCTCTCTCCAGATGATGGTACGTCGATAATCAATATCCATGCTTAAAGGGAACCTTTGAAGAGCCACTACCTCCTAGATTTATTTCATAGGAGGTAGTGGAAGAGCACGGTGCTGCTCTGAAGTCTGGTCCAAGACTGATGTTGTCTGCGCTATTCTAAACACGCTCTCTTGTAGGCTGCAGTGATCGGGACACTAACAGCGGGTCTTCAGGAAAAAAGCCCTCGCTCATCAAGCCTTCGGGCAACCGAAATCCGTAAAACTCTGGTTCCAGTTGCAGCATGCACCTGACGTGAGAGCTGTGAAGCTGTATCATGTGGCGCCGAGCTGACAGTGCCAAATAAAGATACTCATTTGTAGTCGTGGCTCTTCGACGACCTTGTCCCGGTCTTCTCGATATGGATCCAGTGTCTTGAAACAGTTTCCACATATTGCATAGGACAGGGCTCGAAATACCCGGGTGCACAGGTGCACTGTGCACATGAAAATATAATTGTGTACCTAATTTTTTCCCACTAGGTGCACGCAGTGCACCTAATTTAAAAACTTAGGTGCACAAGGTGCACCTGTATTGAAAAATCTATTTCGAGGCCAGGCAGAAGACACTGGGCGTTACTTGGAGCACTGTAGCCACCTGAACTTGTGATTGCCCTGCCTCCAATTTACCGACGATTCTCCATCTCAATCCGTCATACATACGTCTGTGGCTACTCATTTTACATGATAGCTTATAAAATGTACCCAACTCTTGCGAGAAATACAGCGAATGTCGCCGAGGAGCACGAGCAAACGAATCGCGGAAAACGCCCCGTGTGCTAATGAACCCCTCCGCGGCCACAGCTCCGCTCACACGCATATGTATACTAACGTATTCGACCCTGGATACTTGCATTCTTCGGCATAATTAGTACTTTTGGTTTAATAATTTTTGTGCAAATAAAAAAACACAGTGTGCAAATCCTTTTAATTTTGAATACGAGTGTATATACGTATCATTTTGTGATAATTTCCACTTATCTGTCTTTTCATTTGACTTTGTAATGGATTTTTGAAATTGGACATCATGTTTAATGCTAAGATTGTTACCACTTACAAACTTGTTTATACGCAATTCATCATTGGAACGTAGCTTGGGATATTCAGTGAGGATTGCAAATTTTCAAAACTTGGAATTCCTTAATTATGTTCAAAACCTGTTTTATAAGAAATATTTAGGTACTACTCACATGAAACGTGTCGAAAATATTTAAGTTATGGAATAGTTTTGCGTGTAGGGAAAGAAGAAACAGAAAATGCGTAGTACAGAAAATGCACCAAGTTAACTTTAAGGGTACACAATAAAATTTTAGTTATATAGGCATGTTTTACTTTAAGGTACTTTGCATTTCCAATCCAGAAGATTTGAATAAATATGTAATAATTTTAAACTCCGATAATGGGGACAAATATCCAGCTTAAGTGATGCAAATAACTTTAAAAACTGTGACGCAAATGTGAGATAAGAAGTTTAACTAAGAAATTAAAAAATCTACTTTGTATTACAGAAATCTAAATCTAATGAACCTATTCCTCAAGAATACGACAGCAGTCTTTAGAAGATATCTTTGAAAAGGAACGGAATTAGCATATTAACCTCGATTCTTTAGCACGTTGCTAACTTGAATTTGTTTGGAACAAGAAATTACGAAAAATCCTTTTGTTTCATTTCTGAAAGAATGTCTTACCCAGAGCATTTATCAGGGTGACAAAAGGAAGTCTCTCTATTGTTGAGATCCTTAAGCAATATAGAGAATTTAAAATGAATAAGTACATTTTTTATTCTTTCTAATTCATCCGATTAATGAAATTGCAAATCACACATTACTTGATCCTTTTGGAGGTTGTTTTAACGAGATATGTCGCAATTAGCAAATTTCACTAGACGTTGATGGACAAGATATCTGGATATTAGAAAAAAAACGATAAAAGTTGCGCTGTGCACCTGCTTGGTGAATATTTCTTTGGAATTCTCTCGTTTGGGATAATTCTACAATACTTTATATTTATATACTCTAAAATAAAAAAAGGTCGGCGCACCAAGAAGGAGCTGTCCGATTGCGATAAAAATAAATTGTTGGATGTGAAGAACTTACATAAAAAAACAAACGATTAAAATTTCAAATTTATTAAATGGTTTATTTCAGAGTTTGACCGTTACAAAGAGAGGACGTCAATAAGGCGTTGGTCCACCTCTGGCCTGGATGCAAGCTGTCACCCGGCGTGGCATAGAATCCAACAATATAATTAGACGTTTCCGGATGGTGTCTTGCGGAATTCATTGACAAACTGTCTCCAACTGTGGGGCTAAATAGTCAACATTCCGGAATAGTTGAAATCACCTTCAAATAACGTCTCCAATTTGCTCTATGGGAGAGAGATCAGGAGACCTAACAAGGAAGTGTTGGGAAAACTTGAAGACAATTCATAGCAACACGTGTAGTGTGTGACCGGGCATCATCTTGTTGAAAAGTGAGACCATGGTGTTGCGAAAGGAACTGTAACACAATCGATCGTAGAATGTCGTCTACGAACTGCTGTGCTGTAAGTGTGCCAGAAATGACTGACAAATGGGTCCGGCTATCAAAGGAGATAGCATCCCAGACCATAACGGCCTGTTGTGGGCATGTTTGGCGTGCAATAACATGGACAACATCCCCATGTTGCCATGGATGTTTCCTGAAGCGTCTGCGGTTGTCGTCAGGACACAGTTGAAAATCAGGACACAGTTGATCGATCTCGGTAACACTATAATTCTGCTCAATCTTGGTGGGTCGATGTTTTTGTTACAGAGTGTGCAATACTAAACTAATTACGCGGTTGTAACCGAGTTGTTTAAATAAGTGACAGGACTAATAATTTTTTTTTTCATTTTCATAAAAAAACTGCAAAATAATTTAAATGTAAATATTTTACACCTTCAACATTCTTAAAATTTATAATTTTTTCAAATTATAAGACGAATTTCAATATGTATATTTATTGTTTGTTAATAACCTCATTAATACACTTATCAATAATAACTACCCTTCTTTTGTCAGAATGCCGACCAACCGATCTTGTGGTTAAGGTGTTAGCCTCTAGATCGGGGGTTCCTTGTTCAAATCCGGGTCAGTGCACTGATATTTCTAAGCGTATGGTGTAGATGCGGCTGGTTCACCTAGCATATGTCGTGGCCTAAAGTCCTCATGTTTGGTTAGAGTGGGCGTTTGGAGAGTGGGGTGCTAGCTCACGTGTTGCCTTGTTATCTGACCGGGGTTTAAAATTACTTTCAGTGTTGTCCCCGGTTCTTTTTCTTAGTGGATTAATCCCATACGTCATCAAGAGCACGTTGTGTTCCATGCATATGATGTGAATTAAATATTAGCAATTATCAATATTTTGTGTGAATAATTTTTGAAAAGTGTAGTAATACTAAAAATATTATAGCAAATGACTGACCTTAATATATTTTGTGAATAGAAAAAGCTTGCCCTAATAGTTCATTATTTATGCTTAAACGTATTCGTTGAGTATCAGTTTGTAGATTAGAGTGGGCCGAAAAACACTTTTTTTCGAAATCGCTATTCTAATAGTGCGGAAAGGGTTCTCTCTGGGTTCAATAAACCCTTTATTAAACTGCATTAACTCTACAATAGGGTGGGCCGAAAAACACTTTTTTTCGAAATCGCTATTCTAATAGTGCGTAAAGTGTTCTCTCTGGGTTCAATAAACACGGTGTAAAATATTTTTTTGATTGGATAATATCCTCTGCCCCCGCATCGCACTTGAATTTTGGAAATTTGGGTAAAAATTGGCAAATTTTATTCGGCATAGGAAATATAATTATTTTTAATATTGCTATTCTAATAGTGCGAAAGAGATGCCCACTGGGTTCAATAAGAAAGGCGTAAAATATTTTTTCGATCGAATAATATCTTCTGTTTTCGCATCGCAATTGAAAGTTTGCAGTTTTTGAAGAAAATTGCACTTTTTTATGTGTTATAGAAGTAAATGAAACACGAAAATTAGATGGGTACAAGTGCTGTTTATTGCTGTATTGTATTTAGATTTGATTATATTGCCTGAAAATTATTAAATAATAGCTGATTCGCAATATAATAATATAATATTTGTTAAGAATATTGTAACAATAGAAATGTTATGACATGCCAATACCAAAAGTTTACTTACACTTTATCAGCAAGAAGAGGCTTGAAATCAGCCATATGGTCGAATTCAGGCATAATAAATAGGGAAAAGAATGTGGATCTAATGAACCCGTCTCTACATTGAAATCCATAAACCTTAGCGGATGCTTCTGTCAACTAACTTGGCAAACCGTTCAACTGCCTGTGTGTGTGACATGGGAAGTGAACAAAGTCCCATTCTGGATTTTTCTTATCACGAACAATGGAACTAAATACGGCAGTGGATATATCACGGAGGATTGGTGGAGAAGTAATAGTAATTGATGACCAGTCAATCAATTCTGTATAGTCAGCAGCTACAAAATTCAGTTTTGGAAGAAATACATGTACTGACTTTACATTAGAAGATGACTCTCTAGACTTAATTATACGTCGTGCAGCAAGTTCTCTGATGTGCGGTCTTTCATCGTTCAATTTACTCAGACAAGAGCAAAGAACGAATTTCTACACATTACTCAATCAACGACGTCCTTGAGTTCTTGAGATTTTTTTATCCAATGGCGGGCACATATGAACTTAATCATTGGCCACTACAAGGCCGGAAGTGACGGCCACTTCTGAAGGAGCACCCAGTGGGAGGACCATCAATATCCCTAACAAAGGACAGCACAATTAGATCCATGCCCTGACCCAGATTCGAACCAGGAAATTTTCGATCCAGAGGCCAACACCTTAAAAATTAGACCGGTTGGTCGGCGAGGTCTTGAGATAAATACCTGGATCTAGAAATAGTATTCCACACATGCTTAGTTAGCTCCATCTTTCAGCTAATGTTTAGACTTTATATTAAACCAGTTTGGAGTGTAAACTTTCATAACAAATTCAGCGATTTGTTTCAACTTCAAAGAAGGATCTGGAGAACTAACATACTTAGAACTCTGTTCGCTGTTGTTAGCCAGCGTGAATGTGATAATGAACCAGGACTGCGTCTAGCCAGTTCATCAGAACACTTACGCAATCGCACCGCTTGATATATTTCTAGTATGTACATTTGATCCTTGCTTAAGTCACGTCTATCAGTTGTTGGTAACTCGCCGTCAATAATTTCGAACGTTGTCGCATGCTAAGTTTCACATGTAAGGAGCGCCTTCCCAATATTACCAAAATCTGATTTTGGACCATTTGTTGGAGCATCCAACGTTTCAAACAGATGGCTCAGAGTTTGTTCATTAAAATGCAGGAAACATATTACCCACTGCAGAAGTTCACCAAGTTTCAATTACGAAAACCGAATTACACCGGATTTCCAACCGGTATTAACGGATGTGCAGTCACAGTCAATTACCAGAAGCTGTGAAAGATCTCTTGTGATCCCTTCAAAATATCCGATAATAGTCGCGGAAATCTGTTTTACGGTGCCAAATGATGGACTCAAATGAGTAATGTAACGTGAACCCGATTCTTCAATAAGAGATAAATGTTCCTCTTTTGCTTTCCTCGTGTATCTTTTAGTATCTACTCTCTCCTCTATCAATGTATAATCTTTAATACCATCGAAATACAGCCCCTTCAACGGTAATGCCTAAGCTTCGCTTTAAAACTTGAAATTTTAAAACCTTTCTAACTTTAGCCTTTCCTTTCGCAGTTTGTTTTTGTCAACCACCAAATCTGAGTTGGTGCTAATTATGAGACCGACATCGTGAAAAACACTTGAAGAAATTGAAGCCACAGCCCGGTCCGAGCCTCCAAACCTGTCGGCAACCATAGCAGTTGAAGGGAGGCCAAGTTGCATTTGTGATGATTTAGATACAAACGGAGTTAGTTGTGATTGTTTGTACTTACGATCAGTAAGAGAGATTAAATGGTTCGCTGTTGATAGTTTGTAACTGTCCAGATTTAAATCTACTTCAGATATATCTGCAGAGGAATGTAAACTGTGAAGCCCCAACCTTCCTTTCACTTCCTGTCAGGGAAGTCACTCAACATACAGGGAGCATGAAAAGACGAGAAAAGTGCAGTTTTCTTCAAAAATAGCAAAATTTCAATTGCGATGCGATAACAGGAGATTTTATTCGATCGAAAAAACATTTTACACCTTTCTTATTGAACCCAGTGGGCACCTCTTCCGCCCTATTAGAATAGCAATATTGAAAATAATTATATTTCTTATGCCGAATAAAATTTGCCAATTTTTACCCAAATTTCCAAAATTCAAGTGCAATGCGGGGGCAGAAGATATTATCCAATCAAAAAAATATTTTACACCGTGTTTATTGAACCCAGAGAGAACACTTTACGCACTATTAGAATAGCGATTTCGAAAAAAAGTGTTTTTCGGCCCACCCTATTGTAGAGTTAATGCAGTTTAATAAAGGGCCTGAAGCAGGAATCGAACACTATTTTTTATGCACGCATTGTTATCAGGTCCTAGAACTAATAGTGGTTCAAAATTATGAAGCGTTGTCCTTGTATCTTTAGGTACGGGAATAATCTCGAACTGTTTTCAATAATGACCTAACTACCTAACGATAATTCAATTTGAACAAAGTGCCCTTTAGCATTTATACATTAATGACTCTAAACCGTCACCCGTATAATACACATATAACACACATAACTCATAACTCATACACACATAACTCATCTGGATTTCCTACTGAGACGTCGCAGCAAATACGTATTTTATGTCTGTATTCATGTGGTGTAGAACAGTTTGGAATGGTGTTGGGGGTACATACGTTTCCTTTTATCTTTCAAATTGCGTGGAATAGTTCATCGTAGTGTTGGGTATGTCTGTTAGATATACTGTGTGTGAATAACTGAGGTCCTGTGGGATCAGGCAAGAACTTTTTGAGAAATTTAAATTAATTATTTAAGGAGATTATAGAAGTGACAACATATACAATAGACATGCACGTCCTACGACGCTAAGAGAGGACGCACAGATTTTGAGAGACGTTATACTTCTTGTTAGCCAATATTATGCTCTAAAGATGAACTGAAGTTTTGTATGTACTGTTTAGTGGTCCACCTTTTGCTTAATTTGTTTCGCCTCAGTTGCACCATTTATTCTAAATGTTAACTTATGAGCTGTTGGCTCACGAATAAATCAGAGACGAGAATCCCGAGCTACGAAACAAGCAACGTGGTGTCAGCACGTGTTGGATATAATCCTACACTATCAATCATTTATTCTTGATACAGAGGTTGAAGATTCAACCAGGAAATTTTATATGCACAACTAGCAAAATACCCGACCTCTTACTCGGTTTGAATTGGTTTACTTTAGATTGAAGAGATGATAAAAATATATAATGACTTACGTTTCTCGTAGGATGAAATAATATTTTAACACATTTCGTCATCTTTACAATTTCTGCAACTTTTTTTTGACACAAATCCTACACATTTACTAATTACTTCACTTACAAAAATCCTACACATACATATCCATTCTTGTTATACATTTCACATACATCACACCCTTGCTGTGTGACAAACTTACAAAATTACGAAAGGCGATACTAAGGTTACTACTACAAAAGACTATTTAGTGAGAGATTTGAAATTCCCTTTCTTAAGTTATTTTCATGTTCAACTCAATTTATAAAAACGACGATTTTCAACAAGTGCTATCGCACTCAGAGTAAAAAAATTTCTTTTTTTACTTGTGGCACTCTTGCATCCGGCAATGTGGAATTTCGCAATCTTCTCCTGTCACTAAGACAAATAATTGTTTTAATGTTTGAAAATTTATAGTTCAGATTTTTTAAGCATTATTATTCTTTCAATAAAAGCATTTCTTCAATAATGGCATAATTATTTCCATAATGGCATAATTCTTGCAATAATGGTATAATTCTTTCAATAATGGCATAATTATTTCAATAATGGCAGAGTTCTTTCAATAATGTTATAATTCTTTCAATAATGGCATAATTCTATCAATAATGGCATAATTCTTTCGATAATAGCACAATTCTTGCAATAATGTCATAATTACACTTAAAATTTGCTTTATTCTGATTTAACTGCCACTTTAAGTCGAATACTATGTGGTGGTAATGCGTGTGTTGAAAGAGAGAAACATTTTATTAAAATAATCAATATTAAACATTTTTATCTCTTGATCTCGCTGTTGCAACAACTTACAACTAAAAAGTGCGCAAAATTTAGAATTGTGAATTTAATTCAGAGCAAAAGAAACAGAAATAAAAACTGCACGTGATCAACCAACGCAAGTTTCCGTTTCATTCCTGTTCGTTGAAAAATATCGTCTGTCCCAAATATTCCGAAATCCTTTACATTGCTCAAAGAACAAAAATAAGACTCTGAAATAAATGAAGTATCAGAGCTGAATATAGAAATTATTATAGAAATTAGAAACTCCATAAAGAAATTATTTAAAAAAAATTCATTTTCTGGTAAAGCAATCCATGTATTCATAATACTCTCTACACGTAGCAGTTTTTCCAAAACTAATGAATTATGGTTGATTTAAGTATACTTATTCGGGTGTTTTAGCATTAAACTCATTTAAATATAACAATAAAGAAACGTTTACGATTGCATTCCCTAAACTAATAGAAAATATCTAAAATAAAACACATTTTAGAATTTTCGTCGAATCTCATTTAGTAGTAAGTTAATTCACACATACGACCAATGATAGTGAACTGTATAAAATTTATTGTTGACAGTTGTTGGACAGTTCTTACCTGTAAAGAATATGACATAAAAGGGTATAGTAACCCAATGCAAAATCCCTCATGGATTGCAGAGCACGATGCTGTCTCCCCACACACTTAGAATACGAATACAAATATAACGAAGTTGGCGACTAAAAAACTTAAGATATTACCTAACCTTGTTCCGAATGAAAAAAACGAACATAGTTCAGCTACTTTTACTCGGTTATAAATATTGCTATGTGATAAATCTAGAACATTCCATGTAGAACATTTCACCTAGAATATTCTTTGCAGAACATTCCAAGCAAAATCGAATAATGTGAAAAATAAACAGGCTACAGGATGAAGGCTTCTGAATTATTTCTCAAATTATTACGATTAAATATTATCCCACCATTTAAACCCTCTTGGGTGTTTCGAAGAATCTAAAAGTGACATAATGTGTGAAAAGGCAGCATAATAATATGAAAAGTACATACATTTTAAACTAAGAAAAAATACATAAAAATAAAAAATAAAAAATAAAAAACACCAGTAAACACAGTATAAATTTAGAATAAATGTTCACAAATTGGAAATTATTCCAATGGTGATCTACAAATTTTAGTATTGGACGTTTTAATATACCAGTATCGGTTTTCAATGTCACTACTCTGACCCTTTGATTATTTCCTGGGTGCACTTCGAGCGCACGGGCAAGTTTCTATTTTAATGGATGTAATAATTCAGTTTTCAAGAGAACCATTTCTCCAACTGCGATTTTGGCTTTAAGCATGCACTATTTTGGACGTTGTTGTAATTTTGCAAGAAATTCACTGCTCCATCTTTTCTAAAATTGTTGAATTAAATGTAGGACCAGCTGCCAACGACCAATATGATATAATGATAAGTGTGATAGATCTGGTTCAGGAAATGCTGTTAGAGCTGAGCCTGTAAGAAAGTGACCGGGTGTTAAAGGTGCGAGGTTATTTGGATCAGACGATAAGAGTAGACTTGAAGTAAGACATGCTTCGATTTGCGTAGTAAGGGTGAATAACTCTTCTAAAGTGAGCAGAGAATTTCCCATGGATCTTTTCAGATTATACTTCATTGACTTAACTCCAGCCTCCCATAGTCCTCCAAAGTGAGAGGCTATAGGAGGATTAAAGCTCCCTTTGATTTCCTCAGAAGAAGAATAACTGAGCACCTCATTGTCAGTTTTGGGAGTAATTAGTGATTTCAAGGTTGACCTGAGCTCTCTGTCAGCCCCAATAAAGTTAGTTGCACTGTCACTAATTAATTCTACTGGTTTTCCTTTCCTTGAAATGAAGCGTTTCAAAGCTGCAATGAAAGCTTGTGTAGTGAGGTCAATCACTACCTCTAAATGGATCGCTCGAGTTGTAAAACAAACAAATAAGGCAAAATAGATCTTAAAGGACCTTTTTCCCCTTCCACTTCTCTCTTTAGCAAGGAATGGACCAGAAAAGTCAACTCCTGATCTCGAAAAGGCTCTAGATTGTGTCACTCGAGAAGCTGGAAGGTCACCCATAAGCTGACTCATGGATAAAGCAGGCAGACGAAAGCAAATGATACAGTTTTTGTCAAATCTACAAACTCGATAAAATTTTGAGAACCATGAAAATTTAACAATGATTGGATCAATCTGAACATTAACTGCAGCTGAAATGTAACTTTTCCTTAGCTTTTTAAAATGGGACTCATCGGAAGGAAAGTTCAATGATGCTTGATCATCAGGTTGTTGTTCAAATGATTGCCATAAAAAGTGAGAACCATATGTTCATAATTCATAAGTTATAAAATCAGATGTGAGAAGACCTCTAGTGGCACAATCAGCTGTGTTTTCAATCCCATGCACCTGATTCCACTTGACATCGGCGAAAAGCCTCTTGCATCTTTAAACTCTGTTGGAAACAAATGGAAGTCAACTAGGAGGCTCAGAAGCAATCCAAGCAAGTGCAGCCTTTGAATCAGACCAGGCGAAGGATTTATTTACTACCATCTCTAAAGTTGAGAGAACTGTTTCTAATAAAGGTGACAACAATAGTGCTGAGCATAATTCAAGTTTTGGGAGAGATTGAGGTTAAACTGGAGCAACTCTGTTTTTTTATGTCAAAAGTGACACATTAATTGATTAATCAGGATCAACTGTGCGAATATAGACCACATCACAGTATGCTTTCTCAGAAGCATCACAGAAGGCAGGCAATTTAATATCTACAGGATGTGCATATAGAACGGACCAAGGAATTTTAAAAACCGCAAATAAGGGTAACTGGGACTGTAAATTTTTCCAGTGGATTGCAATGAGTTCACTGATTTCATCATCCCATTCTAAATTGTAGCTCCAAAGTTCTTGTAGAAAATCTTAGCAAAGATGACAGTGGGTGCATGCCATCCTCAGGGATCAAATATCCTGGCAGTATCTGAAAGTATTTTACGTTTAGTCAGTTCTTCATGTTCAGATACAAATGTAGAAAATAAAAATTATCATTGTTTGGATGCCAAACAATTCCAATAACCTTAATTGTCTTGTCATTATAATATTTTAAGTGAGTTATTGATTGCTTTGTACGCATCTGGCACACACTGTAGCAAATATGGAAGATTTGAAACTCGTTTAAGTAGCGGACATCTACCTCGTTCCATCATTTCTGACACCTGCTTGTGAGTTCTAAGGCCTCTTCTTCAGAACTTGCTCCATACTGTAGATCATTAACATAGAAATCTCTAAGCCACACCTTTGGAGCCAAATAAAATGTTTCTTTATCATCTAAAGCAAGCTGTTTCATCGCTCTTGTAGAAAAAAATGGGGCAAATGCAGTTCCACAAGTAACAGTAGTTAATTGAAAAATACTGATTGGCTCCCTTGGATGGTTTTCCAAATGATTCTTTGTAAATCAACATCATCAGGGTGCACTTTAATTTGGCGAAACAATTTTTTTCCGCATCTGCACAGACTGAAACCTTAAAAGTTCGGAAACGAAGAACAATTGGAAATAATTCTTGTTGGACTCTGGGTCCAATCATTAGAAGATCATTTAATGATACACCTGATGAAGATTTTGCAGAAGCATCGAACACAACTCGATACTTGTTTGTAGTACTTTTTTCCTTCAACACATCATGATGTTGTAAATAATAGGTTGGTCTATTTTCAAATACTGACTCTTGAATGTTTTATATCTGTTCAATTTCATGGTATTCCTTCATAAAGTCTTTATAGCGGTTGTATAAATCAGGTTTTGATGACAGCATTTTTTCTAAAGACTGGAACCGATGCATAGCTGACTGCTTTGAATCTCTCAATTGACAAGGAGATTAATATAAAGGTAATTTTACAATATATTTTCCAGTTATATCTCTAGAGTGATTGTTAACAAAGTGTTCTTCACAGGTCTGTTCTGCCTTAGTTAACGAACTTGCAATGGGCACTGAATCTCGTTTCCAAAAATTAGACAACAGATTATGCGTGTGTCCACTTGAATGTTATTCACTTGAATTGGAGAAGGTTTTTTTAGAAGACATTTCAACATTGCCAACAACTATCCATCCCAATTCAGAACAGACGGCAAAAAGCTTTCCAGATCATTTGATTATATCACCCTTCAACATAGGTAGAGAAATATCACTGCCTAACAAAAATGTCAATAGGACCTGTTTTGAAAAATAAGGGATCTCCTAAAGTTAAGTCACTGGATTGTTCAGCACAAATAGGATCCAAGGGAACTGTTGGCAGTTCTTCTGTGATCTTATTTCGTACATTCACAGAAGTCGTAAACACAGGATTAGACTTGAAGTGAGGTAAAAATGTTATGTTGGTGATATCATTTGTATATGTATCAGAAGAACCAAGGCAAGATAATACATGGACTCTTACTTTCTTCCTAGGTTGAGCCAGAAGGTTGAAGCATGCTTCCGATACAAACGATGCCTGAGATCCTGTGTCTAGAAAAGCTCAAAAACACTGGTGTTGATTTGAAAAATCTAATACCTTAATCTTGACCGTTCACAGGAGTACCTGTTTTGTCACACCTAGATGTGAAACACAAGAAGAGACATTTGACCAAATTCATTCAGTCACTTTAGCTGTTGTGTGCTTTTCAGAGTCGGTAGCCCTAAGAGTGAACATATTTGCATCTGCTGACAAGGTTGTAGCAGAACTTGTAGCTTGTCTTTTCTCAAAATGAAAAAGCGTATTATGTTTAGTGTCATATTCCTTGCACTATATTTGCTTTTGCAAGCAGTAACCTTGTGACCTTGAAAGTAATAAAAACAGAGTCCTTGACTCCAAAATTATGTCTTTTTTGTACCGTCAAAGTTTTAAAATCAATGCAACCATACACATATTGGTTGTCATTGCAGTTAACATAAAGTCCCTTTACTTAGGAAGCAAATGATGAAACCTTTCAACTGGTTTCTTTGATGAAATCTGAATTTTGGTTTGTTGAAGAGTTTATGAGTGAAGGGTTAAAAAGTGTAGCAGTTCATGTAAGGATGGAATAGTGTCATTCTTTAGATTTCTTTTCTACCAATGCTCGCTAATGAACGAAATATTTCCTTAGCACTGTCAACAATGTTTTATAAATTATGTGCATTTTCAGTACTCAATCGAGGCATAGACATGAGGCTTTTGAGTAATGCAAACACAAGTTCTCGTTTATTAGAATACATCTCCTTCAGATGTCCCCGCGCAATGTCAAAATAGTTATAGGGAGAGATTGAATGATGCGAAGCGCATCCCACTTTAAATCACCCATTAAATATTGCAATGTTTGAGCTTGAGAAATCTTATTGTTTAAAACAACGCCCAAAACAAATCACTGAAGGAAAGCCATTTTTAATTAAACACCCAGAAAAACTTGGAATGTGATACTCTGGAAGCCTCACATTTATTACTTCCTGTGAACTAACTATCTTATTTCCTGTTTCCACCGGATTTTCAACTTGTAGAATAATTAAATTCAATCTATCAATAGTTTCCTGGAGTTCTTGAGACTCCAGAAAAAAAGTATCGAATTCTTCGTCCATACAAAATTAAAAATTTTTATCAAAAAGCTCATGAAATTTGTTCTCCAAATCCACAATTTTTTTTGACTAAAATTAATTTTGCCTTATTTTTCACAAATATTTCACACCCCATATTTTCTTTTAGTTTTCTAAGCGAAGCTTTGAGCACTCGCTTATTAGTTTTCTATTTATCCATTATATTACGCAAATATACAATACACAGTTTCAAAGAGAAAAACGAGAACTGAAATATGATGTACAGTGTAATAAAAATAATTAAGAAACATACCCTTAATATCACTCCGAACACCTTTTCACATTTTCGTTGCAAATGCTGAGCAGCCTTCCATTACTACAGTAATAATGAAAATTGAAACACACTGTACACAACACTTAACTCCACTGTTTCTTTTCAAATGCTGAGCCGCCTTCCATGACTACAGCAATAATGAAAATTGAGGTACATTGTACGCAACACATATTTTAACTTTTTCATTGCAAATGCTGAGCCCCTTCCCATGACTACAGCACTAATGAAAATTAAACACACTGTACGCAACACTTATCTTCTGAGCACTAGTTGAATTTCAAATAATTGAAGGAATTTGTAAGTAATTGCACTTTCCGAAACGCACAATTCGTGATATTGCACTTTAAAAATGAGAAATACGAAGAAGGTAAATTCCAACCTCCGATCGATCAGACCAAAAAAATGTAGAATTCTCGTCGAAGCTCATTTGATAGTAAGTTAATTCACACACACGACCAGTGATATTGGACTAAATGTTGTTGTCGTGTCTATGCATACAGTACTAGTGCAAAAGTTTAGAGTCCTCCAAAAGCCTTGGTGATAAGATCTGCAAGTTCTGGAGCTCGATGGCTATGGAGGATTTCGATTGGGGGTGCTCCAAGTTGAAAGAGGGAACCGATAATGGCCTGGCAGTCGAAAACATGATCTGGAGTTAGTTGCGATTAGGGACAGGTACCTGCAGTTGGGATAGGATTTTATATTATTACTGAATCATGAATTCAATCACCCTGTGAAGAATATAACACAAAAGGATATTGAACCCCAAGGCAAAATACCTCATGGATTGCGGAGCACAATGCTGTCTCACCACACACTCAGAATACGAATACAAAAATATTGAAGTTCGCGCCTAAAAAACTAAGACATTTCCTGACCTTGTTCTGAATGAAAAAAAAAAGAACATAGTTCAGCTACTGTTAGTAGCTTATACATATTTCTGTGTGATCTATCTAGAACATACCATGTAGAACATTCTACCTAGAATATTCCTTGCAGAACATTCTACCTAGAATATTCCTTGCAGAACATTCAACTTAGAATATTCCTTGCTGAACATTCGAAGCAAAATTGAATCATGAGAAAAATAAACAGGCTACAAAAGGCGAAGAGGATGCGATGAAGGCTTCCTAATTACTTTTCAAATTATTGCGATTAAACACACATCACAATCAAATATCTGGAATTAAATTCATGTGATGCCTGTAGGAACACAGAAACACAAAATCGAATATAGAAAGATGGACAGACAGGCAAACGAAGCCATGTCCAGTCACTAAATAAGGATACATTTTCACAATATGCAAAGTTTCCTGAAAATATTTAAAACCATTTGGACGTGTATATGGCTCATACATACAGACAGATAAACAGACACCAAACGCGCAAAGGTGGATTTGGCATCAGAAGGGTCTAACTTGAAATGGGTCGAAAATATTCAATGTACAAACAATTACGCAGTTCTTTTTTATATAGGTTAACAGTCTTGTAGGGAGGTTGACACACGAGATCATTACATTTTTGAATGTCCACTCATACGAATCAATCACCTCAAGAATCCAGCAATAACACACTACCAGGCTTGGGCAACCAACACAATCAACAACAATCAGACTCAAATAAAACTTATGAATGTAATGATATTCCTAATGGGAAACATTAACAATATCACGAACTAACAATCAAAAAGATTGATTCTAGGAGTGGGTACATACACTACCCTACAATAAAGAACCGGGTGCAAATTTGCATAAAATCCGACAACTTGTTTGGGGGATGGGGTGTTTCATGGTATGACCTGGGATCTTTGCATGTTGCTTCTAGTCAATTGAACGCCTACGTGTACATTTTGGACAATCAGGTTCTTCCTACGCTCTGGCAATTTTCTGGAATTAACGAATGTTACTTCCAGCACGAAAACACTCCATGTAAAGTTGTAGCCTCTGTCAAGCAGTGGTATCAAGTAAGGATGTAAAACGTCTCCCTGGCCGGCTCAGAGTCCTTACCTAAGTCCCATAGAACATTTATGGGACAAGTTAGGGCGACACTTATGGACCAGGGAACCACGCCCGAAGTATACAGCTGAGCTGGCGATATATTCTTGCAGCAGGAATGGGCACACATATCCATCGCTGTGTATCAAAACCTTGTTGAAAGTATGCCCAGAAGGGCTGCTAGTGTAATTGCAGCACGTGGGGGACCATCCTCCTATTAAAGCACGTATTCTTTCCCTTATACCATCACATCTTGCTGTCCGGTTCATTATTGTAGGGTAGTGTATATATTATATTGTTAATTTTATAGTTTTCGTCTTTTGTACATATTTAATGGAATTAATCGTTAAATATAAAATTATTAGTGTAATTTAGATAGTGTCAGAAATGACTGCTACTTCCTTAAATCAACTTTGTGTACGTGAGGCTTGGTGGGAAAAAAAGGATAGCCCCTGACATTACAAATCAAAATTGGGGAAACTTTAAGAATTGGCCAAACATGAAAACTGAACTAAAATTAAAGTACATGAAAAATAGTTAGAGAAAATCCAGCATTCACTACCGCCCCATGTCTCAAATGTATTATCGAAAGGATATGTAATCCGGATTATCAAAACCATGTATTACTCATGTAAAATGCATATAAAATGTTTATCAAATCTATTATCATAAATCTGGTCACCGGTTGACAAGATTAGCTAGGGTTGACCGGTATTCTCTGACTTTTTCCACTTTTCCGTGGGTGACTAGTAAACCTTCCTGAAAAAAGTTGGGAAAAAAGTGAGAGGGTCATCTGCGGTGACCAACCCACCAATTAACAGCCCTTGTAATAATCGTAAGCCCGATATTGTTCCACCACAAAAGTAATAAATATATATTATTAGACAAACTCATAAGATGGTAGAATCATACTTCAGTAATCAAAAGTCCTCACATCCGTAAGAAACTATTACCATCGCTATCAATAAAGTAAAATACACAATTTACACAAAGAACCTTTCGTATGTTTCAAATTTGGGATTGACTTGAAATCATTTGCATAGAATTTCCATGTACATAGAAAATGGGAAATTTAAAAATAGAGATCATATAGACATTTTTACGTTAGTGCAATTCTTGTTGACATTGACAGGGCTGCGATTGGCCACCTGTAAGAGTAAGGATTAGCAAATGGGTGGTTACGGGTTCAAATCCAAAAAAAAAAAGATCGTCGTGTACATAAAGGGATTGATGCAAGTTAAATCTGTCGTGGCCTCAAATATCCTTACGTTGACTTGGTGTGGAAGATTGAAGAGTAGTTTGCCAGCTCAGGTGTTGCTTCATCATCTGACCGTGGATAAAAATTACGTGGTCTTATCCTCGGAAATTTCACGTTAGAACCTTCATCAATAGCCCTTTGTGTCAATCTAGTGCGACATTAATCAAAATACCTACCTAATCTGTCATTTACAAATTGTTTACAATATGCGCTATTTAACACTTGAGCAATATTCAACCAAAAAAATTATACACTTCATTTCTTCAATTCATTGCCAAAATAAAATGGTTTGCCCTTTCTTCTGAGCTAACCCGATGTTTCTTTCAACACAGATGGAAATACATCATCGCAATCTAAGATTTTGAGTCAAATTTGGATAATTGCTCGGAAGAGTTTGTATCTCGTTTCTGGTAAAGTCGAGTTTGCGACTTGGAATTTCCTTGTTTCTTTTCAACAACACGTAAATACGTATCAGTTTTCACAATTTTCTTCCAGAACACTTCACGGTGGTTGAAATGTCAGCACCTTCTTCCACTTACTGAATAAAGCTATTACTAGAATGAAATCAGGTAAACAAAATGTAATCGGAAAGTGAATATATTTTAACCGATACTATGATCAGATATTAAATAATTAACTAGAAATTAATTATAAAAGAAGTTGTTAAGGTAAGAAATCTATAGGAAAATTCAAACTGCAACGTTATACGTTGAAAATAAAACTAGGTTTCTCAGACATAAGGCATTTATTATCAGAGAATACATTTACTGGAAAATCAGTGCCCCTAGTCAGAAATTGATGGCCTATTTTGTCCCTAAGTACCAACAGCTGCCTGTAAGCACTTACATCAGAACTTTCAGAAGTCCTTTATAACATTCATTGTATACGGAAAATGGGTGAACATGTATTATACTACTCACCAAAATGACCTATTAAGAAGACTTGGCCTCTTTCATTAACACATTGCCTGTTATTGAAAGTTACACATTTAAAATAGGTGTAACTTTACACATTACATTACGAAATAAAAATACAAATGCGTATATCGATACATATCAGATACGAAGTCTTGTATCCATCTTCTCCAATGTTAGTTCTCTTGTGAAATTCTTTGCAAGTAAATATTTTTGGCATCTTGATCAAGTTTCCCCCTAAATAAATTTCCACCAGTGTCTCTTATCGACAAAATAACATTAAATATTAAGAGAAATACGATGTAGATTTTAGTATTTATAAGTTATGGTTTTTGCAAGACTATTAAGAAAGTAAGTTTGTTGTTTTCAATTATGGTACGAATTGTGTAATTCAATGTATAGAATTGGAATTTGTTAACAAAACTTCTTTATTTTTACTACATCAGTGATTTATCATGTAAAGACTGTTTCTCAAAGCTGAAACCCTCGAATTTATATACATTCCAATGCCTTAATATATCCGAAGAGTTCGTCTCAGAACATACCAAAGTGTGAAACATTAAAACAAACGTTACCATGCAGAAGCATCATAGGAATTTTTCTTATTCTTAAATCGTTTTAAATCTTTTACTTAATATCGAGAACAATTTTAGAATCAGTGACTCTGAGGAAAAAATAAAAGCTCTGGAATCCCAAGAAAGACTTCCATCCTCATTACTTAATAATTTAGTGTGCTATGGTGGGATAAATTGAAATTAAATGAGGGAGTCTCTAAGTACTGAATAAAGTCCAAGTTTCGTTAGTCTCTGGATGTAGTGAAATCTCTTAGTTTGAGAGCAAGAGTTTTTGAAATAATGTTACCCTTGACAAATTCTTTGTACTTCCACAGTTGAATCTTTTAAAGTTAATATTCAAATCATTAATGGAGAGGTATTTCACATTTTAGCAAAGACAACACCATGTCTTATAAAGATGAATAATACATGATGAAACGAAAGAGTGGAATGATATTTTCACTACATTATTGTTTCTTTAATCCATTGGTTTTGTATCTTTCTTGTTCCACGAATTGCCACAAAATTTAATATTAAAGTGCGGCTTCCCATCTAAAACAACGGATATAATTATCACAAATAGTATTGAATTATTTATTCCCGTTGATGAATTGGTAAATGTAATATTGATTATTTCTTAGTTTTAATTTATTTCTATTCTCTTTAATGCTATATGAGAGTAATGACACAGGTCTTGGAGTTTTGTGGTTCAAAGATGAATTGTTGATACAATATTCTAAAAAAAGACCAACCAAACGGTCTAGTGGTTAAGGTGTTGACCTCTGGATCGGAAGGTTTCTGGTTCGTATCCGGGGTCAGGGAATGGATGTAATTGTGCTGTCCTTAGTTAGGAGTAATGATGATCGCCAATTTGATGCTACTTTTGTTGGCAATCACTTCCGGCCTTGTAGTGACCTATGATTAGCAATCGAGTGCCCATCGTAATTTTCAAAAAATGTTTATTGTCTCTCCCCTAATGAGTCACCATGCTTAAGAGAAAATTTTGAATTAAAAACTAGTTGGGAGACTACGTTACTTTATGGTTGTCATAAGTTTTTGATGAGTAAGAAAATGATTGTCGCCTACTTTAAGGAATTGGGAATTTAACCCACATCATCGTCAAAGAACATCTATCACAAATCCGTTCACTCAACTAGAATGTAACCAAAATTAGTGCCATAAAGAAATCTGCCATATGATTAGCAGATCATTGAATAAGAAACATCGAATAAATTCTATAGAAGGAATACAACGCAAAGAAAAAATATTGTAGAGTGTAAAGATATTTTTAAGGATCTTTCTAAGGATGAATATATTTTAAAGCAGGATTGTATTCATGAAACTTCTGAGTGCCAGCTTCAACGGAATATATAGTTGAAAAGAAATGGCAGGTACCGACAACCCCAGTGAAACTTTCCAGCCACTTAAATTTGATTCTAAGGTTCTTTGTTTCCATGGTGTAGTTGTACAAAGCAAGTTTCTCAAGAATAGATATATAATCGTAATAAAAGATATATAATCCTATATATATAATTCTAATAATAGTCTAAACGAAATGTCATTTTTGCTTTATTATTATTGTTGCAAACTCGAAGTGTTGAGAGTTTTATATAATTACATTGAACAAAATCGTACAAAACACACTTTATCCGTTGATGTAGAAAATAAAATATTGTTATGTGTTTAGTTTATTACAATTTTACCGTGGTTTGAAATCACATGTGGATGAACGTAAAGGTAACACATAGTCCAAAGATACCTTCATATAATATTTCAAAATTTATTTTTAAAATTCAAAAATTGATAATGTTGATTTGAGATGACTCAGGTGTGCTGGGACTATCAGTAATTAATCTAGACTCTAACACTTAAGATAATCAAATACCTTCTAATACACTTATAATTGTTTTTCATTATAAAATTTCTAACCCTAAATTTGAGGTGAATACTGACGGATTCGGTATTGATGGCAATATTGGCTAAGCTAATTAAAAATAGTAAACTAATTACGTATTTGAAGCAGAGCTAACCGCTATTCAAAAAGCTATTGAATGGACCAAGAAAACTAGTAATAAAATTAATATTTATATCCATAGTCTCAAATATATTCTGACCCTTAGATATTCTAATAGCAAATCTAAATTTTCAAATGATGTTTAATACATAATTAAAAATAACGGATAATACCGAAATGAGCAGGGAAAAGCACATTCAATATTGTTCGCCCAGGTGCACAATTATATTCAATGTTCTGCAACACAACTCGAAGCAATTGAAATAGTTCTGTGGGCATTTTGCCCTAATTTTGAAAACTGCTGTCATATCAAAAATAGACGTAAAACACAATTATCGGCTAAATATGTATTGCATATTTATAATAAAACATCGAAATTATTTCACTTACTTTATTTAAAACTAAGGCATACTTTCAGAATTTGCAATTCTGTCGATAGCTTTTGAAGTAAAATATTTTTTCTTTGGCATAAAATATGTAGTATTTATAAAGTGTTTGTGGCAGTTTTACCGGTGTAGGGAAGTTGTCCGTAGCTAAAAAAGAAAAAAAAGTGTGGTAAGAAGAGAGCACGGTTTCCGCTGAAGAACATCGTAACTTATGATTGAAAAAAACAGGCCAAAATTTCGAAAATAATTGTGAAAAATTGTGCTGCACAGACTTTGTTTAGGCACTTTCTGTTCCCGGGATTGTTGATAATGAAACTGCTGATCAATTTGCCAAGCTAGCGTCTGCTTGTGGCGAAGTGTTGAAAGTTCCAGCTCCTCACTCTTTTCTATGATTGATTAAAAATAAACTAATTTCCGAGTGGCAAGTCTATTATAACAACTCTGTAACGGGCCTCAGGGTGAAGGATTTCATTCCTGAGTTTCCCTTCCAACGCCCGGTTATGAGCAGAAGTATAATATGGTTCCTGTCGGGGCATGGCCTGTTTATGGCTTATATTAACCCACGTAAGGCCAAAATAACCGTCTATTCCTGTGGAGAAGTAGGCACTGCAGAATCACTAGGTCCACATTTGTTATTCAACCTCTTTATTTCACTTAACTTGGCCTGCGGCTAATCATAAGCTCATATGGTTAACAAACATCTATAACAATCCGCAGGCCTTATTTATAGTTAAAAAATGTATTTAAACAGCTGTGGACGTAGCTGGTCGGTAGCTGTACTGCTGAACTCGTGATCTTTCCTCTGTCCAAGCCTCCTTTCAGTCAACCTCTAATAACACTAGGGAAAACCTTCACTTACACTTTCTTAGTCTGTATACTCACCCAATCTCTTTAAGCATGCTTCTCTCTTTCACCGTAATATACTCCGTATAATCATAATCGTACTATATATCTTGTTTTTTCGTTTATTCAAAGACTGGACTATTTCTTGAGTATGAATCAGCTTTTCCGAACTTCCCAATAATTAGCCGATGTCGTCATTGGATAGTGTTTGTCTTGTGAAGACAGACTAACAAATGTTGTTTAGAAAAAAAAAAACATTTAATTTACAAAACACGATAAAGACGAAATTGTACACATTTGAATCATTATGTATCTCTGCTCTGAATTACCAAAACATAGGCTTAAAAAAGCCAAAAAACACCATTTCGCACAAGCTGTTGTTTTGTCCCTCGAAAAATTTACCAACCCACGTTTTCCTCCTTCTTTTCCTCTCTTCGAAAGGAGGTGGTATGACGTCACAAGCCTTGGATATGTCCGTGACCTTCGAAATGTCTCCTTCTGTCATAGGACCTTATCTCTCTTCTAAGCACCGGACCATACCGAACCCATCTAAATTGTTCTTCTGAAATGTCTTTCCTCCTTTATTCATCGTTTATAATTTGTTTATATTTCTACTTGTTTTTTCTCAAATGTGTTATATGTTGTTCATCTTCAATGCATACTTTCCTTTCGGTCTATTTTATCTTCATTTTATTTATGTATAAACCCAATTTGGCATGTTTGAAAAGTTCATTGAACCTACGTATTAGTGTACATACTTCACATTTCAATATCACTCTGCATTTCAATCTAAATTTCCACCTCTTTGGATATTGTATCAAAACTATTCCTGGAAGAATGCAAAATGTAATATGTTCGTTTTGAGTTTTAGATTCATTCTAACCTTCCGCCTCGCAGGCTTCGGACGCGCTGACTGCGGATAAACGTTAAATTATTGTTCATTTTATAATAAATAGGATAATATACACTCATGTCCATCAATTAAGGCTAATTCAGAATCACACGGAAATTGAATTCTAAAATAAAAATTTCACCTGTAAAATTATCGCACACATCTTCAAAAATAATATCCAAATTACAGGACGCTATCAGATGACACCGATAGTACGTCACAATGACGAGAGTGTAAGAGAGGAATGCTAGTAAAGAAGTAAAATTGTTCACAAGCGTTTCATTTGCCGCTCAGTGCCACAACCGAATAGTTATGGCACAGAGGACGCATGTCGATGATTTTTTACATGGTAGAATTATCGGCTGCCTGGAATGTGAGCGTACTCAGACGGAAGTTTCAGTGAACTTGGAATCGCCGAAAGTGTCATCTCTAGGCTTTAGCAACGATTACAAAAGGATGGAAATGTCAGTAGACGTTACAGTACGGGTTTTCCCCGAGTTACAACGCCGAATGGCGACTAGTATTTGGCAGTAATTGCAGAAAGAATCAGACGGAGCGCAGCATCCGACCTTTCTCGTCGCTATATTCAGCCACGGGTACGACAGTTTCAAGGGAAACAGTTTACAGACGTTTGTGACATGTTCGTCAATATGCTAGCAGGCCTGACAGATGTGTTCCGCTCACGGTAACTCACTGTCGAAAGCGGTTAGCCTGGATAAGAGAACATGCAATGTGGACATTATCAGAGTGGGCTTGTATTATGTTTGCCGACGAGTCCATGTTTATCTTGCAGTCTGATTCACTACGGACGTTCATATGGAGAACGCCAGGTACCCGCTACCAACAAGACAACATCATTGAACGACACCGTTACTGTGGTGCAGGATTGCTCGTCTGGAGCGGAATTATACTGGGCTCCAGAACAGATCTACATGATCAGATCGGAACCATAAGCGGCCAAATTTATCAGGAATTCATTCTGGAACAAGATCTACGTTTGTTTAGGGGCGCCATGGGCGCTAAATTGATGTTTATGGATGAGAACGCCCGTTCTCACCGTGAAAACATTGTAAACGATTGTCTTGAATCTGAGGATATCACCCGTATGGAAGGGCCGGCGTTTTCAACTGACATTAATCCGATAGAGCATGTGTGGGACATGCGTGAACGACGAGTTGCAGCCCGTCAACCTCCTCCTACATGTGCACCGGAACTTCGGACAGCATTGCTTGCTGAATGGAGTGATCTTCCCCAAGATCAGCTCCATAATTTGATTCTCATCATGCCTAGGCGTTGTACGGACTGTATTTCATCGTCTGGGAGGCATGCAATGTATTAACCATCATACCAACCACGTCATGTTAAGTTTTTGTACTGTCGATATTTTTTTGTAATTGCTCCAGTGAGCAAAAATTGTAGTTTTTATGAATGGTATCATACCTACACCATATTTTTTGTTATTTATCTTTTGTTTAATAAATGGGCTTGATGAATAAGTCACGTTAGTTTTGTTTCTGAACCTTTATTCCTTTATTTGCCGGAGCAGGCATTATCCTTAATTTATGGACATGTTTACATAATAAATAGACTAATTTCTGGAGTTGTAAATAGGTTATACTAAAGCAAGTTTTATCCATTTTGATGTTATGTCTACATGATTTTATTATTTACGCAAAACTAGCATTTGGTACACAAACAAACTGCTTGAGTCTATTAACCTTCATATAAACCGTATATTGTCACTAATTACGCATGGAAGATGAATTTTGCAATTGCTCCAGGGAGCATGCCCCTTTTAATTAGGTACGATGGTAAATGTACCCTATTTTTGTGCTGTACCTTTCATTTCATAAACAGGCTTTATATTTACATCTCTTTTGTTGTGTTTTTGTAGCTTTATTTGCATAAACTGTCATTATCCTTAGTTTATGAGCATGAGTGCATTTAAACACGCATCATAAAAATAATTTCTACGACATAATTAAAAAGCCGACCAACCGTCTAAATAAATATCAGTTTCTTAAGTTTATATAAAACTTTTAATGGTCCATTTATATCTACTTGACTGTTAAATATGAATTAAGGGTGAACTTGTTTCTTTAGATTATTTAGCAGCATGATACCAAACACTTTATTTCATGTAATCTAAGTGGAGAAAAATTAATAGCTCTTTTGAAAGCATTTTGGCCAAAAACACATATTTATAATAAAGAATGACTTAATTTTATTCTGATTCTCATGATAGTCATGATTGAATACCCAAAGGGTTAATTTAAATTTAAAAAAAGTATTATCTCAGTTCACTTTAATTTTAAGAAACTATTTTTATGTTTTAGCACTACATACCAGAGCATAGCTTGTAATGAGCTGCATTCTTTTTTTAGCATCAAAACTTCCGTAACAGGCTAGAAAAGATGGATAAAAAACACAACTTTTCTCCACGAAATTATTGTACAGCTCTTTACTTTGCGTGCATTGAGTCTTCCAAGAACTATTTCCATCATACAAACCCTTGTTATAAAAACTTTCAACCTATCATTTTCCAAATTTATAATAAGTAGTTAGATTGGATATTCTATACCATTTATCGCTGATTTTTCCTAGAATTCGGCGATTTGCCTTCTGGAATCAGAGATATTTTTATTTCACAACTTTAAAAAATGCATTAAAAAGAGCATTAGGGATTAGAAAAAAATTCGATAAATGAAAGGAAACAGAAAAACCTAATTTCTTTTTTAAAGCTTAGGGGAACTTTTTTCATTTGTTTTTTTCCTTTACTTTGACATGGGGCGGAGGATATCCGTGTGATTGACGACCACAGCTTTCCGCTACGTGATTTATTTCACAAATACATGAATCCATACAGTTCGAAATTTGTTTTGTGTTTTTGTTATGAAAGAATGAAAGATTTACGAATTGTTGGAGGGAGTATAAGCATGCATTTAAATTTATCACTTTAAAACACGTCTTTCTGAAAACTCACTTGAATCTCGTATTTTAATTCAATGCTTTACGTCTCTAAATCTAATGCGTATGATGGAGTGTTTAGTGAAAAATACTTTACAGTTGTATTTAAGGGAAAGATTCGAAGACAACACCTCGTAATTCTGAACCACGGTCAGATGACGGAGAAAACAACCTCGTAACCCGTGATCTCTGTTCTGAATCTTCAGTGTTCCATAAGATGGGACACCTTTTTTCATTCATTCATTCTGCGTATGTTTTTTGTATAAAAAATTTAAAAAAATATAGAATAGATAGTTTAGAGTACAGCCAACAAAATAACATGGACATTTTTTTTCAGGCAATTTTTTTTGTATTAGAAAAAAATTAGACAAAATGACTTTAAAAATCAGTGTTTTCAATAAAGCATAATAGCTAAAACTAATGAATCGGTTTGTGTCGTGCTGCCATGTATTATTGAAAAGGGAAGTTGAAAGTAAAAAATGAACCTATTTGTATTCATTTATAGTCGAATTTAACAATTTGAGAAACGAATCAAGTTAGATGTTCCATGCTGTGGAACACCGGGGATGAAAGGGTTAAAGAACATGATACGAAAAAATTATGTTTCAATACATTTTTAATTCAACTCAAACCAAAGTTGAGATATTTTTTGTATTGTTGATCATTTTTACTTTGACATTGAAACTTGATAGTATGTTTTGTTTACCACAGATGGTAAGTGTATGTAAGAAGTGCTAAATCCCTCTCATAATGACACTTCACACTGAATGTAGATTGATTTCGTTATAAAATTTTAACTTAATATAATGTTATCGTATAAAATTAATTGAAGGATTGAAAAACATAAGAGCACAGATTTATTAAGGCTTGTATCTTTAAGTTGAATTAGGTGAGGGTGGTGCTAGAAATTAAATGAATAGTGCGAAATCCCCCCCCCAACTGCAAACGAAATGTTGCTGTTGGGTGTGAGACCAGAGGTGTATAGAAAAAGGAAGACTTCCCACTTGAGGTTGTGTGCATGTACTGACAGCTGTTCTGTTTGGTTATTCTTACGTGTTTGCTGTAAATTTTAATTGTACTTAATCTGTAATTTTATCCATTCCTGTTGAAATACATGCATTATCTTTAGTAAGCTTTCTTTTTAATTCCATTTCAATCATCAAAAATAGAACCAATCTAATCTAATAATGGGCGTACGTGCTAGTAACAATTATTGGGTAAAACATCACTTCAATGTCGAGTTGAAAAGTATCATAAATAATAAGAAAAGGTGAGAAGCAAACTGTGAGAATTAAGGAGAGTGTAATGTGTTTGAGAACACAGCCGCAATCCTTTAAGTCGTAAATTTTTAGACGTTCAAGACGAAGGGTGAAATGTAAATGAAATATATATTGGTTTTTAAACGTCGAGAATAATTTTGTTTGTAAAAGGCTAATGATATAGGAGAAGTAAGGTACATATGATAAAGTTTCTTAAATTTATGTTCCTCCAGGACTGTTGGCATGATGTATGTTTTCTTTAACTCAGCACACTAATCAGCTTGTACTGTAACAAATTTTATTTTATTCGTTACTATAAACCAAGATTAATAGTGTAGACTTATTATTATTTCTTATAATTCGACACTGATTTCTACGTTTTTCATGTTCGCGGCTCAAAGTTACACTTCCCAAGGTAATTGTTGGAGTGTCCATAATTTTTATAATCCAGTTAAATTTCTAATAGTAAAATGACTGTTTTGATGCTGATGTCAAGGATCATGTGTTGCAACCAAATAGCTACGAATTTCTTGGGTGCTATGGAAATCGTACAGAAGGCGAATGTGTATGTCAGTTTCGTTCAGAAACGGAACTACAAATCAATAGAACTTTCCGATTTCCTATACCAAAATGAAAGGGAAACAAAGCATAGCGATGCTTTTCTTTTGGGTCACCTAGTCACATGCCTAAATTTGGTCGATTCCGAAAGTCCGAATAAAAATTGGGAATATGAGAATATACGCAATCTTCTTTGAACTGAAAAGGTTTCATGAAGGAACTTTTGGGTCGAAAATAACTGTGATTTAGAATCATATTCCTGTATCCTTCCTCTGTAATTCATCACTACATAACTCAATATCACAACGATGGGCTCTAGCTTTACAGAATTACGATCTGCATGTCCAACACCATGCTGGTATCCAAATTCTGCATGTAAATGCACTGCCTACGTTAATTAGACTCGCGGGAAATGCATTCAGGGAAGAGGAGAATTAGCTTGAACTATTGCGAACTAATTCATCAATAACTGTGACTGATTAAAACTTTGCTTACGTCCGACTATTATCCGAAACTTAAAAAAAAGATTTATTTATTTATGTTGTTTAGATGGTGGATTGTTCATATTTATGTGAGTTTTGAGTGTATTATTTTTATGTAAGATGGCATGGTCTTTGGACTTCTAAATTTGGAAGGGAGGTTAGGTAAGAAAAATGCATGGTAAGAAAAGGTGAGAAGCAAAATATGAGAACAAATGGGGTGGTTTGTTTTCGAGAAGGGTGAGAAGGAAGGGTAAGATGTAAATGAATAAAATATTGGTGATTAAACGCAAAGTATAATTGTATTTGTAAAATGCCGATGATAGAGAAGAAGATACATAGGGTAGTACTTACATTTTTGTTCCTTATTTGCTTGCAATTTTTCCGACATTATGTAAGTTTTCTTCAACAAATCTATCCTACTATATTTAACGCATTTTATTATATTAATTACTATTACCAAGTAATAGTGTACGTAAATCCCCAGTTTTATCCATCAAATCGACACTGATTTCAACCTCTTCGCTAGCCAAATTTGCTCTGCATTGCTGAAACGCCGCTTGGCGTTACCATTTTTAGTGTTATTCTACATAAGAGTTACGCTATTCCTTACCGCTGTACACGCCCATAATTTTTGTTACTGATATAAACTTTCTATTTAAATAATGAACTTATCATTTACAGTTTACGAGATGGAAACTCGATAAATATTGCCCTCTTTTTGATAGCTACAATATCAGTGGATACTTCACATGTAATTAAGGCCAAATTTATGGACGCATTCATCTAAAAAAATTTGAGGAATATCAAGTGCTTCATAACTTTTTAAATCATAGACGCAATCGTCATCCAAGCAATGTCGACACTATTGGTGAGGAAGCTGACACGCCAGCTGCCTCAGCATAATGTTGACAACAACGTGTATGTTCAGTACTTGCCCAATTGCCATGTAAGTGGTGGTCTGCTGTTGCAAAAAACGGATATTATTAGACGTCAGTCGTGACAAGATCAGATGCTCGGTGATGGGATCCAGAGTATGTAGGACGTGATCGTTGCTTCGGATCAGACAGGACATAGTATGGACCCTGAATACATGTTTGTATGTAGAGCATAGCCAAAAGAAGGGCTGTCGATCATTCTAGTTGAACTCTCTTCATAGATAACTTTCTCGAGACACCTTAGCACGCGCTTCTGAAACTCAGGTCGAGGGTGGACGCACACTTTAACAAACGTGTCAAACCTGGTGCAAAATGTCGTCAGTGCTTCTAGTAAGATTCAAGCTCAGCTCAATTATGTACTTGGTCTCGGTGCTTTGCTGTTTCTATCCATTCGGTATCAGATAGGTCTCTATTGCAACCATCGCTGTTCATAGACTCGTGCTCACAGGCATAGTATGCGTGATATATCGATGGTTTCTGTTCTGATGTCATCTGTTTCGATTTTGAAGATTTACACGAAGGTTTCTGGGTGCTTTGTTCACGATTTCGCTGATGTTATCCTTCAAATCCCTAAGTTACCGGCTTGTTTCTTAAGTGCAGCTGGCTAATCACCGATATAACTTGAGTCATTTTCCTTGGTTATCTTTGAAACTTTGATTATCCTTTTTTGGGTCCCTTATATTGATCTAAATTTATGTTTTTCTATAGCACCTCATAGAGCTGATCTTTAGCAGCAAACTGAAGTAACGTCAGCTTAAAGGAACGTAGGTAATTCTAAAAATATCGAGCTTGCTTAAGCTCAATAGGCTGCAGCCGTTCATGTCTCGTTTCAAGAGTTGTCCTTCTATCCAACAGTATATGCATCACCTCTCTGCGTTTTTTCATTCGTAAACATTAGAATCCAGAGAGGGTTACGTTTTATAGGGACGATAAATTATTGTTATTTATCCATGTCGATGACAAAGATCTAGTTCTACGACGAAAAAAAATGGGAATCTAACCATAGCAGCTTTGCAGAAGTAAATCATTCCTTCTTCTTTATGACACTTGATTTAAAGATGCTGGAAATATGAAATATATCTTCCTGGATACATGATAAATAATTTGGACGACATTAAATGTTGATTTTAACAATATTTATATTGTTATTAACCATATTTATTACCAAAAGGATAAATAGGGTGACACGTATTATCTAGCCCTTCAGTAAATAACAATGTGTAATATGAATTACATTAAATACTACACAACTTTGCAAGTGGGTGCATTTGAAGTTCAAACAAGAAAACACGATTAATGTAATATTTGTTAAAGAATTCAAAACAAGCATTAGTAATGAGATTACACAGAGCACAAATACATGGTAGAATGGAAAAAAACTAAACATAGAGACATAACTAAAGCTATCGGGTATTGGATGATCTCGCTTCCCAGAATTTAAAACTGAGAACAATTCTAGAAAGTTTGGTTTAGCGAACATGCCTAGTCTTGCTTGCAAACGATAAACAAAATTATAGAGTTTTGTTTTCTTCAAAATGTCAATAATAGCCATGGAATCCATTTCGTAAAGTTTTTTTGTTTCATTTTCTGTGTTGTAAAGTAAATTGTTAATATTTTAACTTTTTAATAAACTTTAATTTGTGTAACCATTTTAATTATACAACACTTGCAATAAAAAAAAAACGCGACACTCGTGAATATGTATAAGTTTAAATTTTGTAAAAGCAAGAAACTGCTATATATTTTTAATAATAGATTAAATGTACAAACTGATGAATAAGAATATTATCAGAATTGAAAGAATGTGATTTTTCTAGCAACTAACTAAATCGCTATTTTCGTCTTAAGAGTTTACAACTCAAATCGTTCATGTATCATAATGTTCATTCATCATAAACTGTTATACAGGGGAAAAAGTCTCGCATAGACAGTATGGAAGTTGCATGAATGTTATTAATGAGTCTTGACAGCAACTGTTGTGTTGGTGGAGGCTAATATAATGTGAAGCTCATTACATCCCACAGTTCTCTATAAAATTTATATCCAGAGGCATAACAAGCCATTCCACAGGCTGGTTATATTCACTCTTGAGAAAGTCATCCATCATCTTTTTCCTGTGAGTAACTGCAGTATTATCCATGAATATGAATTTGGAACCAGTGGTAACTCTTAAAAGGTCAGAATGTTCCAGTACATCATCTTTGTACCTCGTAAAATAAAAGATTCATCAGTAGACATTACCACTCCGCATTACTTACCTTATATTACTGAGATCCGAAGTTTTTACAAAGAGTGGGTCTCACTTAAAAGTAATCTACATATTAAACCTATACTCATATCGATGGAGAGATTTAACGTTTGACAAAATAGTTTATTAAGGTGGTTTCTACGTCACATAATTTTCTTAAGACTATAGAGATTACTATCAATGATAAAACCAAGGGTTGATTCTGACGAAGTAGGTGGTGTTTGGGCATTGTGTAACAATCCTTGTTGAAAACAATCTTGTAGATATAACAAACACTGAACTATATTTTACTGTGTTGGCAAGAAATTGGAATTTAAAAATATATATGTTTTACTTTTCGACCATTTTTTTAAAAAATCCTTATATTTACATTACTTTATTTGATAGAAATAACTGAAATAAATATAATTGTCCGCGGTATAAAAGAGGTATATGAAAACGAGTAATGCTATAAGAGATAATACCTATAATAAATCGAATGATAAATATGTAATTTTACAATTCCATTCCTGATAACGTTTTCCTTTTAATTTTTAATTCGAATTAATTCACGCTTCGTGTTTTTTAATTTTTGTATTATGAGGTTATTAATGACTTTCTTATTCAGTGAAGCCCAATTCGTCTCCCGTTTAAATTTATATATTTTGTTTGTAAAAAAAAAAACGGTTTTTTTAAAATCACTTGATTCTAAAATAAAAATGACAGTTTAAAATAAAATGATATTACAAAAGTAACTGTGCAAAGTAATCAGATGACTAAATGTTTCAACGGTCCGGTGTTTTTAAGTGCTAACAAGAAAATAGAATCGGCTTTCAGCGTGGTTATGTAGGGAACAATCTCAAATTTTGACCAGCTCCTAGGTTAGAACATTATCACAATTTTATCTGCATAAAGCATTTGTGAAGTAAATTAAACAATTTAGGTTGCATGGACGTAAACTTGGCTGATGCAATCATTTTCATGAGAGAGCTCCTCTTGGCTGTAGTTAGTGAACAGTGAAGATATTTTGGTACAGCTTATACATCATCAAATAATTATTTCATCAAAAGTTTTTTGAAGTACTTTGTTGAGTATTTTCCTACGAGATGTCGCGTGGACTACCCGACCACTCGGTGATGTCACCACGCCTTCATGTTTACGACAGAAGGGATGCATAGCCACCCCCTGTTTTATTGTTTATCACTTTTTTAGAAGACGACCGCCTGCCGAGCACCAACTTCGCATAATAGCTAACTGACAAGTGTCCCCTACGTAATTGAATCTGTACCATATCTTGCAAATTATCTCTTAGCATCTAAGCGAAGACTTACTTATTTTTATGTCGATGAACTTTTGTCCTGTGCAGATACTCTGGAGGAGGTTTGTGAACTGTCTTCGCAACTCTTAGCTATGATGAAAAGTGGAGGTTTCGAGCTCCGTAAATGGGCTTCAAACGTTCCTGAAATTTTGTTATACATTCACTCAGAGTTGAAAGAAAGTCATCTTCCTATGGAGATAGCGATTGATGAGTCAATCAAGGTACTTGGGGTCAACTGGCTATGGAAGTAGGGAAGATAATGGAAGTGCCTTTACTTTGAACTGTTGAAGCCAAAATTATAACCACGGCGCCATCTTGGTGCTTTAAAATCATTGTGCTCGTGCATGTTAATCAACGTGGTTATACCGTTTTTGAACTTCCTTGGTTTTTTATTGACGATTTTAACCAAATAATTAGCACCATTTTCTTAGTTTTGATTTGAAAATGACGTCTTGTGTCGCCTACGGGAGTACAAACCGAAATACAAAGATGATCCATGGAATATCGTTTCATAGGCAAGTTTAATTTTATGTATCTTTAGGCTTAAAATTTTTTAACCTGTAACTTCTTCTAAGTGTCCAGGCAGCATTAGATTCGAAATTAGACGTATTTATAAACATTTAAAGAATTATTTTGAAAAGTTGGCTGATTTATCCAAAGAGATTATTAATTTTATTTATTAATTAATAGAATTGTACGATTTTGATTTTTTAACCTACCAGTTGTAATAAGAGTTAGAAACTGCCTTTTAGGAAAGTTTAACTTTTATTTAAGGAAAAAGTATTACAGTCAAATAAGCAGTAGCGGTATATTTAGTTCATGGGTGAAAATATTACCTCAAGTTACATGATTTAGAATGAAACAGCTTTAGCTAACAGTTATAAAATTCGAATTATAAACATTACTTTTGGTATTCTGAAATGCATTTTTTTGTTAGTTAAGTACTTTTGCGTTGAGCATCTAACTGCTATTGAAACTTTGGACTGTGAGCAACTTGTTAATGAGTTTTTTTAGAAGACAAGCAAATACTTAAAACATTGTAACTGTATGAAGTTTTTCAAAACACGCATCTCTTGAGCCAATGGTTAAGATTATGAACTCATACAATTTATTCTTGCAGTCCTAGGTTTTACTGTATTTGCATGTATTACAATTTAAAAAGCATTTATAGTAAAAAAGATCGTTTCTATGGGTGGATTTGTGTGAACAGACATAATATATTGAATTATCAGTCTTCAATTTATCAAGCATGTTTATTTTACTATCAAAGTAAGTAATTGTAAAGAAGTTTGATTTAGTGTTTTTTTAGATTGAATTAGTTTATGTAAATAAATTTGTGTTTTAATAGTCTAAGATACACAGTAAAACCTGTAATACAGTTGGGATTTGGAAAAAATATGGTTAGACAGGTATATCATTAGACAGGATCAATATACATAGGTTTCAATCCATCTATCAATTCATTGTATGTAACTAAAATAATTTTCATTTCAGGTTTCCCAAAGACCCAGAACGTAGAGATGCATGGATAAGCAGTGCATAATCATAAAGCGGTGCATAATAAGAAGTATAATACCACAAGAAAATAAATATTTAGAATGGAGGATTTGGCCAAATGTGTGTGTATTTCAATGTATGCCGGATATAAATAAAACGAATTTCAATGCCTTATTGTGGAAACCCATTTGGATACAATTTATAAAAACAAGAATGAGGGATACAAATTAGCACTAGACTATTAGGCACTAGAGGGCATAAGCTATGTGTGGTATCAGCTAATATAAATTAAAACATTACTGAGAAATGGTATTTGTACGATACCTATAATTTTACTAATCATTGAGTTTTTACCAATTTAAAAGCTGTTTTAAAACATTTTGCATGCCTGTAATAAACAAAAAATAACAAAAAGAAACTGTCATTGATAGTTTTCTGTTTCTTTATTGTAATTATATTATAACATATTCAATCACAAAATTTAAAAGCAAACGGGAAAAGGTAGTAAATAATTTTTATATATCATACTTAAATTACGATTTAAAAAACAAAATATTGAAAAATTATAAAAATTGCATTTTTTTAGCATCGCTCAGTTGGAAAATGAATGAACACAATATGAAAAAAAAATGCGCCTTATAAAAAGTTTTTAACAGCGCATGCGCGGCCGCCATCTTGGTGCCTTAAAACCATGGAAATATCGGCTTCAGTTAAACCGGTAGAGAAACATTGTTATGGCACTTCCTTACCTTTCCTACTTCCATGCAACTGGCAGGGATTTAGTGATACGTTTTCGATCATTGTTAGAAATTCTTCTGAAACAATGGCTACCAAAAAAAGAGCCATTCTGTCAGAAGTATCTAAGATTTTCGATTCATTGGGTTGGCTTTACCCCATTGTTATCTAGGCGAAAATGCTCTTTCAAGAATTGTGGAACACAAATGTGTCTTGATGATCCTGTTGGTGATAATGTTCAGCTGAAGTGGTCTAAATTTTGATCAGAGCTTCATCAACTGAAGCTCATACAAATTCCTCGATTTGCTGTGCTATCCAATGCATTGCAAATGCAATTACATCTCTTTTGTGATGCATCTGAAAAAGGCTATTGTGCTGTAGTCTACTTACGAAGTGTTTCAGCTAATTCGGAAATGAAAGGGAGCCTTCTATCATCCAATACTAGAGTCGCACCACTGAAAACCATTTCTCTTCCTAGACTTGAACTTTGTGCTTCATTATTGCTGGTGCATCTGTTTGAAACAGTTCAAAAATCTTTAATGCGAAAATTTTGTGAAATTTATGCGTGGACTGATTTAACTGGTGTTTTGTTATGGCTTGCTTCTGAACCTTGATGTTGGCAGACGTTTGTTACTAACCGTGTGTCAGAGTTTCAAAGAATTGTTCCCGATCAACATTGGTACCATGTGTAAGAACCCTGCAAAGAAATCCTGAAAAGAAAACCCTGCAGATTGTGCGTCACGTGGGTTTTTATCCATCTGAGCTGCCTTCTTGTAACCATTGGTGTTTTGGACCCATTGGTTAAGTGATCCATAGTTTGAAATGCCAATGCGTAGTGACATAAACACAGCTCCTGAAAATATGCTTTACAAAGAGAGTAAGAAAATTGTTTACGCTGTTGCATGTTGGCATTAGAACCCCTATCCCCTCTCATTCAAAAATTATCTTCTCTCATGAAATTGTGTCGTACCTTTGCCGTGGTATTTACGTTTCATACAAAATTGTCACTCTTCTGCTGAACAGAGAAGGCTAGATATTTTGACAGCTCAAGAACTTCACAAATCTGTGACTTTGTGCAAGGAAAGCTGTTAAAGTTGTTCAGGCTGCTACGTTTCAAAAAGACATGAATTGCTCAAGGGATAACAAACCTCTGCCTAACAAAAGTTAACTTTGTTTCTAAATCCATTTCTTGATTCGGATGATGTAATTCGAGTTGGTGGTCGTTTGAACAATATCAATTTTCCTGAGAGTCGAATGCATCCAATCAGTCTACCTAAAAACATCATTTCACTGATTTAATTGTGAAATATGTTCATCTTTTACATCTTCATGCTGGTTATCAACTTCTGCTATCAATTATACGACAAAAGTTTTGGATTTCGAGTGGCACAGATGTTGTTAGGAGAATTGTTCGAGAGTGCATTATTTGTGTTATATTATGTGCCAAATACAGCTTCTCAAATGATGACTGACCTACCAGTATTAAGAGTGACTCCTTCTCGTGCATTTTCCAAGGTATGCATTCATTATGCTAGTCCTTTTCAAGTGAAATGCAATAAGGGTCATGGACAAAAATCATTAAATGTTACACAGTATTGTTTGTTTGTATTTACACACGCGCTATCCACTTAGAGTTAGTAGGCGATCTTTCTACAAAAACCTTCCTTGCTGCTCTCAGGCGATTTGTTGGTCGTCGTGAAGAACCATCTGAATTGTTAACCGATTGTGCTACAAACTTTGTTGGTGCTAATAAGGAAGAAATTTTAAGGTTTGTAGCTTCTTGCAAAACTGATACAGAATTCAACAGTTTTGTTTTAAGTGAAGGACTGAAGTGGAATTTTAACCCACCAGCTTCTACCCATTTTGGTGGTCTGTGGGAAGCAGTGGTTAAAAGTATGAAGTTTCATTTCAAACGAGTTATTGGTGATTCGTATCTAACATATGAAGAGTTTTTGACTCGATTGATACAAATCGAGGCTTGTCTCAGCTTTTGCCCATTGTGTCCTCTTTCAGAGGATCCAAATGATATCACTGCTCTGACTCTTGGGCATTTTCTCATTGGTTCTCCTCTTACTGTTATACCAGAGCCTAGTCTCATAGAAATTAAACTTAATCAACTGGACAGATGGCAATTACTGTAAAGATTGTTCCAGCATTTTTGGAAAAGGTGGAGCAATGAGTATCTTGCAAGATTGCAACAACGACCAAAATGGGCTCGTCCAAAGGCCAATATGAAGATGGGAGATTTGGTTCTAATTAAAAACGAACTTCTTTCTCCTCTTCGATGGAAGTTAGCGATAATTTGTGCTGCATTTCCTGGCTCTGATGGAAAGGTTCGCGTATTGAATGTGACCACCTCGAATGGAAAACTTAAGCGTTCCATTACAAAGCTGTGTCCTTTATCATTAGACTGATTGGATGTTTTGTATTTTTTCTATGATTACGATATTTATTTCAACCGTGTCGTCATGTATATTATTTATTTTCTTTGTAATTTGGGATTCCTATTAATTAACTTAATTTTTATGTACTTGTTGAATCCCTGTGGGATTCAAGGCCGGAAGAATGTTGAGTATTTTCCTACGGGATGGCGCGCGGACTACCCGACCACTCGGGGATGTCACCGCGCCGTCATGTTTACGTCAGAAGGGGTGCATAGCCACACCCTATTTTGTTGTTTATCACTGATTTGGAAGACGACTGCCTGCCGAGCACCAACCACGCAGCTTTGCTCTCTGTTGTTACCTCTTAATAAAACCGTTATTTGTTAATCCTGAGTTTTAATCTGTTAACTCAACAAGCACAGAAAGGGATCGATTGACGTGATCCCATCATGCTTATATAGTAAAAAATGTTACATCTTCAAAAAATACTCTCGCTTGGCCTACAATTTACTATAGTTGTTTTATTATTATCGTTCAAAAGTAAAATTGTGTGACATATTTTTAAATATTCATACAAGTTACCTATATGGTATCACAAGCAATTGCTTGGATTGGACCGGCCAATTCAGATAAGGATATAATTTTCGTATAGTATATTTCGAATACAAATTTAAATTCGTTTTAAGGGCTGATATGGCTAAAAAAGAATATAATGGATATTGATTCGAAAGTAATTTAAAAATGGCTGTTGCAACACACTTCTGATTGCTTTGCTGAAACTGCAGTAAATACTATAAAGAGACATAAGATACAAATATCTTTGTCTTCAAGTAACAGTGAAAGAAGTAATAATTACTATGTTGTTGATTATATATCCCAGGAGAAATAAATTAAAAATAGGATGTTTTTCCAAGACATCTTCAAGAGACATCCACGAAAAGTAGTAGTTATAGCAAGTAGTCCCCCCCCGTCATATATTAGAACTAATTTAAACCGAAACTTAAAATATTAAGATAGAAAAATTACCAAATGTAACACTAAAAGATAAAAAACTAAAACTACATTTTTACGTTTTATATTCCACTGTCCACTGCGTGGCTACCCCGGCGTTGCCCGTGCCCGTGGTGTTGGTTTGCTCCACAAACCAACACCACGGGAAACGCCGTGATGTAAGGTATTAATTATTATGGTGTAAAATTTTCCGCAGATTTTAAATCCGTTGGATATATATTCAATTAAAAAATTATTTATTTAAAGAAAATCATATTTTTAGGTATTAATCTAAACTGAAAAAGTAAGTTGAAATTTGTACTCCATCATTAACGGTCTCGGAGATAGAAAAAAGAACTGACTTCAGTTAAAAGATTTATCGTCTCGGCATACAATATCACATTTGGTTCCATACACAAGGGTTCGAAAATCAAAAGTACTTTAGCTTCAAATTGTGCGTAAGGAATTCAGTGTCCAACCTGGAGAAAATGTTTTATTGCTTGGGAAGATGACACAATTTTACTGTGCAGGTTTTCACTATTCTAAATTCATTTTCTTTGAAGTAGCATTACTTTAAATATTATAAATAGTAACATTTTTCCTCTACTATTTCGTTTAAAATACTTCTATGCACTCTTATATTTAAAAAAATTAGATTGTCCAAATTCGGCATCTCTGTATACTATACGTAGTGTTATGAAAACATACATCTCTGATTGCCCTGCTTAGAACCCAACAGAAAAGGGGTGATTTGATTTTTTTCCATAATCGTTCGAATGAGAATAACGTTGATCCCGATTAGAACCGTTTGTTGAGTTATAAATTGGCATACCTGATAAAATCTGATTTGCTTTTGAAATTGCTCCTCAGTTATCGACATTAAAACTTATTTTCATCTTCACCCTCTAACACTTTTAACTAGCATTTGAGAGCATCTTTATTAAACCTTCATTTACTTTCAACTGAAATATATTGAACTATATTTTAACTAAAGTGGCTGTTTAAAAACATAAAGCACTAGGATTAACAAATATAGATGATTTTATTTTTCATACAAAATTTACACTAATGTGCTAGTCGTGGGATAACAGTATACACATTTACAAGTGATGATCACCTCGCGTTAAAATGGTATGAAGAGTAGATTGTTACATCAGTGTTGTTTGTTGATTGCCTTGTAAAACGTTTAGTAGCTTGATAGTAGCTACCCAAAGAAGATTAATCGAGTTGGAAATGTGTAAAGACAGTTGGAGATTGACGCACGAGGAATAGCATTTTGGAAGTTGTTGAGACTTTTAAGATTTCTTGTATTACATGTGTGACCACCTTGACTACGTGAACTGATTGCCACATTCAATGAGGGGCGCACTAGAGGCTTGTCTGTGAGGTCCGTGCATAAAAATTTGGCGTTGATGGGATATTGCAGCTGAAGACCGACTCGAGTGTCTTTACTCGCATTATCGGCATCAACGAGATACCTAGGTTCAAGGGCACATCTATTGGATCCTAGATGACTTTAAAACAGGTCTCGAAATACCCGGGTGCACAGGCGCACTGTGCACCTGAAAATAAAATTGTGCATCTAATTTTTTCTCTTTAGGTGCACACAGTGAACCTATCGTTCAAAAAAGCGGGGGAAACGTATTTTATATTATTTTGTTGTCTGAACAAAATATTTGTATCGACCTCTCTCGCTCTAAAGAAACGTAATTAAAATTCCTAAATACACACTATGCGAAAACTTTAATCCAGAAAATACTATGTTGCAATGAAGGGAAAATACAAAAAGAAGGATGGACACTAAACCTTATGGGTAAAGATCTGCCAAAAACGTAGACGTTTCTGATTGCCCACCAATGTCTGATGCTGACTGAATATTTGTAAGTAATAATTTAGCAGATGAAAAAAAATGTTTAAATAGTTTTATTTACTATCTACTTGTAACATATCCAAACATACCCAACTAATAAAGTAGTTTACATTACAATTAATGCTCTTAAATTACGTTTTTTAAAATGTGCACCTAAAATATAATCTGTGCACCTAATTTAAAAACTTAGGTGCACAAGGGGCACCTGTATTAAAAAATCTATTTCGAGGCCTGCTTTAAAAAGATAGCGTTGGCCAATGAGTCACGTTTCTAGGCGGTATGAGCTGATAGTCATGTTTGGGTGGCGCAAACACAATGAGTCTAAAGATCCAACTTGTCATCAAGGCAGTGTGCAAACTGGTGGTGGTGCCTTAAAGGCGTGGAGAGGGTTGAGCTGGTAAGAATTGGGGGGAAGGTTCACTGGTCCCATTGAACCGGTCAAGGACAGAAAATCGTTATGTTCATCTGGATCTATATCAAGATAAATACGCCTACAGTTTAGCTCTGTAATTTCATTTTTTTTTGCTATTTGCTTTTTAGTTGTTTTACTCGTATTTGAATATTAGAATTGTTTACCTGTTGGAGACAGTTGCAGTTTTAGCGCACTCCTCTGTCAGTATATGTTTGTTTGTTATAGTTACTATTGTTTCTTAATTTTGTGACGTATGTTAGCCTTTGGCTTGTGTCCTATGAACTGTTACCTCATTTATCTTTCTATTTTGTTCTTTATGGTGTTTGGGGGAGTATATGAGCAATATTCAGCCTAATACCCCCTAGTACATTATATAACAATCATTATATCAATGTACATTATCAATACAATATATATTGGCAACGGTCTGGCATCAACCTCCAAAAGAAAATATTCGAGGATAAAACAGAGTAATTTTTGAATCACGTTCAGATAACGACGTGTCATCTGATCGTAATCGTTTGTGCAATCAAATCAAATAATATGATTTTTAAAATGGGAACCTACTGAACTACGACAATCGAATGAATTGTTTGCGTATAATTAATATTCAAGATTCTATTTTTACAGTGCTGGTAAAAGTAAAACTTTGGAAATTACGTTTAGGAGGGTATACTATTTTATGCTAATAATTTGAACCCAATAATCACGTTTTTTATGTTCGTTTTACTTTCCTCTTTTGAATAGCGTTGTATTAACTCGAAACAGTCTTCAAATTAATCTATTAGTAAATTACATCAATCAGTTGTTTAATTTTTGTCTGAAAGTGACTAAACTCTTTTCAAGGGCGGCAAATATATTATTTTGCATTTTCTTGATATTAAAATGTTCTGTTGATTTGTTTCTTTGAAACAACTCTTGAAATTAGAGTGCATTTTGACATTAAAAACCTTCGCATTTATCAACTCCTATCAGTTAAATCAAAATAGCAAACGTCTTCACATATAAAAATATATACGTCTTGTTAATTTACTCGCAAAATGTACTAAATGTATTAATATAATTTGAAATTCAATACTTGAAACGCAATAATAGTAGATTAATCTTCTAAGTGCCTCTAATTCTTCGCAGCCAAAGTTATGAGTTCCGCTTTTACAAAAAACAGCTGCAGATATTTTCTTTCAGACGTAGAGGGAACGAAGCATAACAAGCTTGCAAGTAAATGGAAGTCTGAATTGGCACCCACTGTTATTTCTCACTTTATTTTTAGCTCCCAGCCATATCGCGAGATTTTCAAAAACTTCTTGAGTATGAATTCGCAGGCAGGTGAAATTTCCGTTCGTTTCCTCTTAGTCAGCGGGATCCTTGTAACGTTAAAAAAACAGCGAATGTCCAATTTTGCATCAAAAAACGCCTTTATGTAATGCTAGTTGGCAACTCACGTCTTCCTCATACGGCGGTGCTTCCAAAGTCGCTTTTGTAAAATCAGCTTTTTAAGAATCTAAGCGATTTAATGTGCTTCAGAAATGAAATTTATTCTTTTTATATCGTGTTTACGGGTATACACTCTCTAGATTATATGTCTAACAGAAATTTATTTAATTGTTACAGTAGCTATTGAAATGAAAATGTGAGGAAATTCAATGAAAAAAAACCGGGCTTCATAATATTAATCATCGTACAAATTGTTACAGCTAAAATGAACCTAGATATTGATATTCTGTTTCTAGAACTTAATAACTAAATCTTATACTCTGCAATAATATAGAAATATAAAATAGAAATTACTTTCTTTGCAAAAATTTACGCACAAATTTGTAAAGCTAAAATGAACCTAGCTATTAATGTTATGTTTGTGTATAACTGAATAATTAAACCTTATACTCTACAATAATATAGAAATATTAATTCGAAATTACTTTATGAACTTTATTATTCGTATCAATTCTGGTGTAGGGTGTTTTTTTAAGTAATTACTAAAATTATTTCATGTTTTTTATTTAATATATTCTTGTAGAACTTATTAAATTGATTTATAAATTTACAGAGAAAGTAAAGATGCTATATAAAGACGACTGAATAATTATTTTTGGAAGTAAAAATGTATTGGCCTTTTTGTTGAGTTTATGTCCAGTAAACAGCAATTATTACTTGCGAAAATAAAATATTCTGTTGAGATTGCATAGAATCATAGATAAAAAACAATGTAATCTAGGTATGTACACACGCAAAATTAAAAATGATACTTAAATACCAAATTGTTGATAAATTAATTAAATGTGTGGAGATTAATCTGTTCCACTATTTACATTTTTCTGAAGTTTAGTATTTAATCTAGGAAATGAATTTGATGTTGCCGCATTAAATGTTTTATTCATTGTCTAATGTAGTTGCTTGTGCATAGAGAGATTTAAATGTAATCATACAAGAAGCCTTTTGTTTTTTTTTGTCAAACTTCGCTTTCCATGAATCATATACTAGAGTGTATGTACAGCAATAGTTACTTTTTACTATGTACAAAATACATTGTCCATCGAATCAATGGCACTTACATTAATGAGATTTAGCACACAGGTAATCCTAAGTTTTTGCAATTTTTGTGTGATTCCTAATTATATAAAATACAGTCTAGGACAATTTAAAATTAATTAGATGGTATTCAATATCATTATTATTTTCTTTGGAATGGAAACAGCATAAAGAGATGACAGATTCTAAATTTATCTCTTACGTTTCCGTTTAATTTTGCGGAGAACCGATTTCAGTCGACGAAAAAAATAAATAAAGCTTTAACTGCAGTTATGTAGTTCTTTTTTCTATCTCCTTGATCGTTGAAGATAGAGTAAAAATTTCAACGAATTTGAAATCTGCCGAAAATTTGACACTAAATAGTTACTTAAAAATATCATTTTCTTTAAATTAATAATTTTTAAATTGTAACTTTTGTATTTTTTGCCATACCTATTTGACTTTTGCTGACGAGAAATCAACATATTACATTTCTTGCGCTCAAACAATTCCAGTGAAGGAAAGCAAAGCAAACAAAATAACTTTTGACTGATATTGTTTAGTTCTTTATTGTAAAATCGGGATCGCAAAAGAAAGATTGAAAATTTCAACGGATTTGAAATCTGGGTTCAGCGTTCATACTCTGAATTATAAATTTATATTATTAATAATTATTATTTCCATATATTCAAACACACTCATATCGAACATTGCACTTCATTAGATGTAGAGCCGACCAACCGGTATAGTGGTTAAGGTGTTAGCCTCTAGATCGGAAGGTTCCTGGTTCAAATCCGGGTCCGGGCATGGATGTTTGTAAGCGTGTGGTGTAGAGGCGGCTGGTGCACCTTAAATCTGTCGTGGCGGAAAGTCCTCACGTTGGGTTGACGTGGAAGTTTGAAGAGTGGGGTGCCAGCTCAGGTGTTGCTTCGTCATCTGACCGTGGTTCAAAATTACGAGGTGTTGTCCTTGGATCTTTCCCACAAGGGACTGATCCCGGACCGTCGTCAATAGCCCGTTGTGTTGCTTTAGTACGACGTTAATTAAAATTACCAATTAGCATTTAGATGTAGTAATATATTACTCTAAGTACTGTCTATAACTAGATATTAATGCCAATTATTACCAATAATTTGTTATATCTTTTAAAAAATATCAAAATAATCCTTTTCAAACGCCTATAGATCCTTCAATATAATGATACACTAAAGTAATCCTATTTTCAAAATATTGACGTTGCAATGGAAAAAAGTATGTAATTATATTAACACTCTCTCAGAGTTTTCAAGTAAAACCAAATATTTGATTATGAAGTATTTCAGAGTGCGTAAAGCGTGGTAGTCTTACTTATAGATAATTTTCTTAAGATCTTATAGATAATTTTACGCTAAAACATTTTGTCTGGTGATTATTTTGACACTAAATTTCAAATACGTGTTACCGTGTATCCAATCTCACATAATTAAGATACATACTGAATCCAGATTTTGTTGTTTTCAAGTTGGTTCTTAAGATTACTTGCTTCATTTTAAGAATTCCCTAATTAACGCTTTACAAACTAAAACGATGCGACAAGTGATACAGTAACTACCAAATTAGATTACATTGCTTTAGTAGGGTATGTAAAGATCGATTTAAAATTGAAGATTAAATATACATTTTTCCCTAAGAGGAACATTTATTTTGAATTTCACCGTAATAGCGCTAAACATGATGACATATTATGGATGAAGTCCTGCACACGTTACATGAAGTACATTCTAGTAGTATGAAATATGTTCAGATTGATTGCATGATTTAGTAAACCGTGTGGCACTTTTTGAATTTCTAAAATGCAACTTCATAAAGTTACAAAGTTATATTTTACAGCGTTGTTAATTACAACATCAGGGTTTAGAAAATATCACTAACCTTTTGGGAATTATTTTAATTGAAATATCAAAATTCATAAATTTTATGGTTTTATCAAATAAAATATACGAGACAATTTATTTCCAAACCAATAAGAAAAATATTTCGTAAACTTCAAAATATTTGCTTAATAAAAGTTTAAAATAATCTAAATTTACTTCACAATTTTATAGAATAACCGTTGAAGTAATTTCAATACCAGAACGCGTTTTTCGTTGTTTTTTTTTTACACTTCTTCAGATTATGACCTTTTTGCGTGACTTTAAATAACTTTTACTTGATGCGCACACAACAAAAATCACTTGTTTGTAGCTAATTTAACATCAATTCTACAGCTAAACTAAAGTAGGATATTCGTTGATGTCCTTTCGATGCTAATATTTACCCGGTCGAAATAATTTTTTTTTTAAAAGACGTGTTTATAGAAGAGAAAATAAGCAGTTTCTAACTACAGTGTATATGTAGTGTATCTTTAATCGATTATTTGATTTTGAATACACAGATATTTCTCTTTAAAAGGCTGAAAGGGGCCAATCTTACTTGCAGTTGTGGATAAAGAAAACGAACCACTCCTCTTCATCCAAGCAATTTTAACAGCAAGGAAAATTTAAAGATGGCGTTTGAGAGGAAATAACATCTTTTATAAATTCCTTATTCTTCCCTTATTCAAATGTATAAAATTTACATAAGGGGCTAACATCATATTAAATGCCGCAACAACTTCCTGATTTCCAATAGCAACCCCAATTTCGATGCACAATTTCAAATCTATTCCAAAAATTGAATTCATATACCAAATTTTATGGTAGTAAGTCTGGGCGTTTCAAAGTTATGAGTACAGAAAGATTGGAGATCATAATGCTATATCAGTTTCAAAGACTTTTATGGATATCTTTACAGTGTTAAATTTTTATAACGTATATAATGTCTTCAAGCATCCGAGTTTTTGAAAGAACGTCTGGAAATTGAGTTCCAAGCATTGTAAAAGTCAACACTTAGAAATATTCAAGTAAACGAGCTCCTTCCTACTGACGCCTGCGTTCTTTGACACTACACAGCATACGCCGCGTGCTGTTCTCCTGAAAGCGGAGATACGGAACATTATCTGCTATGCGATGCGAGACGTAAGCGTGACGTTTTCTTGGCCCACGGCCCAATGGTGCTTAATACATCAGATCCCGTTCTTTCTTGGCATACTCGGAGTTATTGATGTCTAGATACAATGCTACAAGTTTCCACACTACAGTCAGGTTGATGACTCTGTGTATAGATTAATTTCGTATTGTCGGTGGGGGAACAAGGCTGTCGTGTGCTAATGTCATACAGTAGCGCAGAAGGGGTTTCTTTTATGCAACCCTCGAAATTGCTGGGAATAGAAATGCACTCTTTGGAGTGGTACTTGGAGATTGACAAGATGTGGAGTGACTGAACGTCTAATACAGATAATGTGCGAGATCGGAAAGATAAATACTTTGTTTGATTGTGCGTGCGTAATGGGATTTTTTAATATGCGAAGCAGGTGAAGGGGCTTGTACATTATAATGCATTTCATGTATGCTGAGAATATTATTCTGCGCTTTGGTTTTATGTATCAGACAAATATTAATCCAAAGTCAATGTGTAGTCCTGTGCATCTTTGTTGAAGACGAGGCTAGAATAATTCTTTTGAAAATTCTATTAAAGTTATATTGAATTAAGTTATATCATCGAATTGTAAATTACTCATTGGGTTGGGTATCCAGATGTAATATGAATCAATCGTGTAATTTAGTAGTATTTAAAAAAAAGTATCTTAAATTATTATTTAAAACCATTTCATTTCATTGAAATCCTCCGCGTTGTTACCTTTCAACTTGCTTAGCACTTTATTAACACTGGCGGCACTCATTGCTGGTCAATTTTATCGCAAACTTTATTTAATATTCTTTGAATTCTTGAACTTTTTACTATTTATTGTGAATGGAAATACTGCGCCATGTGAATCGAAACATGATCCTATCATTTTTATTCTGCACTAGCAAAATACCCGACCTTACTCGGTTTGGATTGGTTTACTCTAGATTGAAGAGATAATCAAAAGATATGACTTACGTTTTTTGTAGAATAAAAATTTATTTTAACATCTTTCGCCGTCTTTATATTTTATACAACTTACTTTGGACACAAATCCTACACATGCATATCCATTCATGTAATACATTTCACATACATCGCACAATTGCTGTATGACAAAGCTGCAAAATGACGAAAGGTGATACTAAGGATACTACTATAAAAGACGATTTATAGGAAGATTTGGAATTCCCTTTCTTAAGTTATTTTCATGTTCAACTCAATTTTTGAAATTACGATTTACGGCGAGTGCTCTCGCACTCATAGTCAACAAAACAATATTTTTTTTACTTGTGGCACTCTTGCCTCCGGTATGCGACATTGTGAAATTTTCCAATCTTCTCCTGTCATTATTACAACGAATTTTTTAATGTTGGAAAAAGTTTCAGTTTGGATTAATAAACATTATTATTCTTTCAATAACGGCATTATTCTTTAAATAATGGCATTATTCTTTAAATAACGGCATTATTCTATAAATAACGGCATTATTCTTTAAATAACGGCATTATTCTTTAAATAATGGCATACCTACACTTAAAATTTACTGAAAATTTATACTGACTTACCTAACATTTTTAAGTCTAATACTTTGTGGTGATATTGCGTGTGATGAGAAGGAAAACACATTTATTAAAATAATAAATATTTAAAACAGGAAACAGAGAAGTAAAACAAAATAAAAGATGTATGGTTGATGTCGCAAAAAATTGTTCTAAAGATATTAATTTGTGATTCAATTTTATCTCTTGATCTCGTACAGTTGCCACAACTTACAACTAAAAGTGTACAAAATTTAGAAATGTGAAATTAATTCAGAACGAAAGAACCAGAAAAAATATCACTGCTCGCGCGATCTTGTTCATTCTCGTTTCATTGAAAAATATCGTCTGCCCCAAATATTCGGAAATCGTTTTCATTGCGCAAAGAATAAAAATAAGACTCGAAATAAATAAAGTATCAAAAATGAAATTCCATAAAAAAAAATTATTTTTTGAAGAATAATTACTTTTTTAGCAGTACTGGTAAAGCAATCGAAGTAATCGTAATATTCAATAGACATTCCAATTTTTCCAAAACTACCAAATTATGGTTGACTTGGTATACTTGGTTGGTATGGTATACTTACTCAGGTGTTTTGGCATGAAACTCAACTAAATATAACAATAAAGAAATGTTTAATATTGCATTCACTAAACTAATAGATAATGTATAAAATAAAATACAATGCAATCAAATATCTGGAATACAATTCATGTGATGTCTACACAAACACACAAACACAAAATCGAGCATAGAACAGAAAGACGGGCAGACAGACTTTCGCAACCAATGCCACTCACTAAATGAAGATAAGTACTCACTGTATGCAAATTTTCATGAAAATATCTTAAAACGCGTGGACGTGTATAGGGCACAACATACAGACAGACAGACAGACACCAAACGAGAAAAAGGCGGATTCGGCATCAGAAGGGTCCAAAAGGGATATAAAACTTGAAATGGGTCGAAAATATTGAATGTACAAACAAACACTCCATTCTTATTTATATAAATTTGAAATTGTTCTTGGAAAAAATTTGATAACATTTGAACTCAGATATTTCTAATTTGGATTAGAATGACTATAAATCTTCGTTCAATGAGTAAAAATCTTCGGTTTTACTCAATAAACACTAAATAAAGCATACAAAATACTGTTTTGAATACATGACAGTAAATGATTATTCATTTATCGAAAATACTTGTACAATGCTACAATACTAAAGTATTCCTCTGTGGTAATGCCGGATGCTGAATACACGATAGATAATTGATGACTCAATTATTACATTAGTTGTTATTCCAAGAAATATCTCTAGCTTTTGTATTCCTATTGTCTTAACATAGTAGTATTACTGCGATTTATTCTATTGTCCGCGCGCGATTGTCTTAGTTTAGTAGGTTGTTAATATGTATTTCATTTGGGGGCAACTCGACTAATTACAACAATATAAAAGTCGTGTGAACCTAATATTTATATGGTATTCCACTTACCATAGAGCAAGATAATGGGGATATATATTCAAGAGTGTTTTATACTCTTCAGCAGAAAAATTAGTCTGGATATTTAACAATCCTATTAAACAGATATTTAAGTCCTATTTAACAATGTATCTACACATTCAAAAATATTTGGTGTTTAATTCACTAAAACATTCATGGAGATCTATTTAAAAAAGATCCATATATGACTCCATTCCTTATTTATATTCTCCATTTATAAAAACCAAAAACACATATTACTTTTACATACTTTCACGTGTTATATGTACTGCTATACTTTAGAAATATATTGAAAGACTGATTAATTTACAATTTATCTGTAGTAAAAATATCGTCAGTATTTTAACGAGTGCTTTATTTTTAAATGTGCTCACTCGGCTATAGTCTATTTGCAAATTATCGAACTAATTCAGTACAATGGCGTTTAATAAAGGTAGTATACTTTAGAAATATAAACTATCGGTCAGATATGACTTGATATTAAATTATTACTCAAAATCTGTTAGTTGTATGAAATCGAGAATACGAGATGGGTGTTTTAAGTTAATCTATTGAGTTCAAAATAGAGAGGACTGCTTTTATTTAAGTGGTCACATTTATCATACTTGCTTTTACTGTATTTAACAATTGTGAAAATTTTAACAAGTTATAAACGCATGCATAACTAGTTATTTGCTGTGTGCACAAGCATAGATGTAACTGATATTTTGGGGCCGTAGGATAGAAATAAATATTTGAAATACATGAATTGATGTGTTATGAAGAATGTTGAATTGTGTAACTTGCTATTCTGAAATGTTGTCAGTACCTAAACATTCGCTATCTGAACTTTTACGAACCATTTTGCTTCCTAAAATTTCTCTTTGACATAGTTTTTCAATAACATCAGGCCACCCTTTTTAATGAGAAAGCCTTAGCAGTTTAAATACAGTATTGTAATCTAAATTTATCTGAGCATCGAAACCATAAATTAAATCATTATGAATGAATTGGGTCTGTTATCCTTCCGGAAACTTAGTTTACATTTTATTGAAAATTTCATTCATTAATTTCCTCTTTCATTCTCCAACAAACAATAGACAGTGAAAAGCTCTAGCTTATTCTTTAGAATTTTACTTATACAGTGATTACATTTGCTTTTAATAGGGGTTTTAATCAAGAGTATGCTAGAATAACTTTTAATGGTTTTATTCGGTTGATTATTAACTAATTAATTTGCTTCTTAATTGAATGAAAAGCGAAATGGAACATTTAAAATGTTAGAATATATATTTTTTGGATTAATATTCTTCATTGCTAGAAGAGATGTGCTTCGGAAGTTCTTAATTAAATACATATTTAATCATCATGTTGAATTGAACTGGACATGTTTTCTAAACAAATTAACTGATTTAAAAAGGTGTCTTGGGATTTAAGAATCGTTTATCTTATCCAGCTGCTCGTGCTATATTTATGGAATAAAATTTGCTTTTCCCATTTATAAATATAATTTTTATCACGAGTCATACAAAAAACCAAAACACCTTCCTTATTAAACAAAAACATTTTATGTTGTTCGAAATATTTACTGGCTTCTTTGCATCAATTGTAAATTAAAAGATTAGTTATTTTGTGGTTTTCAAAATATTTCAGCATATAATTTTATAAAAGTTAAGAGCATTTATGTAATTATATTGCATATAAAGTACAATAATTACCAGTTATAGTTTTTATATGCATTTATCATATTATACTATAATCCAAATAAAATAATCGTCGGAACGTTTCCATTTTTCATGACTAATGATAACAAATTTAGTTTAATAAACAGAAATAGGTGAATAAACCATACCTACACTCTATAACAAAAAAAATCGACTCACCAAGAAGGAATCATATGATTGCTTTGAAATTTCGTATGCAAAAATGTTTTCACCATTAATGCAAATGATTAAAATTTGGTGTCCAATGTATGAGTAGTGCGATCTCCAGCGCATCGGAACTGCGCATCCAGCAGATGTATCCAAGGAGTTGTTCTTGAACTGTTGTAAAAATTTCTGCTGCATTGGGATTTAGGATACCTTTCAACGACTGAATAAATGCCTCACCGCAAGATTCGAGCTCATTACGAGCAACTTTCAGAGTTTGAAAGAGGTCGTATCATTGGATTGAAAGAGGCAGGTTGCGCAAATCGGAGAATCGCTCGTCATGTGAGTCGAAGCGATGCGACGATTAGAAGATGCTGGCAAGAGTGGGTGGACAATCGCAGATTTCAGCGTCATGATGGTAGCGGCCGACGTAGGGCCACAACAGATCTCGAGGACAGAGTGATTGTCAGATCAGCTGTAGCAGCGCCTGATTCATCGCTATCAACCATCAGTCGTGCGACCCACACACGAGTGTCCACCATGACCATTCACAGACGGCTGAGAGAGCAAAATCTACGCTCGTACCGACACCTACCACTCACGCCTTCACACTGTCGAGCCAGATTACAGTGGTGCTTGGCTCGATCAGGCTGGAATGATGCTGACTGGGGACAATAGTCTTTAGCGACGAATCCAGCTTCCAACTATGTCCTGATGATCATCGAAGACGTGTGAGGAGACACCCAGGGCAGCGTGCCGAGTCTGCTTTCACTATTGCACGCCACACGGGCCCTCGACAAGGAGTTATAGTCTGGGGTGCCATTTCGCTTGATAGCCGGACTCCTTTGGTAGTCATTAGAGGTACACTTACTGCACAGTGGTACGTTGACGTCATTCTGAGACCTGTTTTGCTACCGTTCTTTTCCCAGTGCCCTGGGCTTATTTTTCAGCAAGACAATGCCAGACCACATACGACACGTGTTGCTATGAACTGTCTTCAAGCGTGTCAAACACTTCTTTGGCCAGCCAGATCACCAGATCTCTCTCCCATCGAGCATATCTAGGATATGATGGGAAGGCAACTTTATCCGGTAGGGAATGTTGATGACGTAGTCCAACAATTGGTGCAAATTTGGCAAGAAATACCGCAGGAGACCATCCGGGAAATTTATCGGTCTATGCCACGCCGTGTGGCAGTTTGCATCCAGGCTAGAGGCGGATCAATCACCTTATTGAGCTCGTTACTGTAACTCTGAAATAAATCATTCAATTGTTCTGTACATAATTTTCTTATTCACGAATTTTTGTCTCCATCGGACAACTCCTTCCTGGTGTGTCGATTTTGTTGTTATGGAGAGTATAAAGAAACTTATTTTTGTTTGAATATAAATGTGTTGACTGTTATTGAAAATCATGATTCCATAACATAGTTCCATTTCGGTGAAAATATCACCATATTACTTGACGAACCAAAGCGTTTTGTGCTTTCTGGGGATTAAAATACAGTTCATCCTTACTTATTTATAGTTTATATACAACAAAAGTTAATCCAACCATACTTTACCCTAGAAAAAAGTCATAAAAATTATGAGATTCTTGATCTTTGAACTCTGAACAAAAGTAGAATAAACATGATATTCCTGGGTTAACAAAATTAGTGGAATACTAATAGATCATCTATCCATATGATTCTGATGGTGTGGTACAATTTGTCCTCATACCTAATAATAGTGTTTTAACTGTCGCTAGATATTTATTATATTTAAAAAAATTTCTAATTGGGTGGCATCCTGTACATATCTGTGATGTACTGAAAACAGCAGGAAAATCAAATAGGTATCTTGAAGCAAACTAAGAAATGTTTCTCAACATTAAGACATTTTTTAACAATACCTATCATCAACTAAAGATTTAACTAAATAACATCACTTAAATCTTTAGGTAATGGTAGTTAGTATTTAAGATTTTCTTAGTGTATTTTAAAATTTAAAGCTTCACACTGCACACTACTACCTGGAATCGGACGTATTATCATGAGAGATATTGCAACTTGCAAAGAATACGTCTCGTATTACTCTTAGGGCCGAGGTAGCCCGGTTGGAAGATATATGGATTAACAACAAGAGAGTTGCGAGTTCAAATTTAAACAGACATTGTCTTGTACATGTGGGCTGGTACACGTTAAATGCGTCGTGGTCTGTAATGTCTTCGCGTTGGCGTGATATGGAAGTTTGGAGGGTGGAGATTCATCTTTGTTGTGACCTCGTCAGTTGACCGCGGTTGAAAATCACATGGTACTGTCAATCAATCTTTCCCTTCGTGTTTGCTCCTCACTTCTTACTTGGAGGCAAGTACTTTCCTCAACACCATCCTAACTGTTCATAACGGAATAACCAAAATGACTAGGTAATGGTAAAGGTAATTTTACTCAAAGTCTTACTAGAGCAACAGAACGGGCTATTGACCACGGTTCGGGATCAGTCCCTTAAGAAAAAGATCCCAGGTCAACACTTCGTAACTGTGGAACCGCGGTCAGATGACGAAGTAATACCTGAGCTGGAACTACACTCTCCAAACTTCCACACCAACCCAACTTGAGGACCTTCGGCCAGAACAGATTTAAAGTGCACCAGCCGCATCTACACCATACGCTTACAAACATCCATGCCCGGACCCGGATGCGAACCAGGATCCTTCCGATCTAGAGGCTTACATCTTAAACACTATACCGGTTGGTCGGCCAAAAATGACTAGGATTAGCCCCGATTAGAAAAGAAAAGAGGCATGGTGTCCAAGATGGCCGAAGAAAATGGGTCATCGAAGCATCGATAACCGCCATCTTGGTCCTCACACTCGAAAGCTCCCTTGTCAATAATAGCATGGTGTGTTACTTCAGTGCGACCTTCATTAAATACCTCTACCTAGACTACCTTTAAAATTCCTTAACACTTAATCTTGAACCAACTAGACGCCTTTATCGACAACGTTGGTATATTCTGGTGGTTGCTGTTCCAACGTAAGTGTACTTCAAGGGATGACTTCGTGGCTAATTGGCGGAGTGGTAAGACGTCAGAGGTGCTCTGTTAAGAGGAGGTACAATGCGTTGTTAAGGTTTAATATAAATTTATTCAATAAATAAAAAAGTTATGCATATATACGTTCAGTAAAAGTTGTCGCATACAAATATTATTTGATTGAGTTCCACACTGATCATAAAGGTGCTTAGAACTTATATTGTTGATCTAACAGGTAGTACTGATTTGGAGGTAGCGTCAAGGATATAGACAATTATGCTGAGGGGACGAATATGTATAGAATGGTAGTTCAAGAAATTGATGCTCACTCACCGTTATCTGGAATTGTGCTCTGGGGTGTCGATGATTCAGGGCATGCTTTTATCGTGACTATTCTAAGGGGTCAGGTTTAATTTTGGACGATTTCATAAATGGGGTTGTCGAAGTTTCAGATCTTTGTGCTCTCTGACAGATTCACATCTTTCATCCATTAACGACTGTGCCACTGCCGATACTTTCTGCTTCATACATCATGCTCTGACTAATACCAGTATGTCCACTCATCCCATATTCAACAATTGTGTCTTCTTGACCCCTACCAATTTTTTATATTCAACATGCTGTAAATTATTGCATTTCGCATTTATGTTGCTTTTATGAGTAGACTTTCACTTTTTAACTTATAACACTACTGTGACAATATTTCATTTAACACACAAAACAGATTAACCTTTAACTACTGTCATGGGTCTCACAGACACCGAGTCATTTTTGACAGGTCTTTTCCACCCCTTAAAGTGAATATGGGTCCCTGTGATATTCACAGTACCTTCCTACTACGTCTAACAGAAGCCACATTCCAAGGGTGGTTTGGCTGCCCCAACTATTTCGTGTTTTACACTATTCGTATTTCCCGTGTGGTCTCTTAGAACCCTTCACGGCATTTGCGTTACTGTTCTTGTTGAATGAAATCGTCTAAGTTGGAGTAATGGGAATTTCGGAATAGAGCCTAAAATGGCAACAAACTTTACTAAAAAACGACCTTTGTGTCTTACACAAAAAGAAATTCAGGATATTGTTGATAATTGATAGTAAATAAATTACTGGGACAGAGACATTTCGGATAATACTATTGAAAGCGAACACGAAACTGATTCGGAAATGTAGACAGATGAAAATGATATCACGATTTCAAGTGCATTTTCACAATAATAATATTTATACGGAAATAATACCTTTAAATGGGATGCCCGAGGAGGGGGGGGGACCTAATCGTGCCGTTAGAACACCAAAACACAACATAGTTTTACAGTTTGAAGGGTTTAAACGTCCTGCAAAATTAGGTCCGAAAGCTGAGCTTGAAGAGACATGGAATCTACTTAACTTATATAGTAATATAAAATATATTTCATGTTAAAAATTTAATTATCTAAATTTAAAATGTAAAAATACTAAGTATTCAAAGAATCTTTCATTATAATATTATATTAATGAACTTTATACGCACTTTAGTCAGCGAAGTCTGAGAACCCTCCACACAAGGTACGAGACGGTATGTGGAACAGCAGTTAAGGGTTAATTCTTCATAAGCGATATTCACTTCTTAAAACTGAAATGTTAATATGGCAATTGTTCTTTTTAGATTCGACGCATTCATATGTAATCTGTCAATTTCTTTTTGACATGTTTTGAGAAATCTCACTGTAGGGGCGTGGTTAGCGCTGACCCACGAGGTGAAGGTTTTAAAGGAGAAGGGGTGACCCTGAAAGGGGAGACGCAGGGAACCTAGGCGTGGGATCAGGAAAGGCTCCTTCGATGTATATTTCGATGTATAGTCCAATAAAGTTTCATTTAAAAATGGAAAGTGTTTGCTCTACTGGTAAAAAAGGATGTTAGTAAGTAGTGCCAGATCGCTCGGGGTCCTTACACTGATGTCAGAAGCGCGGTGAATAACCTAGCTGTGACTAGACCACGCGGGCGGGAGATCCCATAGTCGGTTGTTTGCGGAACCAAAAACAGGGCAAGTGAACGCCGAAGGAATCTGGGAGTTGACCTGAAGCTGCAAGCGTGGAATCGGATACGCCTGTATCCAGGAGAAAAGCCGAAGTGTACGTGCTGTACCAGAAGAGAGTGGAAGCGTGAAACCTACTCTACATGCATTGAACGGAAAAAACCCTGTGTCCGTTGAAAGAAGCAGTAATCTCTCGGATAAGTAAACAAGGGGCCTGAAACATCCGAGAAATAGCGGAAAGATACCGCGTGGAACCTACTGTACGGACATTGAAGGGACGGATGCTGTGTCCACTGGAAGAAACGGGAAACTCGGATTCATAAGCAATCTACAAAGGACCGGAAGCATCACAGCAGAAACGGAAAGGTACCGGTGAGTGATTGCAATTTTTGTTTTTGTTTATGTGGTTTAAAAACGAGGAATTGGGGATCCACGGTATTTTGTTTCTGGTCATTCTCGTATTTGCATGCTATCTAAGAAATGTATTAACAATATATATATTTTTAGGGTTTATCAATTGTAAGCCATTTCTAATGTAGTTTCTAGGGAAGAAGGGGTAATTAGACCATGTGGGACCAAAGGGCAGGAAAATGAATGTACAGCCACCGGGAAAGCGAAAATTTTGCAAGACGAGGAACAAGGCCAGAAACACATGGGCGAAAAAACAGAGAGTGGAGAATCAAGGGGGCAAACGGCCCAGGGGGAGATTGTTGAAGGTTACAAAACGATACAGGACGGGGTAGATGACCCGCCGGATTCTTCGGAAACGGAGCAAACCAATGTTCTAGGGGCTCGTGTTACTCCCGAGAAAGGGAAGTTTCAGAGATAGTCGCTTGGAGTATAGTCTCCGCAACTCCCAAGTTTCGTAAGGGGAATCATAAGAGGAAGAGTATTTCCAAACCGTGCTTGGATCTTGGGGTTAAACAAAGGAAGAAAGGTAAAGGGAGGAGTGACACACAAAGAGAGGGAAGAAAGGTTTGCTATGAGGATCAGTTATGTCATAGATCAAAAATTGACCCTGGAGTTTTGGAAGAGAGTAGGGTTTGCGCGGAAGACCTGGAATACCTTAAATTCTATATGCGGGGATGGGGGGTTACTTTTTATTGGATAAAAAGTAAGACGTGGTATCATTTGAGCAGTACCCAAGAAAAGGGGTGGAATAGACGTTTGTCATTTATGTGGTGGTATTACCGCCAAAAGTTCATTTAACAATATTGGCTGATTATATGGAAACTGATCGGTTTGCGAAAGGTGGTCCTTAGGGGCCTGGAGAACCAATGATAATTGCATAAATTAATGTTGGAAATGGTAATTATGTTGTATATAATACATTTTTTTAAGTGCTGATGTACAATAGTTATCCTGATTAATTCAGTGTTGTGAGATGCAGTACTTATTCTTATGCGTAAATATACAATGCATTTTTTTGGTATGTGTAATCTGAGTCTTTTCGAGGTGCATATATGTATTTTTTTGTGTGGATTCCCCAATATGTGTAGAATAGTTATATTGCAATCACTCACTCGGTCATAAGTTTCCTTTTTGAGAAACTTTACTTCGATATCAGAGACTTTGTTTCGATTTCAGAGACAATGACTGACTTACGATGAACAAACAAACTTTCTCTGAATGACTAGCTTTTCTCTTGAGGGGGGGGGGGGGTAGAGGAGCGGTCAGCTCTGGCTCACGAGGAGAAGGGGTGACCCTGAAAGGGGAGACGCAGGAGAGTTACGCGGGAACCTGGAAGTGGGAGCAGGAAAGGCTTCTTCGATGTATGAATAATTGTGTGCATTTTGTAAGTCCAATAAAGTTTCATTTAAGAATGGAAAGTGTTTGCTCTACTGGTAAACAAGGATGATAACAAGTAGGACCAGATCGCTCGGGGTTCTTACACTCACGATTCCCCATCGTTATAAATTGACCCGATATTGAGCATGGATATCTTTCCCTGTATCGCTGTATTTTTGACCCCCTATTTTTTTTTTAATTACAGCAAATCTTTCCGGCTTTATTATCTATATTCGTGACTACTTATCAAAAATTTAAGTTGTTTTGAGACAAGTACCTGGTTTTAAATACAAGACACTTGCATTTTCCAGAACACATTTATCCTTCCATTATTATTCAGATCGTTGACTAATTTTCTTTCGTGTGTCTTGCATCTTTTCGTTTTACTGTCACGCATACACTTGTAATAAGATAGTTCACCAGACAGGGGATCTCTGCAGATTTCTCACTTATTCTGCCAAGCACCAGTAATCGCCTCAAACAAGAAAGCAAACCAGTAGCCTCTAATTAAAACATATTGTCCCTTTACAGGCAATTGTAAATCAATACTTCACTGGAAGAATCGCGGAACTTCAAGAAGCGCGCAGACGTGATTAGGAAGTAGGATTTGTGATTGTTGTCAAGCGTGTATAAATTTTATTATATGTTTATTTCTATATTATCTTTCATATTTTTATTGTATCCCCTTGTTAAAAAGTGTGTAATACATAGATTTCCCCCCTTGATTGTTGTTTGGCCCCGTGATCCGTAATGTCTAGAGTTACGAGCTGATTCGGACGTGCTTTAATGGGCGTATGCCTTTGAGAATGAATCTGAGTTTGCACATACCCTCGGAGGACGACTTTATAATGTGTAGAGGCTACCAGATACCAACGCGCGTTTATTATGTGCTTAACTGTAAATTATCCTGTTTGAATTGGAATTCGTCTGTAAAAAAACTATATCATTCGGTTTAAATTATCTTTCTTCAGACATACTTTTGTCTTTACCAATAATTTTAATTTGATTTTATTATTTTTCTTTATTAATTCACTTAAAGAAACGCATCGTATTAGTATGAAAATTTTTATAAAAAGTTGTTAGTGTCGTAAAGTACAGAGATATTGTCAAAACGCATTGGAAAAGGAACTGAACATTTTATTGGGCGTGAATAAATGTGCTGCATGTTGGGTTGCATTGTACATCGTATCTCTTCAGTCGTGCAATTTTTTTTTTCTTCCTCTATTAGGGTAGGATTTTTTCTATCTGGACCGACCTCTTGGCCGTACTCGTGCCCCATTGTGATGCTTCAGTGCGACGTTGATTCAGCTACCACCCAACCTTCTCCATTAGGGAGTAAATTGTGTTTAGTCATTTAGTGATAGATTCTTTGACATGGAAATTCCAATGCACTTGTGATGGTACAGGAAGGTAACAATATATATATAGTTGGTGGACTCATGTATAATCCCTTTCTGAAGTGCTTTACTTCAGTTGTGTGTTCTTTTTACCAAAATCATTGTTTAGTCATAATTGGAATTTGATTTTTTGATTATACCAGCTGAAAATATTTCCTTTAATTGTGATTTTGCGTTATCCTGTAACGCATAAGGAATACCATAAAGTCTTGTAATCAATGATATATCATAAATTAAATACATTTTTAAACGGTAACTGTATCTGTGTGACCCAACTTCTGAAATGGTTTCGAAATGTATTCATGAGAAATATTCCATCTCTTTTGATATGAATCTAGGCATTTTACTTCTATTTTGCTTTGTAATTGAAAGTCTTGGATTTAATCCAGCTTTTTCAGCTGTATATTTTTTCTGATGTATCAATTAAATGTAGTTTATCACGGGATATGTTTCTAATAGCATAGGTATTGCCTACTATAAGATTACCTCAATTCATATGATTAATTAAAATTATTTTCTCTTCTACGTTTGTTAATAATTATTTCTATATCATTTTCAGGGCTTGAAATGTGCACTGAAATTTAGTGTAAACAGTCTAATACTTCTACATTTTATCTTATGTATTTGGGGCAAAGTAATAATTCCCCTTTTATTTTAAAATGCCTCAGATATTTGAGTTTTATTAATTCACTTGGACCCATTTCAAATAATAATTTTATGTTCAAGCGTTCTTCAGAATTGATTTATCTTTGCTGGTTATACAAAATAAAATAATTGTATTATATTTCCCACTTCAGTGTCCGGCCACTATTTAATCTTTTGAGTGAGCATATCCGAAATAATAGGATTGTTACGAGAAAAAACATACCCAAAATGAAGTTGTACTTCGTTGGGAAATTAAGCTCTGTTGCGGAACCTATTTGTTTGAATTGTTTGTTGTTGGTTTTCATTTTCTGGCTTATGCATGCATTGTATCTAATTTCACTTCCAATAAAAGTCTTTATATTTATTTTCCTCAACAAATATGTGATTATTTAGTTTCGTTTGTAACGTTATTGTAAAAATTCTTTAGGAAAGAGGGATATCGAAGAACCCGATTCTAATAAGACATTGTACTTACTGTTGCCTAAACAAATTTGAAGTACAGTCAATTTTTCAAAATGACTTTTATTTAGATGAGAGTTATTATGTCTTGTTTATTGTCATCTTCACCACACATATACATTTTTTTATCGAATTCTATTCAAACCATTTGCATAATCCGATTTATGTTGACTGTTTTTACTTTATTGGTCTTTTTTTTCGATTATGCATGTAATGTTTCTTTTCACATTTGATCTCGTCTTTATTGTCACATGGAGCAATACAATTGAGACATGATATAAAACACTCCTACTGAGTCTTCAGCAATATTTATTTATATATGCAGCATTTTTCAGATCTCTGTGCTTCATGGAGATATATATTCACAGTTTTGGTCTTTTGTCGGGTGCTCCACCTCCAATAAAATTGAACTTCATAGTCAATGCTCCGACCAATGTCAAAAAATATGTAAATGTCAGAATATAAAAAAAATTCAGTCATCATCTATTCAATCATTGTGGTTGTTTAACCCCTCTTTATTCCTTATATTCAATATGCATTTAATCATTCCGTGTTCTATTGTTTGTTATTTTAATGCTTAATCTTGCAGCTTGTTCCACTATGATGACATCTTCTACTCACAATTGACAAGAATTTACTGATGCTGCTCGGAAAAAGCTTTAATAGATCATTCGGAAAGCAAAATACACTGCTATTTGTATTGGAAGAAGCCATTCAATGCCTGAACGTTCAAATAAAAAAAATAAAAAAAATTATGCAGTTCGAATTTGAATTGCATAGATTTAATCCTTTGTGAGAGTGACTTGAAAAACTTTTAACACCACAGACATCTCTAATTTGAATTTTTTAAACTGTCTTTACAAACATCAATTTCACGTGATAATTAAAACAATTAATATTATTCATTTTTATCTATTGTAAGAATTCGTTTACCCTTATTACGAAGTCTTTGATAAATAAAACATATGAAAACCCGGGGGAAAAAACCATTTATGTCCACTTTTTGTTAATATTGAACTAATAATGCCATCTAATTGGCAATAGCAATAGCTTCTACGTTATGAATCGCTTTGGGAGAAAAAATATTCATGTCTGTAAATATAATAGAGGAAAAATATTGTATACTGGGGAAAAACAATGGAAACACAAGCAAAACATTCATTTTTCTCAAAATTCATGTCAACGAACATGAATGGTTTCTCCCCCTTGGTCTTCATATGTGATGCTACAACTTCATGTTTAAGAAGTTTCCATGGATATTGCATTGAGTGCTATCAAATAAGATCTTATCTCCATTGAATGCTATGAACAGGGGTTCATATCTTGACACGTGTTTAGTGAAGTCTTCTTCACCTCCATAACACTGTACAACTTTTGCTAGTCAGTCACAGAGACTTTGCACTAGAAAATAATCATGAGAAGAGCTGAATAATAATATTGCATCAAAATACACTGAAAATAATTCATATCAATGTTCTTTGAAATATTTTATGATTAAACTATTTCCCCCTGCTATCTTATTTAAGTGCCGTCTTCTTGAAATGTTTTAATCTATTCTTCTAGGTAGATGAGTAGTTAATAAACGTTGCACTGGAGGAACGCACAACGAGCAATTGGCCATGGTCCGAGATCAATCCCAATGTTAAAGAACTGACCATAATGGAGGGAAAAAACATTTAAAAAGGCAGCGGATTCAACCCAACATACAGCCCATTTATTCGCATTCAATAAACTCTGAAAGGACATATTCGAGAGCAACACATAATTTTGAAAAAATTTTATGACTACATTACGTTTTAAACCAAAATACACATGGAAGGAAATATCGCCATATCACAAATGCATTTGTTTAAATGTTCCTTCAAGGTCATAGTTCTAGTCTAGAAACAAATATAATAAAAATTACCACGTCTTAAAATAAAGTTCAATTAAGAAAATATAAAATATGCTCTTAAAACTGCATTTTTATGTTCTTATTTTTTATTTGAAATGACGAGATTTCCCTATTTTTTTAATCTGTAGTTTTCAATTCCATTTTGAACGGTGATACATCAGTGGAGGTATCAATTACGACTTTAAACGAAGTTGATATTCCTACTATATCAAATGTATCTGATCGTTCCAAATTGTTTTTTAAAATTCAGTATAAACAAGAATGCTGAATGTCATTTAATTTTATGCAAAACTGAACAAGATCAATGCTGTAGAATTTCATGATGAATTTATTTTTACCTAATTTCAACTTACAGTAGTATTATGTGTTTAAATAGAACCGTAATAGCAACATGTGAAAATTTTTTTGAAAAATCACGTTTTAAATTTGTAAAAGAAAATTAGCAGTCTGAAATAATCGACAATTTTATTGTTTCGCTTAGAAATATCAGCGTTAATTAATTTAAAAGCTTAGATTCGTTACAATGCTTCCTTCTAAAAATCCATTCATTCTCTAAATACACATGTGTACACAATTATTTTGACATACTTAAGCCTATAGGTAAAGGACGGATATATGCCAAATAAAGATGAAATTCTAAAATAATGAAGGACGAAAATATGTGTTCTTCAATGTAAACCTATCCCTTTCCTTCCACCAAAAAAAGACATAACATCTCAGTCTTTCTTAAGACAGAGGCTAAAAACAAGTTATTCGTCTTAAATTCAGCTTTACGCGTCCCTAATTTCCGTTTAATTTAGGTACTGTGGTGCTTGGTGAAAAGAATTAAAGGGAAAAAGTATGGCATCTGTCCAAACCGAACTTCCACCCAAAATGCTATGAATAACTTGCAAAGATGGCACATAAGAGATAAAAAAGAAATGTTTATAAAAAAGACGCATTAGTACGGCGTTTCCATATGCGTAGGAGGAAATACGTCTTCCAAGAAGGAACCGCGATTTAGCGTGACATACGCCTTTTATTTAGATGCCTAACCTCCTTTTTTATACTCGAAGTGCCTTAACCCTTTTTCTCGTCGAAAAACATCAAGCAAATTTTGGTGGCAGAAGGCCGTATACTGAACTTTTAATCATTATTTGGTGTTTTACCAAATGCATAATAAACCATATTTTGATCACCGATTAAGTAAAAGTTAAAAGAAAAATTATTGTAAATTAGAAATGGGAAATGAGAAAACATCAGAAAGAAATATGTGCCGTATGTGACGGATTTTCATGAAATTTGCTAGAATAATTAAGTCTGTGCATAAATAAAGATCTTCCAGACATTTTGGAAGTTTCAGGCATTTTAAGGACATTTGAAGAGCACTTGGGAAATCGCATGATGTTGCAGGTTTCGAGATCTCTTTCTCAAAAGATACTTAACGTAGACAAGATCGTCACACATTTTTAATCTACAAATAATTTTCTTTGTATCTATCTGGAAAAAATATATAAACATTTTGTTTAAGCTGAAAATTAGTAGATTAAAATGGAAAATTGTCGATTATGATAGCTTTAAAAATATGTATATGGGCTAAAGGAATTGTTTAAATTCATGCCAGTTTCAGTACAAGGTACGATACAACTATTGCTGAATTTGGGAGTCGGCTTTCATTTCATTCATCTTCCGAGCAACAAAGGAATATAAAATTACGATTTCTTACTTAAAATACACATACAAAATCAAATTAAGGAAAACTCTGACGAAAATGGCCAGGAATATAGTTTAATATGTCTATTACATATCATAAAAGGTTAAATGTTTGAAATAATTCAAATTAATTTTTCCATCTACTGTCTATGTCTCTTTTTCATTGATTATGGTATAAAAACGATATTTGGTAATGCTTTGTACGAGGAATGGAGTGTTAAATGTTTAAAGGAAATCACACAATCTAAATGTTGATAGCCATGCAGCTATTATATTTCATGCCAAAAATACTCAATCGGGTTTATATCATGCATCCGTACCTACACATTACCTCACATACAGTGCTCGAAATACAGTAACTCAAAATGAGTTTAATCATTAATTAGGCGATACCTATACTGGCATGAAAAACTTGAGAAACATATTTTTATACGATATAACCTCAACATTATCCCAAACTGCTTATGGAAATTTGCATAACCGAGAATATTCAGTACAACTCTGGTGCATAATCAGTTTTCGGAATCGTTGCATCTAAGGGTTTGAGAGAGGAATGGGTTCTGCAACCACAATAACCCTTTCGCAACCTCATTATCAGTATGCAAACTTGATGCAAAGCCTGTATTTGTGTTCTATGTAGTCCTACAACTAAGGATACTTACTCTTAAGGTAACTCGAACTTACCTTTCACTTTGATTTTCTTACTAATTCTTAAGTCATACATGGTGGTGTATTTAATTTAGCTTATGAATTAATGCACTTCACTAATAATTATGGTATGTAATATTTTGAAATGAGGTGTGTGTATATGTGTAATATGTTTCCATCAAACTCTCACACATGTAAAAATTTATTGTTTCTTTTGAAACTACATACGCCAATTTTTTTCCTTACAATGTTTACATCTTAAAAGCAAGTATATAAGTATATGTATATTCATATATATTTATCATTTCTTATTCTTTACACTGTTTACTTACAATAACCGTCTTGTCCTTCCTCATACATTTGTATAGATATACAAACAAATAAACTTCCAATAGTAATTTAACAGTATTCACAATATTCATGTACAACAGATATCACGATCACTACAGATAATACAATCAGCTCTAGCCTTCAGAATATCATTTCACATGGCTCAAATTGATAAGCTAAGAGACTAAGCTTATTTTGGAAAATTAATTTTCTAGCCAGTAAAGGTAACAAATAATGACTGTTTCGCGATGTCTGAGTGTGTTTAGTAGATTTCAAACATATATATATTCACATGTTTCAAGAGTAAAATTGGTTTTGATAATTTTATTTTTCATGAAAAATGTGATAGCGCATAATGCATTCTAGGAAATTAATCTGATTTAGATTATTTTAAACTAATAAATGAAGGTACGAAACTTATTATTGAAAACAAAACTAGTTAAAAGGAAATTATTTGGGCGTCTCGCAACACATATCTATTAAAAATATGTATGATGCTGTTTTTACTTTAAATCAAAACTGAATATTTTCGTATATAGTGATTTGAAATACGAGTTAAATTGCACAATTCAAAGGGTAAGTATGCATATTATTTCATATAAGTACTTAAAGTAACATAATGACTAAAATATTCACCTAACCCATTTTAATGAACAGGAAACCTATAACCTTTTAAAATTATTAAGGATGTTTTAAATATGTAAATCTTTTAATATAATGTTATAACACTTCTTCATTACGTCTTACATTTTTTTAGTTATTGCATTATTAGCTGATTTTATATCTATGATGTTATTTATCAGTAAATACTTTTAGATTTAGTCTTAATAAATATTATATTTTGCCAGGTAATTTTTACACTGACCGTGTTTTATTTATTTAATGTGGCGCTTAGCAAATTTTGTCCTTTTTTTAATATTGCTTCAACCAACCATTCTAATGCTCAGAAAAGAAAGGCTCAATTATACTTAATTTCCAAAAATATAATGATGGGCTTTCTAAGATAAATATTATTTAGTATTTGGAGATATTTTAGTTAACGCCACACTGGACAGATGCAAGGAACTGATAAATTTGGATTTGAAGGAGTTCATTAAATATATGATTGGATAAAATTTTCGCCTATGTCAAATGTACTGTCCTATTTTTTCTCCATAACAATTCGTACAGTTAAGGTTTTTTCTTCAATTTGTAGCATTCAATTTTCTTGAAAAAACCAGCACTGTGAGGGTATGTGGTAATTGAATTTGATTCAGTTATAATCTAAGCAATCCTTTTATACTGAATGATTATACTTCCCTACGTGTCTCTAGATGGGACACTGAAATCACGTTTCAGTTATCATGAGAAAACTACAATATTAGTAAATATGTACTCGCTTACTCCAAATGACACTGTTTTATTATTGGATTTAGAAGTTCATTCTTGTTACATCTGCACTAAACTTAAAAAATTAATCCATTGACGGTCTATTTCTGTTAGGTATCTATCCTTTTTATAAAATGTTTACGATTAACTATATTCGAGGTTTTTAAAAATCTTGAAAAATATGAAATATATATTTATTTGCTGTTTTAAGTAGTCATTTCCATTTCTAGTTAATTTAATTAAAACAGAAGAATCTTACTCCATCATAGTGGGTATGAATTGAAAGCGGTATGATATATGGTATAGGTAGGTCCTTGAAATGAAAGCTTACTTCTAGGTCTCTTAATTTAAATTATAAACGATACAACGTAAAATTTCTCCAGCTATTTTAAATAAAGTATTCTTTGTAATTGATTGGAATACATATTTATGCACGAAAATGTATCAGTCCTATTTTCTTAGTGAATGGATAGTTTGTGGAAGATTTAGGTGTTTCAAGAAGTGTGGTATTTCTGTTTCGTAACAGCAAACAACACCCGAAACATAATGCTTTGTCAATATAATACACGATGATGTAGCAACATTTTAATGAATTATTGAGCTCTGTATACATACTGACATCTACTTATTTCCCTGTACATGGAGAATGAAAAATGTATAAGCTCATTACTTCTTATAAACAATTCAACATGAAAACCACTAGAATATTTTTAGCCCCTTCGCACCCGACACTTCAGCAAACAGAACATATGACATAAAATCAAGTATGTAATACATATTATTTCTTCCAACCACTAGGGCTGATATCTGAAATAAGTAGATAAAAGGAAAAATTCTCTAAAAAAAAGAACATCAAATTAATATTTAAGGCTTCTGAAATTTAGCACCGGATCCACATATATATTCGACAGTCGGACTTCCACGTTGAAAATAGTTTGGATCGGCATAACATAAGAAGGAGTTCTTTACAAGTGAATTCAATAACATGTCTGATATTTTCATTAATTTTAAGAAAACATACAAAGAGAACAATTTTGCTCGTTGGTGCGTTACATTTTCAGGCCAGTGAAAAATTCAGTTATTGTTCTTCAATTTGAATGTGCAACGAAATTCGGTCTTGCATACAAGTCAGTCTATTCCAATAGTATAAATGTCCCCGTTCATAGCAATATTTGGTCAAGCATTACCCGACTATGTAGATGTAGCTTCTTCAAAATATTTCACAAACAGGTACTTCTACTTCCACTAACAAAAGGAAAGGAACAAGTTCAAAATTTACAAAATGGCGAAACATTCTTCTTTTTGGCGCCAATCTTGTAGATGTCTTCTTTTAAAGGCAAAAACTTTCCTTCTTGACATAATGTTAGCTAGTCACTGAAAAGCACAATTGAAAATAAGTTCAATTTTTTTGAATGTTGTAAAGCAAAAGTAATGTCAAGCAAACGTACCGAAGTGCGCTTTTCTGAGCTCTTTAGCACATTTAAACAAGCCTCACAGTAGTCCTGCGACACTGAATTGGTTTGAGTACGCATGTGAACCGACATGTTTTCTGCACAGAAACGGATTACGCATGCGCTTGTCTTATGTTTCGTAAGGAAGACGCACGCTTTGCCGTCTCAGGCTGCGAAGGGGTTAAAATAAAGATATGATTGGAAAAATAAAGTGATCGTGACTAGCATTGAGCACCCATATTCTAAACAAAAGAAAAAAAACACTCATGATGATTTCGAAAATGTACAAATGCTCAGTAGAAATAACGACGATTGAAAACTCCACTTCGTCTTCCTTAAATTCTTATAAAATAAAGTTATTTCTTAAATAAGACTCAATGAGAGTGTTCGTGCCACTTGTTAAAATATGATAATCAGCACACATTTTTTCTCCGGCAGAGTCCCTGCACAGTTTCATAACAACCGTTTTTGTTCCAGTTAACACAAAAGCCACATTAATACAGTTCACATCACAGAATTCAACACTGAGAGTAAATATCCATCGGACGACATCCACAAAGAATGATGAGAACGGAATACTTAAAACATCGACGTTTTATGCTGTGTTGATGAGACCACGAAAGGAGCCGGCGACTTTAGATCTCTGGAGTCTTCACATTCTCCAGAAGAAGCTCTTTAGCACTGAAGCTGTGATGATCATCAAGCAGACAGTTTCACAGGTAGCGCCGCTATTTTGTCGTCCGTGTTGCATTGCCGCTGGCTTTTCACCTGAAAAACAAATGCAATATGTTAAATAACGGTCACTTGGACATGACAGAATCTTTCTAAACAAAAACAGAGGGTTTATTTGTGCATTGGATATTTCTCACCACTTCAAATTATATTTCCGTTTTGACTCATTCCAACTAAGGTCCGGTGCTTACATACTATTTTTCAACGTACGCCGCCGCTGCGTCAATGAAACCCAACTATGCACACATTACAGTGAAATGACGCAAGTACTGACGTTACTGGATACAACCATTTATTAAGTATTCTTTATATTCCATTTATTTATGAAAACAAGGTACTTTAGACAGGAGAAGTGTGTGCGGCGAGCTACGGTGTCGTGGGGAACTGCGGCACAAATTGCACGCAAGTTGGACGAACGTCGCCGGAGGCATGTATTCACTACTCCATTGGATCTAATGTATCTCAGACCACACTTCCGTTGCCGTAGCGGCGCCGCACGTTGAAAAATAGGATGTGTACACGTGTCCTTAGTCACGCGTTGCTGTCTGAATGCGTGTATCTGGAATATGTGTCGAACGGATGGATATGTTTTCATAAATTTTTTTTATTAATACGGTACTTCCAGTAACTTAGTGACTGGACTTAACAGCGTCAAAATACGTGTTTTCCCGCTTTATCTATTTTGTGTTTGTATGGGTGTGAAAGTGTCACATCAAATCAATTTACTATATTTTCCTTATATGTTACATACACTCTGTAACAAAAAAAATCGACGCACCAAGAAGGAATCATTCGAATGCTTTGAAATTTGATATGCAAAAATGTTTCGACCAAATATGCAAATGATTAAAATTCGGTGTCCAATGAATGAATAGAGCGATCTCCAGCGCATTGGAACTGCGCATCCAGCAGATGTATATAAAGAGTTGTTCTTGAACTGTTGTTATAAATTTCTGCTGCATTGCGATTTAGGATACCTTTCAACGACTGAAAAAATGCCTCGCCGCAGGATTCGAGCTCATTACGATCAACTTTCTGAGTTTGAAAGAGGTCGTATCATAGGATTGAAAGAGGCAGGTTGGGCAAATCGGAGAATCCCTCGTCATGTGAGTCGAAGCGATGCGGCGATTAGAAGATGCTGGCAAGATTGGGTGGACAGTGGCAGATTTCAGCGTCATGATGGCAGCGGTCGACGTAGGGCCACAACAGATCGCGAGGAGAAAGTGATTGTCAGATCAGCTGTCACAGCGCCTGCTTCATCGCTATCAACCATCAGTCGTGCGACCCACACACGAGTGTCCACCATGATCATTCACAGACGGCTGAGAGAGCAAAATCTACGCTCGTACCGACCGTTACGCCACCTGCCACTCACTCCTGCACACTGTCGAGCCAGATTACAGTGGTGCTTGGCTCGATCAGACTGGAATGATGCTGACTGGGAACGTATAGTCTTTAGCGACGAATCCCGCTTCCAACTGTGCCCTGACGATCATCGAAGATGTGTCTGGAGACTCCCAGTGCAGCGTGCCGATCCTGCTTTCACTATTGCACGCCACACGAGCCTTCAACAAGGAGTTATGGTATGTGGTGCCATTTCCCTTGATATCTGGACCCATTTGGTCGTCATTAGAGGTACACTTACTGCACAGCGGTACGTTGACGACATTCTGAGACCTGTTTTGCTACCGTTCCTTTCGCAGTACCCTGGGCTTATTTTTCAGCAAGACAATACCAGACCACATACGGCAATTGTGTTGCTATGAACTGTCTTCAAGCTTGTCAAACACTTCCTTGGCCAGCCAGATCACCAGATCTCTCTCCCAACGAGCATGTCTGGGATATGATGGGAAGGCGACTGCATCCGGTAGGGAATGTTGATGACGTAGTCTGACAATTGGAGCACATTTGGTAAGAAATACCGCAGGAGACCATCCGGGAGCTTTATCGGTCTATGCCACGCCGTGTGGCAGCTTGCATCCAGGCTAGAGGCGTGTCAACACCTTATTGAGCTCGTTACTGTAACTCTGAAATAAATCATTCAATTGTTCTGAAATTTTAATCATTTTCTATTCTGTACATAATTTTTATATCCACCAATTTTTGTCTCCATCGGACAACTCCTTCGTGGTGCGTCGATGTTTTTGTTATAGAGTGTATTTTATGAAATATATTCCATGTAGCGAATACAGTATATATACATTTAACTTGTGTACACTTTAAAGCAAGTTTAACATTAAATATCTTTTTACTAAAATTTAAATCCCCCTTTATGTAACAGATATAAATTGAACATTGCGGTTGCTAAGATTGTTTTATGAATACAGTTCGAAAAGCACAATTGCTTTTAGATAATTTAAATTCTAAAACTTAGTTAGATCATATTCTTATTTAGATCTTTTTTTTTTTATTTAGGTCGTTTTTTTATTTGCAAAATAAAGTATAAATAATTTGAAAATATTTTAGACACTCGATATAAAGATTATATAACTTACAATAATTCATTAGAGCTGGTACAAAATTAATTATTTTATTCCCACTATTGCTGAGATGTGTTTAATTCTTAACGTCATGTATGCATTTAGATAAGTTCGAGTCAGCCCAGTTGGAAAAGTAACGAACTAGCAATGAACGAGTTTGAATACAACCAAGGTCTGTCGCTTTCAAAGGGAGCTCGTACACGTTAAATAGCTTTGCCTGAAATATCCTCATGTTGGCGTGGTGTGGAAATTTGGAGAGTGGGGAACCAGCTCAGGCGTGCATCGTCATCTGACTTTAGCTCAAAATCACGTGGTATTTACCTATGATTTTTTCCCATTTGTTTTCGAACAGTGGCCACTAGCTCGTTTTGTTTCTCCATGGCGACGTTAATTAAATAATAACAACAGCATGTATATATACGTTCCTCCAAAGCCTTTCTAAAACACGTGGTGGTAGAGTTGCCTTTTCAAAAGAACTAAAACATACAGTACTGCTTCCAGTTAAACCTTGTAACTTAATTTGTGGAGTTTGGAAAATAAATAAAAATTCTAATAAATTTAATCGTTTTGAATAAAACATCTTAAAATAAATTGTTTAAAATGCTTTGAAAAATTCGATTAATTACCCTTATCGATGGACGATTTTATTGTCCATCAGTTATTACTGAAAGTGCCATAGATTGGTCAGGACTTTGATGGCAGGAACCAAACAAACACTTCCATTTATAATAGTAATTCAGAGAATAATGCTTTCATAATAATTACGCGTTGGTACTGTGAGAGGCATCTTAATAAAGTTAAATATAAGGGAGTCAGAGTTCTTGCTGCTATACGTTTCTCATCTACATAAAGCGGTTTTTGTAATACAATTTCAGTACTTCGCTAATAAATATAATAAGATATTGAAATAATTTATATGCGATAGTTCATTTATCAATGCCAAACTTTTAGGAAAATAGCAATAAATTAAATTTCGAGACAATTCATATATGCGTCATAAGAGATGATTTGGATTGAAGAAACCAATTATTCGTAGATCGTGTGAGCAATTTAAAAATAGAATTGTTCTGAATAATTTACTCATATTTCTGCAGTGCATTTCTGGAATGTTTCTCGAGACAATAAATAAAATTCATAGAAAAATAAATAATTTAGCAGTCTTCACCATTCTAAAGAAATCCTTGCAGTCTTCACCATTCTGAAGAAATACTTGCAGTCTTCACCATTCTAAAGAAATCCTTATAACGATATAAAATGCTTGATATTTTATAGTTAACCTTCTAGTGGTCTATGTGGGAGATGCACTAGAGTAGAGTTGAGCCATATATTTCTAGACCATATGGCCCTACGAATACTCGCTCTTGTCTATTTCTCCCGCATAGAATTACTTCCAGTCATAATTTTAATTTTGAGGTGTTAATAGGTCTCCTGCAGATCCGTTATTTGTTTTTAACAGATACGCGTAACCGTTAAGTTTTTATTATATCTGTTGTTTTTAGCTACAAGAAATCTTTATTACGTTATGTATTACTTTATATTATGTTACTTAAATGTAAACAATTCATTAACTATATCGCCAATTTCATTCCTTTTATTTTTCACCTCATTTATACAATTCTTTGGGCATTTGAAATTTTTGTATTATATTTTTACATTATTTACATAGTACATTATTTATATTATATATTAAATAAAGAAATAAAATAGAAATTTGAATAGCATTTCTTTAAATAAATTGTATTGATATTACTTAAAGCATAATTTCAATACATACACCCCCTTTACATTTTAAATTTTAACACCCTTTACATTTAGTTTTACTTTTTAAATTTCAACACCCTTTACACTTAATTTTACATTTTAAAATAGTGTATCTAAGAAATACCCGCGACCGCTCGAAAGTTACAATAGGTTTACTTGATGTTTTTCGTTTATTACCGTACGATATCTTCCTGACAAAATGGGAATATTGAGTTACTTTGAGTTCTTCCAAATATCTTGAGTGCCTCAATAATCTAACGTTAAATCATGTTTTGGTTAACACATTTAGGAAATCATTTGAAAAATAAAATGAGAAAGGACTAAAAAAACAAATTCATAAGATTGTTCTTGCCCATATTAATAACCATACACCAGATTGGCAATTATATGACTTTCCAAAAGTAACTGTAAGTTGAATTTGTCACTTGGTAATGATTCCGAGTATGGAAAATATATATACGTGTTCAATGCTCTAAAAGTTGGGTTTATCCAGACGTTTTAGAAACATTCTACTGTGAAGAATTCACTTTTAATTTTAATATGTTTTATAGTTTGAAATTATAGTCTTGTCACCATTATGTGACGGATAGAGAACTAACGGATATTAGAACTTATGTTATAACGTCATGTTATCCGCTGTAAAATAGGACTTACGTCATTGTACCTATAAGAAATAAGGAGGGATCAAACAAACACATAAATTGACAGTTGAATGAACGAACTTGCTATCATTGGTCAGGTAATTAATTACAACAATGGATGTTTGTGGGATTGGAGCCCATGGAGCGGATAGACTTCAAATTTCTCGGAGGAAAAAGAACATATATTTTAAACACCGCAAGTGTTATGGACAACAATCATGCCCGCTCTGATCAATGAAATAAAAAGTTAAATCATCCATTGTCAAGATCCGAAGCATCATTCCTGTTTCGACGGAGAACTAACTTCATCCCAGTGCCCAAATTCCAGATGCCAAAGTATTTGAGTACCATATTTCAAAAACGTGCCATCAAATCTACCTTGACCCTTCACAATTCCGCAAAGGCACAGTGACGCATACCATTCTCGTTTGCATTGGATCAAGCGCCGTCATGACATAAATCCGTCTTTTTTCTATTCGTCACGTCATAATGTAAAGTCTTAATGTTTCATGTCATTTTAAATTCTATCTTCTATAAAAACGCATACTGGATATCACAGGATTGCAAATGAGTGGCCCGAGCTGTGGAATTTGGATTATAAACGTCATTGTTCCGGGAATTCATCTTATGTCACGGACTACAGAAGTCGATATCCTCGGCTAAAGTGCGGGTTTCGGTGTATGATGCAAGCTCTTGAAAACAATTAAAGTAGGAACAAGAGGACCGCCGTTCACCGGATTTGCTCACTCATGTGAAAGCAGTTGAGTGGATACTTTAAATGGGCCTGGAGAGCTGAATACGGGTCCAAAGCATTGAATTAAAAGCACTTAAGGAGCTTAGAGAATATGAAGAGGCAAAGGATACGATTAATTTCTTATTTTAGGGGATTGTTGGAATAAAAGGAATTATATATTCAAACGATGCGGATAAAAGTGGAAAAGGAAGCTTGTGATATAAAAGCGATATGCTTCGATTTTTATTTGACTTTAGTGAAATAATGTTCATTCAAATATTTTTTGGTTCTGATGACGCGCTTGGACGTTGACAAAATTAAAGTAAACACTTAAAAATACACTATTCCTAACATTTTATATGGAAACTGTTGAATTTAATTCTAAATTACATTATATTTTAAATGTGACGAAGACCTCGGCACACCTGGAGGAAAGCACGCGTCGAGTCAGTGATCTAAGGCCGTGACAATAAAGCCCGTACAATAAAATAACTCAGTTGTCTCTGCATGGCAACACTCTTGTGTAGTAGTCGTTAGAAAATAAATGTAGATGTTGTTCTTTCAAATATACTGAAATTGTGATTTATAATTACGTTTACGTGAAGTAACAAATATCATCCGCTAAATCACAGCGACGACGAAAGTGTGTGTTAAGTGATCTTGACAGATGATCATTAAGGAGGATTGTGACTAAAAATAATAAGTCCACAGCTTGAAATGTTACTGCTGAAAACAATGTCGTGCTCACTAACCCTGTGAGTACCAAAACAACAAGAAGGGCTTCATAAGCAGGGTATTTCTGGCCGAACTGCAATTCAAAAACCATTCATCAGTAATGCTAATGCCTGTAACTGGAAAAAGTGGTGTTTAAGTCATAAAGCCTGCACTATGGAGCAATGGAATACAGTAATTTGGTCGTATGAGTCTTGTTTGACACTGTTTCCCATTTCTGGCTGAGTTTACGAACGCCATCCCAAGCCTATAATACAGACTGCTTGTTGCCAAAAGTAAACTTAACAAGGGTTCTGTGATGGTTTGGGCAGCCATATCGTGGTTTTCTGTGGTCCTCATAATTATTCTGCAAGGGCACATTAAGGCCCAGGATTATGTGAAAATTTTGGCTAATCAAGTCCATCCCATGGTACAAACTTTGCTCCCCAATAGTGATGGTGTATTCCAAGATGACAAAGCTTCTGTTCACACAGCTTACATCGTCTAGGACTGGTTTTCTGAGCATGAGGATGGTTTGTCACATCTCCCTTGGTCATCATAATCCCTCAATATTATTGAATTTTTGTGGTCTACATCGGAGAGGAATGTGTGCGTGATCGCTATCAACCGCTTTCATCGTTATCTGAACTTGCCACCGTTTAGCAGGAAGAATGGTAGATTCGGAGAAGACTGCTAGCTGGTTTGAATGCCAACGGTTTTCTTATACCATATCAGCAAGGTTACATGTTTTTAGGTGGCTCCATTTTTTTGTCCAACCTAGCAATATATATTTAGGGTGTCCCTTAGGGCGAAAAAAATTTTTTTTTGCAGTTATCAAAACGCATACCCTCTAATTCTTTTTAATATACTAAGTCTTACTTAAATATAAAATTTTAACTTCCTACGTTAATGTTAACCCGTGCCGACAGGGCCCCAAAGTTTATGGAAATATACATTTTTGAACAGATCTTAATATGTATATAGGTCATCGCAACTATGCATATCTAGGTAAATATTGATTAAAAGACAAATTTAAGTAATGCCTTTAATTATTAAAAATAAAGTTACACATAATTATTCAGGATACTTTCATCTTAAGGTCTCTTTTTTTACAGTCTGGATACATCTTAATATGTTCTTGCACACCAGCGTAATAAAACCTATTTATGTTCTTCTTCTGTGTTAATTAAACCATGGAAGTCTTGCATTAGCTGAACAGCTCTTTCAGCTGTGTCATTTACTGCTTTTAAGCTAAAATTCTTATTTTTAGTTTCCACAAAGGCTGCATTTTCTTCCCACGAAGATACTTTTTCTTGGAAAAAGCTGCTGCTAACTTTTAATCGCGAAAACAAATTTGTGATCTTGATAGATACGAAATCACTCAATGAATTCCCTAAAACAATAAGAAAAATTTGTATCTGAAGAAAATTAACAGAATTTAAAATAACAGATCAAACAAAATTCTCATCGTATAAAGATTCAGACATCTGTTCCTTCGATGGAACATATATCTTCCCAAAATCATATTAACTTTCTCTTAGTAGGTTCGCTACAATATTCGCCTTGGTTTGTTTATAAACAATATCATCAAATAGTGATAATACGGCTATTTCCTCTGATAAATACCACTGGTGTTGACTGAACTTGCTCAGGGCCGTTTGGGAAATCAATTTGTCAATTGTTTCATACTCTTTTAACGTCTTTAAAAAACGCAAATCTTGATTAGGAGCCTTCACCGCCAAACTGCATTCAAGCCAGGGCATCCACGTAAACAGCCACAATGAATAAACAAACATCTTGCAACGATCGTTTGTTCTCAACGCTTATTTTGAACTGAGACTGCAGCAAACACATTTTCAAAGAGTAAATAGCTTTTGCCATACATTGTGCTGGATGCATTGCGTCAGAAGATCTTAATTTAATTTTACTCTCGTTATCTCCTCTCAAGAAAATAACAAATAGTTTAATCAGTTCCCGATAATCGTCATGGATTTTTGCAGTTCATGGTTAAAAAATGTCACCAATCCGTTAATGGCCGTGTCAAAAAGATGCTGTTTGGGAAATCCTGTGCATGTTTTCATAGCATTAGGATTAATGTTTATCCAGTTGTCTCTGAACTTTTCGATCTGTAGAATAACGGGACTGCTTGCGACTTGGTGGATCTTTGATTCAAATACACATTTTAGAACCATTTCATAAACATGATGACGGCAAGCAAAGAGTAACAATTATCTTTCTAGATTTTGTACTAAAAGCTCACAAGCTCCATTCAAGCGGTCTGTATTAGATGCTATCGTATCACAGCACATTATTTGTACTTTATCATTGAGGTTCCATTCTTTGAGTGCGTTTGAAACAGCTTTAGTTACATCTTTGCCGGAAGAACTGTCCAGTTTTGATACTGCAATCAAATGCTCCTTTTCTCCAAATGAAATAAGGATCGGCAGACGTTCTTCTTTAAAACTTCTCACATCCAGGCCTGGTAACAATTTTCCATCGTAATGAATGGTAACTACTTCGGGGACGTTATACTGAAAATCGGATTTTATGGATTCCGCTCTAACTTTTCTCAATGACTCAACTCAACAAACCAAGAAAATGCTTTTTTTACTGCTTCTAAGTTCCATTGACATCTTCGAAATATAAAACAATGCGCGTTAATTACCCTACAAACAAAGAGTAAAGCCCGGTTTTCCAAGAGTCAGGGTAGAAGCGCCGCGCGAAGAGATTCCAGTCTAACGTCTCGAATTCCGCTACCGGTATAGTGGTTAAGTTTTTAGCCTCTAGATCGAAAGGTTCCTGGTTCGAATCCGGGTCCGGGCATGGATGTTTGTAAACGTATGGTGTAGAGGCGGCTGGTGAACTTTAAATCTGTCGTGGCCGAAAGTCCTCACGTTGGGTTGGTGTTGAATTTTGGAGAGTGGGGTGCCAGGTCAGGTGTTGCTTCGTCATCTGACCGTGGTTCAAAATTACGAGGCGTAGTTCTCGGATCTTTTCCTAAAGGGATTGATCCCGGACGGTCGCCAATAGCACTTTTGTATTGCTCTAGTACGATGTTAATTACAATTTACCAATTACCGCTCCAACAGGAATTCACAACAAATAGCAACGCTGCGTGTTTATGTTTTCCTTAAAAGCGCATCAACTCAATTAGTCAGTCACGTGATCGGTTATTTGGACTTAATTCTGGCGGTAGTATGTGGCGTATGACGCATTTGACTGCTCTGGAACCAGTCTGCTAGGAAAACCCGCCTTAACTGACAGCGCAAGCACGGCGCACGAGACGCACCTACGACGCAACTTGTACGAACATGTTGCGATACAAGTCGGCACGGGTTGCAATGCTCCAAATAAGGTAAAAATTTATTTTCGAGTGTTTTAGGGTCAAATGTACAAAACTAGAGACTATGCGTTAGAAAATAAAAACTTTGAAAAATAAGGGACACCCTAATATATATATATATATATATATATATATATATATATATATAGAGAGAGAGAGAGAGAAATATATGATAGTTTCAGGTTATATAATATATTCCTTGTTACGGCGAAGTTGTGCTGGTTGATTTTACTTTTTATCCTTTATATACTATCTTCCTGATAACACTCATCCCATACTAAACATCAAATATCTTTTTTCCGTTCATTCCTAATATCTCAGTTACAGCTTTTACTTCCACAATTGTTTTCTTTTAAAATTTAGGTAACTTTGATTTTGATGACCAGCGTTTTCGTGAGAGGAATTTCAAACAGCACTACTCCAGACACTTTTGTAATTTTCTTCGTGAACTTTCTTTATTAAATAAAGGAACGAGACTAATTACGTTAGCTGAAACTTAATCTGAACTCTTCTTGAAATGCAGCCGAAAAGAAAACTTTGGATTATTGTAACAGCAGACGATACATCACATTTCTAGTGAACTAATCGCAGTGAACTGAGATGAATCCATGTCTGAATCAATGAATCTGGGTAGTACGTGCTTAGATGATGATATTTATTTTGTTTTTTGTTTCTTTATATAATAAACTTTAGACACACACACTTCTTTAGCCGGGACATATCAATGATTCTAACATCTTTCACAACTAAAAAAGTCACTGACAAAGGTTTTTCGTACCATTTAGTACATGGGTGTCATATGTTTAATTTCTGGTTGGGAATATTTATGTCTTCTGGTGTCATTAAAGAAAGGGGGCTGTTGCACTTTAAATCTATCGGGATCCTAAATGTCCGCATGTTGGAGTAGTGTGGTAGTTTGGAGAGTTATGTGACCTTGTCATCTGACCTTGGTTGAAGATCACGTGGTGCTGACCTCGGAACAAGGCCATCGGGTTTGAACCCAGACTGTCGCCAATAGTCAATTTATTTCTGCTGAGCGACGGTAATTAAAACATCTACCTGTGACAATAATGCGATCCTTATGACTATGTTGTCAGTTTCCTTATTGATGTAACTTGGTCAAATATAGTCATTGCACCATAAACCCTCAAGCAACCATTTATCAGCATTTTCACTTTCCTAGCTACTACAGTTATCCTATTGAAAAATGTAGAGATTTATTAGGTTTGAAATTTGGACCACTGAACCAATTTATACGCTCCAACGTTTAAATTATGTATATATAAAGGGAACCTTTATACTGGAAGTAATTATGGCGTATTAAAATATATTTAAATTTTAACTGTGAAATATCTTACTCCATAGATTGTTTGAGAAGCGTGTAAAATATTTTTCACTGTGTGGTAGCTGTTGAAATCTAAATTCTACTTGCATCGAATGGAAGAAAACGGACTATACCTTGTAATTTAATACTAATTCGATAACATTGGAGCTGTTCAAGTTCGAATTACGAACATTTGTGTAGTTCGTTCGAATAGTAGTGTTGCCAATCATCACCCAATGTGAGAAAGAGTTCCATCTATTACCTGATCCCTCACTGGTGTTCGTTACAAATAGTTCCTACACGGGTTTCTACAGTTGCATTTATACTAAGATATGTGTCACTATGAGATCGCGTCTTCTAATAGAAATTAGAACTTACGTATTTGTGTCAATAAGAAATTGGGAGAGGTCAAGTAAGTACAATGATTGCTGATAAGGTAAGATCATTGACTATAAAAGTTTTTGGTAGCATTGGTCAGATTCAGATCACTATTTATGGAGCTGGGCCTTACTGCTGGTTTTGTCGACAAAGGGAGAAAGTTCAAATTTCTATAGAAGCAGTGACAGATCTTGTGAACCCCACCGGGAGTGTATGACATGTGATGTACGTGATAATCGATTAAACTAAAAGTTACGGCAGCACCTCCATAGACTCGTAGTATGGTACTAGGTGCATTGCAGCTGGATTCAACTACACCTAATGCGTAATCTCAAATATTCTAATGCCCGATCCCAACTAATATAATGCCCTAATCCGAGAGACCAAAGACAGTGTGAATACAACCCTTTTCTAAAATACTTTTCAACTCACCTTTGAACTTTCACAGCACCTATACATTTTTGACATTCCTGATGTGCAATTCATCAAATGTAATATGATTGAATACTTAAATAATCACTGCTTAGGGTACCATTGAACAAAAAACATATTTAAAATTATTGCGAATTTTAACAATGTGTATATTTTGCAATGGACAAATAATTAACTCATTTGACTCTTCACAGTACTCGACTTCTATATTAAAATATCAAACAGAGAAATTTTTATTTGGTTATTATTTATTGTACATAGGCTTGTATAATGGAAAAATAATTATATCCCCCTTTCTGAATATATGGAATTATGCTTTGAAGAGAATCCAATTCGCAAACTTCAGCTTTTAGAGTTTGCGTTGAATTGCTACGATTAGAGTTAATTAATTGCTGGTATTTAATAATCAATAGGGAATAGGATAAGGGTTAGAGCAACGTGGAACTATAAGGGAATTAAATGTGGAATCCTCTTTCATCTGAACCGTCTTCAAATCAAAGTGTACAGATTCCGAATAGCTGTCAACAGCGCTCAAATGTTCAAGCGAAGCGGAGATTTCAACGTATTACGATTGAGCAGTTCTGCACACATCAATCGGGAGACAGGACGTAGTTAAAATTTATGTAAAAGGACTTATAGGAATATCGACAAAGTTTAATGTGTTTCGTACTTGTGCTGTTTTGGATTACAACTTTTGGTTGGAAAAATATTTCATTGAACTCATCTCAAATTTTCGAATATGCAAGAAATGAATGTAGAATATGAAAAATAAATTAATTTTTTCAAATAAACTGAATTTTAAAATCGATCTGAAATTTTTATAACAATCCAACAAGATGTTAAAACAAAAGCTTATTTGTATAGTTACAACGTTCAATGTTTTAAATGCATAATTTATACTTGAAATATATGAGCATAAACAGGTATGATTGATAGGAATTTCAAGAATGATGAAATAATTCCTTTAAGAAACTGTTTGCATTTACCTTAGAATCCATATATAATAGAAACAAATTATGGCAATCCTAACTGAAATGATTTATATATGGTATTAAGTTTCATCACATCGCACTAATTTATTCCATCATTTTTACTGTTTTATAAGACCGATAATCAGTTGAATGTTTGTTAGGTTTTATGGGTTTAAATCTTTGTTAACTTTTTTTTAGCCGTTGTGTCAAAATGTACGGATAATGTGTAGGAATACATAGTATTCGACTTAAAACAATAATTTATGAATCCGAATTTATTTGCAATCGATATATTGTGCCAGTTGAAAAAAAGCAAATATTGTCTCTCCCTTATCTACATTTTAATCTGGGATCTGTAACCGTGACGTCACATGACGTAATAGATTATAGATTTACATGGCAAAATGATTATATCATCAAACACACTGAACCATGGAGGCTTCTACCCATACTAGAGAATATTTTAATGTACGATACTTCGCGATTGCGTTTATGTTTAGGATGAGAGTGAGTGCAACTGCGAACCATGGACTGTAATTATATTATATTTATGATTGATTCTTAAAGTAGTATCGGTCGCAAGAACTATATCAAGCTAACCCGTAAGCAATTAATGTTTTTCTCTCAAATAAATAAACATGCACACTAGGGTGGGTCACAGTTGTATTTGGAAATTTTGTTTCATGATTTTAATCCGGAATAACAAGAAAAGAGTGACAGATTATGTTTTAGGTCCCATATAAAATTTTATTAGAATGGGACATCATCTTCTGTCCGAAATTGACGTTAGATAATACATATTTTGAAAAAAAAATTTATATTTGATGATTTCTTACAACAAGGTTAAAAAAGGTATACAAATGTGTCCAGAAACAAATTTTATATTGAATCAGTAACATTTATTGATTACAAGAAAAGTTCACAAAAATCATCATTTATATTTTTATAATGTTGCTAAAATGTTTTGTTGTTATCAAATTTCGGCATGGCTTTTCGAGACTATTTGGTTTTGAATGAAACCTTCTCTCTCAAATTTGTTGCTCAATGTGGCTGAAACTTCTTTAATAGTCTTCACCGCACTTTTAGCAGTTTGTGTGCAACATGGCAGGCGTAGTAAAGACAGCGGAGGAGTAGTAAAGACAGTTTTGGAAGATAAACATGGGATGTCTTCGTCAGGTATGAGCTAGTGAATTTGCTGCATATACATTGTCACTGTCCGATTGACTTGATTCAGATGAAGTGGACACATTAAGCTACTCAGTGCTTTCTTTTTGAGACTGAAACTGATTGTTTCCTTATCATTTTCCTTTTCCATTTGTTTGATGTTTTATTCGGTCTAATTATATCTACGGTTCCGATCACCATTCTGCTAGTGGATCATTGGTCGTTTAGGATGCTTTTCAGTCTGACATATTTATTTTTGTGTCTGGGACAACTGCACTGATTGATGTTCTTACACTTGCAGGATGAAATGTCTAACAATACATTACTCTTGTTCGACAAAACTCTTCTAATTTCTTCTTCGGTATTTTAGGGTCAGATTTAAAAAATATTTTTGCCTATCAGATAATACGCTTTCGACATCGCTTTTACGCGTTTATGTTGGGCCGTAGTAATGGAAGCTCTTGACAATATTTCTTCAATTTTTTCCAATGTCCTCCATTTTATTAAACTTAGGTTCTGTATTAAATTGATTATCACGTAAAACCTTTGCCGGTTCTACTCAGACAACTTAGTATAGGTTGTATTTAATATCACTTGAACCACCAAACAAAGGTAGGATATATTTAATTAACGTCACACTGGAGAAACACAAGAGGCCAAACAACTAAATATTACCAAACAACGGGCATTTTCTCACTGAACAAGTAAATAGCGCAAACGAGCTCAACACAACCTCACCTTATTTCATTAAGAACTATACTTGAAACGTGGGCGGATGGCACGCAGGGTGTTTCTTTTTGATATTAATCCGGAGGTAGTTAGACTTATCAAAATGTAATAGTATTTCACGCACGTTGTTTTGAGACTATTTAACACCTTTTTATCACTGTGCCACTTAAAAAAGTAGAAAAAAATGACCCATCCCAATGTGCATGTAAAGGTACAATTCCATTGTGGCGGCTGGAACTACTATTTCTACGCATCTGTAGCTTCGCGTCGGCGTACACTGCATAAATGGGACTACTTCAAGGTAACTGAATGGCGTCAGTGGCTCTGTTACACTAACTATTCCAGTGAGACGTCTCGAAACGTAGAAATCAAATGCTCTGTCGAGCAGTCTAGACGTTACAGTCGACGTTACGTAACCATATTTTCTCGGAAATAAAATTACCTACTGTCCCCTTTTTATCTAAACCCTCATTTTTACAAATTTTATTTAAAAGCGGAATAGCATTTCTTCAAACACCGAATACGATTTAATTATCATCGCATAATAATGGCTATAAATTTTAAGCAAAATATTAAGGAAACAAAATACTCTATTCAAGGGATATATTTTCTATAAAATGAGATAAATAGTCATTTTTATGTTTGTGTAATGAATGTCTGTCAAACGCGGTCAAATTAGTATTGCGAAATTACTAGTTACAATTTAAAAATTATTTATTTAAAGAAAATCACATTTAAAGTATCAATCTGGTGTAAAATGTTCCGCGAGTTTCAAATCTGTTTAATTTTTTCCCTATCTTTAACAATCGCTAAAATAGAAACTTTGACTAGAGAATAAAAAAAACACGTTGGTATTCATGTAGCGACTACAACTCATAAGATTAGAAGTTGAACAAGCAACTCGGATCGTGCTTTTCTGATTGCTCACCTCTAATCGTACGGTCGTAGTTATTTCAGAGTCCTCACATAGGAATCGTACTTTAAGGAAAGTTTTTGCTATTAGAGACACACTGAGCAGTTACAAGAATCGAACTCACACTACCTACAACTAACAGACTCCTAGCGCCATAAACGTGAAATATAAATACATTGATCATTGTTTTGAAGAAGTGCTTCAAAAAGTGTGACCATGAAGTCGATTAATATTCTCTTCTCTGAAGGGTCGACTTGGTTTACCGATTTGGCATCTTATTTTTGTTTGGCGATGTACCAACTTACGCAAGTTTGGTGTGTGAATGTGCATAAATCACCGATGTTTACTATTCTGTTATTAGGAGCAATCAAATGATGAATCAATGAATGACGTGTTCTTCCGTTCTATGGACCAATCATATTATTAATTTTCAGTTCCATCCGGTAGATGAAAATAATCTAAGGGTCGCGTTACTATTAGTTTATGTCACATGATACCAGGCACATAAAAGTTTACAATTTTTCACTTTACTTTTATATTTCTTCTATAGGTAGATGAGTTGGCAAACCAATTGATTCACGGAGATTCTAACTGCACCACAGAAATAATAATTTATTATACTTTGCTTTAGGATGGTATTTTGTTCTCATTTTAGCCATATATGATCAACCTTCTCAATAATGTGCGTGTTTTACGTCAGTTACTAGACACACACATACGTGGGAATTTTTGGTCAGAGTTAGAAAGTGTTGGTATTTGAATTCACATCGTGATAGATGTACAACGATCCTTGATCAATTGCGAAGAGAAAGATCCAAGGAAAACACCTCGTAATTTTAAACCACGGTTGGATGACAAGACCAACACTTTAGGTGCACTCCACTTTTCCAAACTTTCAAACCATGCCAAAGTGTGCACATTTCAAGTCGCTACAGATATAACGCAAACCACTAAATCATCAATATAAAAGTGTTGTTTTTAGATTAAAAAAAAGAAGCTCAATATGATACCTAAATGAATATGAAACTAATTAAAGGAAATAAATTAACTCAGTAATGCATTGCATTTGTCTTTTTTATCCACTAAATTTGGACTAATCTTTTTAGCAGAAAACTATTTGCACTCACAAATAGGAACCTTGATTATGATTGCTATAGCCCCTTGTGGCTTAAGCTTTTACAATCATCTGCGTTTAGGTTTAAGTAGTCATTAGTTATATATAAAAATTCAATACTTTAATTCTTATATTCTATTAGATATAAAAGGTAAGAAAATTTCACGAAGAAAATAATGTTTTTTATTCTCTAATATATTAATTCTCCCTGTTGTAAGTATCGAGTTAGTCTTAACGTTGCTTAATCTCTGCTGTTATAAGACAAAATGTCTGTCTACGTGTTTGTATGTGGTGTCCAAATAAATCTAGACGACATACAGTAATGAAATTTGGCACACATATAGTCCTAATTTAATGCGAATCTCAGGTAAAGGCCGAATCTTAAAATTTAATCTAGAACATTTTAAAATTTATTTTTGTTTTTATTTATTATACTAGGGGGCTCCGCCCCCTGCTCGCTTACGCTCGCCAACCCCCGGGGATTGCTACGCAATCCCATTTGGTTTGCTTCGCAAACCAACACTCCTTTTACATATGGCATTTGGTTTGCTTCGCAAACCAACATTCCTTTCGCAGAGTGAAACTATCTGAATAATTTGTATTATCCTGATTTCCCTTTACGGTCCATCACGTCACAGCGAGGGCTTCTCCCCCTGCTCGCTTACGCTCGCCGACCCCCGTGGGTTGCTACGCAATCCCGTTTGGTTTGCTTCGCAAACCAATACCTCTTACGCAAGTGATTTCACTCTTTTTTGCTTTAACACTTAATGCACCCTAAACAAATAGCCGCATCAGTAAAAAATCTTCTGCATCTTGTTCCCTGTACAATTTTAAGTAAACCCTGTTAATATCCAAACTTTACGATGCATACTTTGTACTTTCTCGGTAAAACGTCTGAGAACAGAGGGAAAAAAGCGAGCCTTTTTCCTCGCCAAATAAAAAGAAATCGTTTTCATGGCAATTGTTGCTACGATAAATTTGATTTCTGGCAAACCTGATAGGCAAAAATACAACCCTCCGCGAATACAATGCTCCGCGAATTTGCTCCGCGAAATAAAAAATACGAAATTTGTGTCACCAACTTTTGATTGCATCGAATTTATTTATGAACCAATTTTAAAAATAATGGTACCGTAAGAAAGAGTACAGTCTGAGGTATACTGCGCTATTTTCAAAATAAAAAACTAATAGTAATGTGATATAGATATGACAGTTTTAGTTAACGGTAGAAACAAAAAGTAGCGAAAATATCCAAAGATTCCGAATTTTGTATGACCAACTTTTGATCGCATCCAATTTAATTATTAACCGATATCAAAAATAATAGTACCGTAAGAAAGAGTACATTCTGAGGTATACTGCTATATTTTAAAAATTAAAAAATAATAGTAATAAATTATAGATACGGCAGTTTTAGAAAAAAGTAACAAAAATGTCCTGATTTTTCCCGAATTTCAAAAAAATATTATCAAGAACCAAATTGAAATTTAAAAAAAAACTCGACGAGCTGCAAAAATTTACGTTGAGAGGTACTCTTTAAAAAAAACTCACGGCTGAAGACTGAAAATTTGTATGTGTTTTGCTCACTCGCGGAAGAAATTTCGCTTCTTCAATTTTAACACTTAATAAACCCTAAACTAATAGCCGCATCGGAAAAAAATCTTAATAATTGTCCAGGGAATACGATGAAGAACAAACCATGTCAATTTTGTTTTTTTCCGATCAGTACTTTCTCGGGAAACCGTCTAAGAATCGAGCTAAACAGCACAGTTTTCAATTCTTCGGCGGCGGCGGCGGCGGTAACATTTTTTTAATATAGAGAGATATTTTCTTTTCCTTAAAATAAGAGCAATGTGAAGAGATCAAAGATTCTAAACTTATTTGTTACCTTTTATTTCATGAGCACAACCGATTCCAGTGAAGCGAAAAAACCAAATAAACATTTTTGAATAGCGTTTTTATTTTTTTTTTATTCTTTGTCCAAGTTTCTATCTTCCTGACCGCTAAAGATAGCGTGGGGGAAATTTCATCGGATTTGGAATCTGCGAGAAGGTTTACACTTGATCGATAGCTTAAATGTGATTTGCTTTAAATAAACAATTTTGCATTGTAAGTTTTATATTTTCGCAATATGAATTCGATTACATTTGACGGATATATTCATTACGAAGACAAATTGAAATATATGAGGTTTTCTATCTTTACAATTGTTAAAGATAGAGTGAAAAATTCGACGGATTTGAAATGAACGGATTTCAACGAGAAATTTTACACCAGATCGATACCTCCAGTAATCCGAATTATATGCGAACTCATTCTTAAAATTATTGTTTTTCTATTTTATGTTTTCAGAAAAGTACAGTAAAAGAACTGCCACGGGCAAAACCGTGCTGGCCTGCTAGGATTGTATAAAATAAACAACGTTAAGGCAAAAGTACCTTTGCACATATTCTGTGAAATACTAGTACTTACATTGCCATTATTTAGCTTAAACAAGTTATAAATGTTAAACATCAATAATTCAAAGTCATTAACGTTAAAAATAACAATCATTAGTTTTCCATCATTATTTGAGAATTTATGGATTCTGATGATAGTTATTTTATCGATTCAGGAAGTTTTATTCTTGAAAAGCGCTTTTAACTGCCTCCATTTTCTAGTAATCGGGATGATTAAAAGTTTAGAATATAATGTGATTATCTAACGTTGTACGATGACCAATAATTTTGGAAATAAATGTTCGCTTTTACTCGAAAATAATTATAATTTCTTCAGTGGCATCAGGGGAAAGGTTGAAGAGAATACAGAACTTTTCGGCATCAAGCATAAATTACAAATGTTGCCTGTTAGATAGGAAATCAATAGAGAAATATAATCATTCTAGTACAGCAATAGAACATTTCATACCTTTCATATTGTAACTAAATACTGTGTATTCTTTCATGTAAATGTATGCTGAAATACTGTCTTCACATACACGTGAAAGCAATAATCGTATTTTGGTTTGTGAAAGACAAATTTCAATCTTCATTTAAATTTACTCGAAACAACTTTAAAAATAACTTATAATATAGTAACTATTATTTAAATACTCGTATGAGACTCATGATTTGATTTTCTGATTGATCTCTCTTGAATCAATTACTTTAGAACTCCAATAATCCGGATCAATTGAGACCAGAACCTATCCGGATAAATGAATATCCGGATACTTGGATATTCATGAAAAAAAGGTATTTCGTAGAAAAATGCTAATTGTGTATTAGTACGTAATGAAATTTAATGACTATGAGAGCAACTGTGTTTACATTTTGTACATAAACACTGTATTAAAATGTATCATTGCATGAACAAATCGGTCATAGTCGATGTCTACTCGTTTCCATGTGCAGACAAGTCTCGATGGTGAATAGCTGTACATGGACGCACTCAATCTGCCGCTCCATCCATTTTAGAGATGTATCAAGGCACTCAAACGCCTTACTAGCTGACGGTCTCGTGTCTGGTTGAGTAGCCATTGTGTTGTTATCTTCCGTGTCATCGATGTCACATTTTTTGTCTTCTCTCACATTTTGAATGAGTTCATCGTCACTAAGAATTTGGTATCCAAGGTCCGAATAATTACACACCAGGCAATCGCCTGCGCACTCTTCACTGTACTCGGAACATCCAGGAAATTTCACTATGATGTCTCTTGTGTCATTAACATTCACTCCATCCTCTTCTTCAACCTCTTTTGACGACCCTTCCTTTCTTCTTTCTCTTTCTGTACCACATTTTTGGTTGAAAAGCCTTACAATATCTTCCAAACCAGGGTGTAAAAAAATCATGACTTTTTTTAAAAAATCAATTAATCGGATTTATTTGATTTAAATCGGATTTATTTGATTTAAATCAAAAATCGGATTTTTTTTTATTTAAATTTCTGAAGGGCCTATGAATTTGTTAAAAAAATTGAGTTTCTGACATGACATTTAAACCAATATTTATTTGAGTAAACAATCGGAATTTGTGATATGGCAAATTAATATTTATTTTACTAAAAATCATTGTGTGTTACATGGTAATACATTTAAAAAATGAATTTTCAAAACAAGAGCAAAAGATAAAACATTTGTTTAACTTTAAAACACAAGTTGACATTCTACATAGTTTTTATTGTGTAAATTAACATCATCATGTTAACAAATGTATCAGTAAGTGTAAGTGAGACCTAAATTAGTCTGATTAAATAAATATTTGTTATGGGTCACTACTCTTAAAGTGAAAGGTGACTGTTTCAGAGTGCATTTTGCAAAATAAAAGATGTACATAGTGTTTAAACTTTCATCCTTTTAAATAGAAATCTCAATTGAATTTTTTGTTTAATAAATTACTAATCACATTATAATTGTGTTATTTTCTATTTGTGTCAATTAAAAAAAGGTAGTTGAAAAATCACTATAGCTAAGCCATTGGTCAATCAATTAAAGGGGTAACAAGTAGTTTAGGCCTACTTTGTGGGGATTTTCTTTGGCTGTCTTGACATTTACCTAGATGTAGGCCTACTGCTTTATTGTTTGTAACATAAAATTATGCATGAACATTGTAAAAACTTTCAAATAGATGTCAACTTATTTTTTACTTTACTGTTTGGCAGAATCCCTGACTCAACACTCAGCAGATTACTTAGTCCATAGACACCTCAGATTATTTGCAAGTGTCCAGTGCCAAACATTTTTTTTTAAAAGCTCATCAGTACGAGGTGTAGCCATTAGTGCTGAAATCAACATGAGTGCAGAAAGTTCAAAGCATTTGACAAATTCTGTGATTTTTCTAGGGTGTATTTACTTAGTTATAAAAATGTAAGATTAATTGTGATTTAAATCAAGGATTTTTAAAAAAAAGTAATTTGATTAAAATCATGATTTTAATCATTGATTTAAATCAAGTGATTTAAATCTTGACACCCTGTTCCAAACCCTTCGTATTGTGTTTAACTTCACCAAACTGCATGCTTCCGCCACCATGTAAGAACTGTCTTTTAACTTAATATTTTTGTGATGAGCCACAATAACTTCTTCATTTTCATCTTCTATCAAAAGTTTCATTAACAGTTGCCTTCTGTAATTGCGCTTCAAAGATTCGTTAATCGATTGATCCATCACCTGTAATAAACTCGTTACTTTTGGCTGCAAGAAGATTGTTTTGAAAAGTCCAATTTATCTTTCAATATGATGTTTTGTGAGGTGGGTGGGTGCATTGTCAATGATTAGCAACATCTTATTGCCTACTGTTCTTAAGAGAAAGGTATTTTGTAGTTTCTCGTAGAGACAGCACAGTTTAACATGGTGACACGGTCTTTACTAACATTATGACCAGTAACACTAGATTTGCTGATACGGATATTTTTGTTTATTTTCTTTCTCAAAGCGATTCGGATAATCGTCGATCAGGTTAAATGATAATTGGATCGGATAATTGAAGTTCTACTGTAGTCACACTAAACATTCTTATGAATCTGCACGATTTTGTTTACACTGCAGATATTTACAACAATCTCACTGCATAAAAAGAGGCCGAAAATATTATAGAAATAATAAAATGTGTTATTTTACTTTACTTTATAGAATTAATTCAGACCGACAAATTAGTTGAATTTTTCTCATGCTTTTGTATCTATGGGTATCCAAAATTTAAGACAGGTTCTTCAGTGTACAAAAGTTTAATGTAAAGGACATTAGGTTGCATTTCATAAGTTCAATTTATCAGAATAATAAAATAAAAAAAAACAGAAAATATTAAAAAAGTCTATGTTTGCCAAATTTTGTTATTTGTAGGTAGAAGTCTCAATGAAACCGTAAACATTTCAAACCAATGAATGCGTAAGACGTCAACTACTACAAGACTTAACAAGCGATGCATTTGTGGCAACTTAGCCACATATCTCCAGATAATCCCTATGAAAGGGAATTTGTATCGCGCGTCTTCCCTACCCGATGGGGAACTCGTCAGATTGGCTTGGAACGTGGTAACATAAAGACCACGTCGAAATGAACCTATTCCATTCTCTTTGTGTTTCATCGTCTTTGTGTCAGTGTTCTGTCTTGTAAATAAAAAGAGATGTTCAAAATAGAAATGGACTCGATGTAATAGTTATTACGTCACAGCATTATCATGCGAGACCTCAATTCATATACATACCAAACAATAGTGTCTTTAGCTACCACAGATAGAGAATGACTTCAATCAAAAAGAAAAGGTACAGCGAATACTGTCCTCATCAAAGTACTCAAGGAAGAATTATATTTTTGAGTATGTGAGCATTCCACTAGGGGGAATCGCACTGTATGTATGGGTACAGCCAAGGACATGTTATCGAACATTCACTTTAGATATATGTTTCTTCTATGCCAAATGTTTGCTGTGATAACTAAAACTTATCAATTAACATGTAATCTTGTTTATAAATCTAAAAGGCATTTTAAATGGATATACATTCAATATTATACTTTGTATAAAATAGTTTGTGGTCGTAGATCTTCACGAATTTTTCTACTACTTAGTAACACAAGATAAATGTATTTACATCTAATTATTTTAAAATCAATATCAATAACCAAATTATTATTCTTAGTAGGATTTTTAATTTTAACTTATATGTGTATTTAGTATAACTAGTTCCTTAACATCAGCTCATATTTATAAAGATAATTATACAAAGCAAATAGTTGGAATTTCAGGAGGAAATACTTTTACACCAAGGACCACAAAAACAAATAAAATAGAATATAGAATAGTGTATAAATGAGCTTTATATACTCGCCAGACAGTATATGTTTATCACATTTTTCAGTTCGATTTAAAAGTATTACAATTTCTAATATTTAGCTATTATTTATAAAGAAAATTTATAATCCAGCAAAAAGTTGAGCGCGATGAAATATTTTTACTCCATGATCCTTAGAGGCACAATCAAATAAAAATGTAGGTGAATTTTTTACACTCACTAGTATTGCACGTAGTTTTATCTTTATTTTGTATGTTCGGGATATAAAGATTGTTGATGAATTTTCTTTGACATCTATCTTAGCCTTACTAAAATTTAATTTACTTTCTTTATCAGAACAACGCAATTATTTTCATAATTTTATAAGAAATTTTCAATTGTTCAATTTACGAAAAATTGGATTAACTTTTGAAGGTTGATGGTTTAAATTTACTATTCATTTTAACAGTTCTAATTCATTTTTCATACTTCCGAATTTCAAAATAACTTATTTTTGTATGGTTATATTACGTAGCATTAGAATATTAGACGATATTTTTAATCAAATATTATGCGTTCTTTTCCGTCTGGAAGGGAATTTATACAACATTTCATAATTCTTCACGTGTTTCACTAAGCAAGTTTTTAGTGTTTTGTACAAATTCACTTCTAGTGATTATTTACCTTTAGCTTTTCTGGATGGAAATTTCACAGTAACTCGCATTTAATTAACTACACACAGGACGAAGTGATTAGAATTTTTACTTAGGGATCATAATGAAAAAAATCCGGTTATATTTTATTAATCTCTACTATTATAAAAAGAAATGTTTGTCTGTTTCTTCGTTTTCTGCACGCAAAGTTCTGACGAATCTTTGGCACTTACAGTAATTTGATTTGTCACACAGCTAGAACGAATCTTTTGCAATTTTGGGTCGTGGCGAGTTTTACAATTCAATCTAGAACATTTTAAAATTAATTTAATTATTATTGTTTTCTTTTTAATGGCAACAGAATAAAAGGTCACAGATTCTAAATTTTTTTTTCGTTTTCATTTTGCGCGGAGGAATAATTTTCCAGCAGACGATAAAACACAACTAAACTTTAAACTGGAGTTAGGTAGTTCTTTTTCTGTCTACTAGACTGTTAAAATGGAATAAACATTTCAGCGGATTTGTAATCGGTGGAAAATTTCACATTAGATCGATACCGAAAAATACAATTTTCTTAAAATAAATAAAACTTTTAAATTGAAGATATTTTATATGACGGCGTTGCTTACGGCGTTATTAGATTTTATATCACGGCTTATACCACGGACACGGATTACGTGGGTCTAGCCACACAGTGGCTAGTTGTATTATATTTATATTTAAATGCATTATGTATTTTATATGCGCATTAACTTTTTAAATAAACCTGTTGGAATAATAATATCTGCTTTGCACCCAGTCATTATAGAAAATCATATCGTTATATAGCCCGAGATATGTGAATTCAAATCATTCAAAAAAAAACGTTATATTATAAAATGCGGATGAAAGATTATTTTTAGCACTAGACCAGATATATTTTTTCAAGTAATATTAAATTTCAATCTGTATACCATAATTTCTTTGAGTTTTTTCTTTTCAATGTTTAACGATAACTTACACGCATATAAGTAACATAGCTTATGAAAGCAAAGCACATATTGCCATTAAATTCTGTGAAATTAAGAATTACAAGAAGAATTGCCCGTCTTTGCTCAAGATAGGTACTACTTAATTCCTTTCAGTTTTCTCTTCTAAATATTTAATGACAATTAACACGTATGTTGTTAGCACAGCTTGCCATTATGAAAGCACGAACAGCTCTAAAATTTGTATAATTTATTTATTACTAGAAGAATTTCCCGGCATTGCTCAAGTTGGATTGGTTAAACGTTGATTGAAAGTGGTTAGAATTATCATTTTCTCGATCCTAGAAAAATGCAAACATAATATAAGTGGGGGGAAAATATCTTTATATTCACATTTTCGAGATTTTTATTGCTTCTGCAGTGTACTTTGGGCAAAGTACATATATTTGCTTTATCCTTCCATATAATTCATTTTGCACGCATCGCATTATTGCGCAAAACAAAACTTCAGAAGTTGATGGTGAAGTGACTGTACCAGAAGTTAATTTTGAGTTTTGAAGTGATTTTTATGGTCCTTATTTTCATTTCCTATAAAAATTTACTTGTCTTACAGTGTAGCATTACACTCAATTTTCCTATCAATATTTCTCACGTTCAGCACTCTTGTACCAGCTATGCAGTATTTGAGAATTCCACCATCATTATGAAAGACTATCATATTAATAAGATATGATTCATTTATTTGCACAAATTAATTTTTTTGCTTCGAAATTCAGTAACGAAGGTGAAATAACAGGTTCTTTTAAAACTGAATGTCTTTAGTAAAGACGAAACAAAATGTTAGTAGACTAGAATTTTTCAAAAGCAATGACGTTAGTCACTTTAGTGTCTTTAAAAGAGAAAATCAATGTTTTCAACGAATAGTTCAGATAGCAAAGTTGCCTAATAGCTACAACTTGTAATGCAACCACCCTAAACCTTCTGTCTTAAGACAAAAACTTAATTTTTACGACGAAATGTTTTATATTATGCTAGGTAACCAACTAAGCAACACCATATTTGCAACTACTGTAGTACTTAGATACCACAAGATTTTAATGTGTAAAAAATCACATTTATTGGCGAAAGGAATCAAAGGAGATATTTTATTTTAAAAAAGATCCAAACAGGCCAGGAAATTATTCAGGGGAAGACTGCAGGTTGCAGAACAAATGTCAACACCTCAATGGGTTAATAAACTAGTGCTTAAACTGGTTTATTTCATTAAATGTTCATTGTAAGAAGTTTTTAAATTGATAACATTTTATCACATGGCTTGTGCTAATGCAGCACATATTTATTTTAAAAAAACAATACTTTATGGCATTCTTATTTTTAAAAAAAACAATAGTTTATGACATTCTTATTTAAAAAAAGAATAGTTTATGGTATTCTTATTTAAAAAAACAATAGTTTATGGCATTTTTATTAAAAAAAAGAATAGTTTATGACATTCTTATTTAAAAAACAATAGTTTATGGCATTTTTATTTTTAAAAAACAATAGTTTATGGCATTCTTATTTAAAAAAAAAAACAATAATTTTTTCCATTCTTATTTAAAATACCAAATAATTTTGATAGTTTTATTTTATAAAAATAATAATTTTTGACATTCTTATTTTATAAAACTAATAATTTATGGCATTCTTATTTAAAAAAACAATCATTTATGGTATAATTAACCAATAATTCATGCTATCTACTTTCGGTGTTACATGTTTGATTAAGTTAAAAATAGGCTTAACTATAAAATAGTGAAAGATTTTGACATTACCGTCGAGGACATGCAGCGTGATATTCGCGGCCTCAGCGTAAGAAGGATGGCAGGAATAATTGCCAGAGTCAGATGGTCGTGATGATTCTATGAACAGACGACTAATAGTGTTGGGACCAAGATCAGTGGAGACTTTTGGCCGCGATGATTCTGCGAAGTTGATAGATTGTCCATTGTGATACCAAAAAACGTATAAAGATGGTCCAACCTGATCTTTCACTGTACACGTCAGATTTACAGGGCTCCCACTCTTGATGTACAAGACAGGACCTTCGGGTATGTGAGCCTCTACAGCTGGAAAATAAAATGTTTCCCGTTATTGTGAATTGGATTAATTTAGTTCAAAATGATGATTATAAAAATAGCTGACAAGCAATTCAAATATACGAAACCTATCGTCCAATTAAACAGGGGCAGTACCTTCAAACTCTCGGGATTTAGCTAAAAGAGGCAAAAATTTCAAATATCTGAAATAAACTTTATTTGATGGTAGTGTCTTTTCAAATTTATATTTTTTTATAAAATGGATGTTATACTTAACAAGACGATAACTTTTAAACTGATATCACTTAAAATTGGTCGATAATTCAAGCTTTTATGAATATGAACAAAGTTATAAGAACCAATTGTTTTGCACGTGGTATTTGAAAAACAAATAACTGTCCAATAATGAAACTTTGCACACTTATTATAGAACCCCACTACCTATAAATTACCTATATGTATAAAAATTATACATATAGGTAATTTATAGGACACAAATATGATTTATGGATTAAGAAACTTTTAAATCTTACATCATGGATGTAAGAAGATTATTGCTAAATATACATCAGAATGATTGTTTCTAAAATAACCAAAAAAATTCTGAGCAAATATTTTGAGCACAGGTCATTTCAGAGGCAAAGAGTCCTATAGTAACATTGCACATTTTTTTCGTACAGTAATAGAATTTTATTTATTTTTGCATTCGTAAGAAAACTATTGGTCAAACTCGGTTCTAAAATTGTGTTCACAACTATCAAAGCATAAAGGATAGAAGCTTTAAAGTAATTTATTTTCGTAAAAGTTTCATAATTGTTACACAAATACTAAATTTGAAGGTAAATCACCATCAATTAATTTGAAGATAAATATACAGCAATTTGTAGATTTTACCTCTTTTCACTTAAATTTCAGAGTTTCGAGGTCTAACATTTAACATTTTACTTTTTTAACTTGCAAAATTTGAGTCAATGCTATCTTTTTTTTTTTTTAATTATCAGAATAATTTTGCTATGGGTAACTTAATAAATATGGTGGCTGATTCTTTCATACTTCCAGCTAGAACTTTTGCATCTGCATGTGTCTAACACCCGTTTTCTCTGCAAACCGTGATACTATATTGAAAGCACATTCCAACAACATTCCTTTTTCAAGACTCGACGAAGGTGTGACCTATAGTCGTTACGGTTTCAACCAGTGGGTTTCATTCTGATCAAATATTTCCTTTCTCGCCTATATCAGAGAGTACTACTGTATAGTATACGCTGAACTATGTAGTTTTAATCCCTTTTTTACTTAATACGCCATTCCTAATAGGAATTGACTATTCAAGTGCTTCTCAAATATCACTCCGTGTCAACTACATATTTCAGAGATACATCGCAAGTTCCTGCGAGCAGAGCAGGAATTTTTCAACAGCCTATCCGATGACGAGCTCGAGGACGTAGACGATCCTGATTTTTACACATTTCCATCTGATGAAGACGCTGATTTGAGTGATGAAGAATACATCAACGATGAAGCTTTGAATGAGGTTTGTTTTCAAGATGTTTGTCGACAGATTGACCTGATGATTAACAATGAAAATGGTGATTCGACTATTTCAGATGACCGAGTTCCCGATTCGGGCGAAGATCAAAGGAGAAGCACACCCTCATGTTCTGCTCCAAGTGCAAATAAACGAAGACAAGAACCCAATCCCAGATGGAAAAGGGATGCAACATTGGATAATGATATTTCAGGAAAAAGCCTCGAAAAGCTGTCTGAAAAATTTCCCGAGCTTGAGACAAATGGATACTCTAGAGTTATTCCACAAAATACTCCCTATAAATAATGTGCAACATCTAGTTGAAATGACAGCGTTGTATACACGGCAAAGGGGCAGATAATAACAGGTAACTGTGAAGATATTCTTCAATTCCCTTCTTTTGAGCGGTTACCACACGGTGCCTACAGAGGACTTATAATATAGAGTAATTCTGGAGACACATGTGTTAGAATCTTTCGTAAGATAATGGCTAGAGCATGCTTTCGTCAACTTAAAAAGTACTTTCTTCTTGTTGACAACAATAAATATGTTCAACAGGGTAATAAACTAAAAAAGATTGTGACAATATACGATAATATGTGTAGAAATTTGATTCAGTTTGGAGTTTTTCACGATCAACTCAGCATTGACTGATCAATGGTGCCGTATTACTGACATCATTCTTGTAAGATGCTTATTCATGGAAACCCCATCAGATTTGGGTACAAAATTTCGATGACACGCTCATCTAATAGGTATCTATATAGGATGGAAATTTACTCAGGGAAACAGGATGGTGCCAAAGCAGAGGCTCCACTAGAATAAAGAGTAGTCTCAGCATGACCAGGACCACGATCTCATCTACCAATTCACCTTATAAAGAAGGACGAACACTATCTCGTCGCTTGCACCCAAGGACGGTGTGCATTGTGCAAGAAGAATGTTAGAAAGCAGGACCTCGCTTGCAAAAAGCAGATACATTTATCTTGATTCCCCCGTAGCACTGGCAATAAGAGAATAATTAATGAACGGAATGGGAACATCCTCAAAATCAAACTTAGGATTTTTTTTTCGGCAAAAAAGATCTTGAACAGTTATACTAGCTGTAAAATAAGCCATTTGAGCGAAATATTTAAGTAAAAAACTTTAAAAATGAATTACGGCGTTTAAAAGGTTAAGTTCTTGTATTTACGATGTAACAAATGAATTGGAAAGTTAGTTTTTGACCGAGATGTGAACAGTATAATTAACAAATCAGGGAGTTTTATGAACAATGTGTCTTAAAAGTACAATATTGTCTTTAGTATTTATTAATTTAAGACATCACTAGAGCAAGACAATATAACTTATTTAATAAGTTTCTGAAAGATTACAGTTATATGAATAAATACAGTAAATCACGTGGTTCCTGGTATTTCTTACGTATTAAAAATTGTTAGTTTGAGTTTTAGCTCAGTCAACACTCTGAAAATAGCTTTTAAAATTTTATTTAAAAGTAAGAGTAATAAAATGCTTTTATACCGGTCATGGTTTCGAAAGCTAATCTAGGCCTGGTAACGATTAAAAATGCACTTTAAGCAATGAAGTTATGTTTCATCAAGAAAGCAATGATTTTATCAGGACTAACTTGCTTCTTTGGTGCTTCTAATAAGTTAAAAATGTAAGAAATAACTTTTACGAGCATAAACAAGTGATGCTATCAGGATCTAAATGTGTACAGGTTGCCAAACACGTTTAGCAAGCAGAATAAGAAAAACAATTTAATACCGTAATCATATGTTGTAGGTTAACGAAAGAAAATAAATAAAACGTTTAAATGCAATAAAAAGACATGACAAATATCTTACATAAAATATATCAAAAATTATGTATCAAATTGTTACAACCGCTGTGTTGGCTTTTTAATTATATTCTAGAAAAAATTATATATCAAACCAAATGAGTAGTACTTTTTTAGCGAAAAAATTCCATTGATTGCATTTATCATTACCACTTATCACTATCATTACCACAATTATTTGACACGTCAGATCATAATCCATAAAAGTCTGCATCAAACATATCAACTATGATAAAAACGGAATATTTAAAAAATGCTTCCATAAATTAATGATTTTTGTCTGAATTATGTCTTCCGTTCTCCGTTAGACTGCAGTTAAAGAGAATATGCAAATTATTATTATATAATAGAAGATAACCTACCAGTAACAAAATAAAAACTGCCTGAAAGCGAAAAACATGAAATTCCCATCTGTCTTCGCAAACTCATATTTATATTATATGGAAGACTAATGTTTCTATTCGTGATGCGTTGAAAAATCGTAATTTCACTACTAATTGAAACGTTCTGTCTGGGAAAATGAACCAAATGTGTTAATTCCAAAGGATCAACGGAGATTTCCATCTCTTGTTAAAAACTTTTGTTTCCCCGAAAAGTTTAATTCTCTGAGTGCGATCAATAATTGAATCTTGCGAAAGACTTTTTTTGTTCCGAAAACTCTCAGAGAAAATTCGAATTATTTATTTACATTAAAGTTATTCTTAATTGAGCAGAACTAACGGTTCAAAATACTCGGAATAAAAATCGATTAAGATGGTTGCTTTATCTTGATAATTTACTTTCCTATTAAATTTTTACCGATAATCTGAGACATTACTGTTTAATTGATGAATTTAAAAATGATAAAAGCGATTAAAGGGAAACGTATGACCACTAGAAATTTATACATAAAATAAATTAAATGTATCCATTATTTGTCTGTGCTTGCGGTTTTCTAGAAAGAACCATAGAACAGAATTTAATAATAATAATATTAAATTTTTTTTTGGATTTAAAAAATACAATCAGCGTATTTACTTTGAGGCTTTATAAATATTTATCTTATGTGTTTAACCATGTAAACATATATTGAGAAACACGAATTCGTTAATTCCACTTAAATCATTTTTATGTTATTGTCCTTACATGTGTTCATGGTTTTTTTTTCTCGTAGTTCTCTTTATATTTGTTCATATGTTATTAGCTTTGTTTTAGTAGTGAAATCATAAATCACTCACTGTCCCTTCTTGAGATTCATACCTATAATTTTCTAAATACAAAATTTATGTATCTCCATTCGTTGCTCTTTATTATACAAATAGAATAATAATAGTTTTTCGAATTTTTCGTTACACCTGAAATTCAAAATTATAATTGACGAATATTGTCATTTTTAACTCATGAGAAATAATGAATCTATATTACAAATAAATTAAATTTTTATAATTTATGCATACCACGATTATCTATAAACACAAGCATTTAGCTATGTAAACGTACAACAAAGTTATGCAAAATTGACCTCTTCATAAATAAAAAATGTGCGTATATGAGTACATTCCACTGAGAGTTTCCGTTTTGTGGACACATAAACGATATTTGTTCCCATAGCGAAAAGGTGCAGTTACATTAGATTAACAATTTATCAAAATTATCCATTCAGCACTCAGCAATCTCCTTTCCCCAGTTCCTATCAATTTAAAGGGTATCTCAAATATCGAGATTTACACATTTCCTGAAATTGAACACTACAATAGCTCCTAATCCTAATGTGAAAATATATTTTTGGGACACTACAGTGAAGGATTGTGAGGCTCATGTAGTGAGATACCAAATAGCCCTATGCTTTACACCAAAATGTATGGAAATTGGACAAACACTGGTTCGTTGGAGGATGCTTCTTAGCAGCTCTTGCAAATTAGATTTTCTAGCAGAGTACATTAGATTTTCTTACTGTGTTTTAAAATGCAAATGGTAGAGACGTTGCATGCTTATATTCATTTATTCATTCATTGCTACAGGTGTGCCTATAATCTCGGTTCAAGGAAATGTAATCTTTTTTAGATAGATAATAGATGTTATATGCATGTTTCCTCTTCTTTGAAACTATGAGGAAAAAATCTGTGAAAATTTGGTTTAAAATAAATAAGTTAAAACGTCATTTTATTGTATTTAAATGTCAAAGATTTAATATGTCAAGTTGCAGGGAAAAAACAATTTACCACTTTTACGACTGACAAACTTGAAGAATGTGTAATTTTTTGAATCATGATTGGAAATTTCGTTTATGTAATATAAAATACATGAAACTACCGATTCATTGTGGGAGGATTATCAAATTTGCGGCTTATGGGCGATCATTTTGTGACAAATTGTAGTGGAAAAAAACTTCAATCTCATATAAAAAAAGTTTTACCACAAAACATGTTGTGTGATTTTTTTCTGTGTGAATAAAAAAATAAACAAACTTTTAAGTGCAGAAATCTACTGTTTATTTATTCATAATTGTATGTATAGGTACACTACTGTGAATACAAATTGTCCAAAAACATTTTCGCGTTGTGCCTCTTTTTAGCCATTTTTCGGATTATCCGCGGATTTCCCTCATCCGCGGTTACCATGCCAGTTAGTTCCGTGGATATAATCAGTAGTTTACTGTACATTGTTTTTACCAGTTATATCTCGTATAGATGAACTCTACTAATCAATTGGATGACTCACTATTCTTTTTGAGATAGAGAGTGCGGGAGTGACCAACTCGATAACGCGTTGCGCCTCCTTTGGCCTCCAAAACAGCTGCAACTCGCCTGGGCATAGATGCCACAAGTTCGTGGTACATGACAGGAGGCAGGTTGTATCAAATGTCTAAGCAGCAGTCACTCAAAGTTGAGATATTTGGACATGGTGGTGTTTGCGATATGAGCTACCGCCATGACACCCCAAATGTGCTCTATCAGATTAAGATCCCGCGAGATAGGTGGCCAGGACAATAATTGGAATTCATCAGCATGCTCCTCGAACCACTCCAACACAATCCGAGCCTTGTGACATGGGTCGTTGTCCTGCTATAAGATTCCATTTCCAATCGGGAAGACATATGCCACGTAAGAGTTCAACTTATTCGCAATGATAGTTCGCAGCGTTCAGCAGCGTCTGTTCTACCACAACTACGGGTCCCAGATTTGCGCATGAGAATGTCCCCCAAACCATAAGACCGCCGCCACCTTCCTGTGTATGACCTGCTGTACGAGAGGGGAACAACTGTTCGCCTGGGAGACGGCGTACCCTGACACGATCATCGACGTGATGCATGTGAAATCGGGATTCATCTGACTAGGCAACCCTCTTCCACACATCATTGATCCAGTCTCGATGTTCCAGGACCCACTGTAGTAGCTGACGATGACGCTTGGTCAGCAGAGGCACACGAGTGGAACGTCTGCTGCACAGTCCCATATCCAAAAGTGTCCGCTGAACTGTGTGTGCGGAAACACTTGCGCTTGGACCTGCATTGTATTGGGCTGTCAGCTCTGCCATTGTCACGCGCCAATTTTGCTTTACCAAGCGGAACCTCCGACGTCAATTTTCTTCTATGACGCTTACACGACCAACACCTTGGTGTCTAATGCTGGTGTCACCGACATTTATCCATTTTGCATGAATACTAACAACGGCAGATCATGAACAACTGACCAGTCGTTCAGTTTCGATGTTACTCATTTAGAGTCTTCGGTCCATCACGTTCTGCAACACCGCGAAACTAAAAAATATATACCCAGGCAATTTTTTCAACCTGTTAACTATATAATTATAAATATTTGAAACTATGCAGACGACTTTATTTTTACCAGTTACGTGCTTGTTTAAAGAACTGTTTTGATTTACCCTAAAGAAATGGAAGGTGAGAGATTCAAAGTCAAAAAAGGAAATGCGTTCTGCCATAAAATTTTGTTATCGTTTGTGTAAAAGAGCTCCAGAAACAGTGTAGTTAATAGAAGCTTACAAAAACCAATGTTTTGTTGAGTCTACGATTTTTAGATGGCATGGTGATTTAAAAAAATGACGTTTGTCTGCGGAACTGGCTCCTAAGCCTGGCCGATCAGAAAGTGTTGTGAATGATCGAAATGTTAACACTGCGTGGGAAATCTTTCAAGAAAATCGGTTAATGAGATGTGAGGAGATAGCGGCATGAACTAACATTTCGAAAACGTCGATATTTCGCGTTCTACGCAACAATTTACAGCTTCGCCATGTTTTTTCACTCATCACCTTACTAAAGAACAAATATAAACAAGAATTCACCAATGTTGTGAGTGGAAACAGACTAAAAGACCTAAAGACTGTAATAACAGGTGATGAAACTTGGATGCATCATTTTGATCCCCTTACCAAGTCCACAACAAGTGTATAGAAATTCCCTGATTCTCTGACTCCGAATAAAATCCGACAAACCAAATCTGCTGTAAAGGTCATGATGATTATTTTCTTTGATCATAAAAGTGTAATCTATCAGCATGCCGTACCCCCCAAAACCACTCTTAATAGTGAATAATAAATTTCAGTTTTGAAAATTTTGCGACAAAACATATCCAGAAAACGACATGATCTGGTAGGGAATTGGAAATTACATCACGATAATGCTCCCCCGCATGTCGCTTCTTCTGTTCAGCAATATCTTAGTAAATGCAATATTAAAATAATGCCACATCCCTCCTATATTCCAGTTCTTGCACCATGCGATTTTTTGCTGTTTCCGACGTTGAAGAAGATCCGTGGTTGCAAATTTAATACAGATTCTGAAGTTATTTCAACAGTGCGGGGTTCTTTGAAGCGGCTTCCAGAAAAAGACCTCTCTACTTGTTTTGAACGATGGGACCTTTGCATATCATCTGAGGGAAGGTATTTTGAAAAAAAATAATTATGTCTTTTTTTTGTAAATATAGTTCTTGATATTTCATGATTTTACTCTCAGCTCTCAGTTTTGATGTATATATATATATATATATATATATATATATATATATATAGCAACACAAAATTTATTAGAAATTTAATGTCTTCCGTACAGAAAAGCAAACATAACATCAATTTGACAGTTTTTTAAAAGATAATCACTGCTTTCTAACATCTTTTAGAAGATGTAAGTTGTTTAAATATATTATTATTAACTTATAAAGTAGGCAAACTGAATTTTCTCTTTTAATGACTACGAATTTTATCTTTTAATGACTAAGAATATTTCCTATCCTCTTGTCTGGATTTTTTTCTAACTAATAATCTCTTAATATCTGCAAAATTCTATTTCAAATTTCCTTCATTCCATTTTGAATGCAGTGTCAAATAAAGTCCTTAAAGACGGTGTTACATGTCATGGAAAAAACAATTTAATAAAAATAAATCAATATATAGTAGGCAAAATGCTAAATTGGTGATGCAAAATCGGTGTCTTGTGCGTTTAGTGTTTGTCTGTCACTCTGTTTGCGTGTGCCCTTACTACGTCCAAATAAATCGGTACATTACTTACATTCATTTAATTACTAATCTCGTTTACATTGGTCTGCTTGTGTCTTAACATTTTACATCTGTTTTTATGTCTATGTTTTTGTTTAAGTATCACATTAAATTCACACAACTTTTTATAGCATTATTTAATATATTTAAAATCATATTTGAATTTAGTGGATACAGTTTTTCAATTTTCTTTGTTTACATACTTAGACAAGTTTCATGCTAACACATTTGTGTACTTAAACTTAAATCAACCATGCTTAAGTAGTTTTGGAGAAGTTGAAAGATATAGAGCATTACGATTACTTTGATCGTTTGAACATATGTTGTTTCTAAAACGATTCTTACCTATTTTTAACTCTGATACTTTATTCATTTTAAGAATTAGATTCTTGTTGAAAAAAAGAAAAACAATTTCCGAAATATTTGCAACATACGATAATTTGCAAATAACGGAATCGAATCGGAAACTCGTGATCGTTGATCTCGTGCAGTGATAATTTCTGTTCTTCTTCTTCTCGGAATTAAATTTTTTTTTTAATTTTCTATTTTTCTACTTTTTTGTGACATTACCAGGCAAAAAATAATCTAGAAATAATGCCCTCAGAACAACTTTTTATCCGCGTACTTTTCATTTGCGTTATTTCGTTGTTTTCAATTGTAAATTTATTAAATATTTATTCTCTAATTCATTGCAACTCGTTTTCATTTCATTCAGTACCATCACAAAATATTCTGTTTAAGCGGAATGTAAGTTGGAATAAAGTGCATTTTAAGTTGAATTAGAGAATTTTTTTAAATATTGAAATAATTTTTTCGCTGCGACAGATGGTCAAGGTTGTGTATTTTATAGAGTAAAGTTAATGTTTAAACAACTCAAAAAAATTTGTAAAACCAACGATTTCCCTTAAAAACACGCTGCCAAATCAATTTACCATTTTATAAGAAATGGTAATAGGTTTATTTGCTTTTTCTGTACTTCGTATGAAGGACATTCAGTTTAAAAAACAATGTGCCACAAAATTGAATTTTCAAGTATGCCATAAAGTTAAGAATTATTCTTAAGTAAACTATGACTTCCAGAGTATTAGTCATTTTTACGAATTACGAACTTACGAGAAAATAGTCAAACTAAAGGGTGTTTCTAATCCCCTTATAATCTTCCTTCGTAGTGGACACCTAATTTTCGTCTTTCGTTATACAGCATGTGCCAATCTGCATGAAATGTATTACATGGATATGTATGCGTGCCTGGGAGTTGTGTCCAAAGTTGTAAACAAATAGAATCGATAAAAATATTATTCGAAATAACAAACTAACATAATTACCCGATCTTACATGGTTCGAATTGGTTAACTATAGATTGAGAAAACAATCTTAAATAATCACTTTTCTCTTTCATTGAAAGCTACAAACATCATTTAAGTGTTAGGAAAATAATATTTAACTGCTTTTCGCCATTTTTGTAGCTTATACATTTTACTTTGGACACAAAAAGTTTACATGTATCTACATCCGTATAATAAACCGCTGTTGTATGGTAAAATATCCAAAGGTGACACTAAGCTGACTACCGGCAAAATGTTATAAATTTCTCTTTCTTAAGTTCATATCTTGTATATTTGCACTACCGCAATTCATAAAAGTAAAGAAAATACAGAGAACACTTTAGCCCGCTTCCCTCTTTTATAAAGGTTTAAGTTAATGTTGTTTTTTTAAATAGTGGCATTTTTGCACCAGGAGCACGATAATTCCGAGCATTGCCATCTGTAAAGGCAATATGAGAAAATAATTTGACAAGATATACAAGAATATTTAAAAAAATCAAAAACATATTTTTTTGAAAATTCAAATTCCAGGTGTAGTCTTGTAATTTGATCACGGTTCAAATCGCGTTTTACTACCCTGGGACGTTTTTCTTCGGGATTTATCCCATACCATTGCAAATAGCCTTTCGTGTTGCTCCAGTGCGATGCTAATTAACTACCTACTTTGACAATTCATTTGTCGGCACGTGTAATCATTCAGACAAACCAAAGGTAAAAGAAGGTAAATTTTGCAATTTTTAACTAATAATATCGATATGTGCAAAGAATATGACAACAAATTAGTATAAGAATAGCTTTAACTCTTCTAAAGTAGGCCCTTTGATATTCTGCCATATTGACAATTATATTTTAATACTTCAAAAGTGCTAGTTGAAATTTGTTCCACTTAACTTTGTTTTATCTAACTTAAATGCCGCTTTAAATCGACTACTTTGTGGTGGTCTTGGGCATGATTAATATGAAATACAATGTATTAAAATAACAAATATTTAATATAAAAATCAGCAGAAAACATTGAAGTAAAAAAAAAAAAGTTGAATAGAAGAAAGTTACAAATCTTTTAGCCTGTGATTCTTATTCATATTTTGATCTCGCACAGATGACAGAACGTAAAACCCAAAATGAGACAAAATTTTAAAATTTGAAATTAATTTCGAGCGAAAAAAAAATATCTCTGCACGTATTAATTGAATACTATTTTCCGTTTTTTGCAAAATATTGAGTGTAACAAATATTCAAAAGAAGTAATTGCATTAAAAGAATAATTCGAAGCAAAAGTTTTGTAATTTAAATTCGTAAAAATACATTTAGAAAAAATATTTTTTTTGTCTGTATTCAGGTAAAATAATCCAAGTAATTGCAATGCTCATAAATCTTCCAACTACTCGAAAACATCTAAATTATGGTTGATATCAGAATAGTTACTCAGATGTCTTAGCATGCAATTTGCCTAAATAATGAAGCAAAGTAATATTTAATAATGCATTCCCTTAACTAAAATATGTTTAAGTAAATGTAGAACATTCCATTAAAATATGTTGTGAAACTTGAACAAACAAACAAAAAATCGCACATCGAACGGGAAGATCGACAGACAAACAAAACCAAATTCAGTCTCTAAATAAATGTAAGTACTTATAGCTTCCAAAGTTTCATAAAAAAAATGGAATCTAACCGTTTGGATGTAGTACGGGTACACGCATACTACCAGGCACTGAACACGCAGGAGATTGGTTTTGCATCAGAAGGACCCCAAACGGATAGAAAACTTGAAATGAGTCCAAAATATTCAATGCATAAAAAAGAAGCTCTGCATTTTTATTTATATCGATGTCGAAAATGTGTTAAAAATGATTTTAGTCGCACTTAAATGATTTTGTATTTATTAGAAAAGATAAAGGTAATTATTTTGGTCACTTTTGCAATCACTTGTTAACCAACTCAAAAAGAGTAGGATAGGCTAATTTTGTTTGTTATAAATTACATCCACGGAAACGAGATAAATCTAAAGTATCGTTGGAGGAAAAAATTATTCTGGGCATATTCACTTATAAGAATAATTAAAACCTGAGCATAATTCATAATTCGTTTTTTATCTCACGATCTAGCATAGTTACCAGAATTGTTAACTAAAAATAGAACAAAATTTGAAATTGCAATATTGATATCGAGAAAATGTTTTCTGAAAATATATTAATGCACGCGTTTAACGAATACGAAAATTCTTTTCATGTGTGTGTGTTGAGCATATCTTTTTATAACATAATTTCTAAATATTCCGAAATCATTTATGTTTTTCAGAGAAGAAAATAAGGGTTAAAATAATGCAGCTTCTCCAAAACTACGTTAAGGTTGATTTATCTTTGGGGGTTCAGCTGTTTTAGCACGAAACTTTCTTAAAACTAAAAAAATGGAATTAAAATAACACATTTCTCAAAGCAATATATGTTTTTAAAATATTTCATAAATTTTGAAATTCTATATAATACATTTACTTTAATACTTGATCAAACATACATAAAAACAGACATAAAATTGGAACACAAACTATGATAATGAAGTGCAGTTTCTAAATGTGAATATAAATAATTCGTAAATAATAATATATATATATATATATATATATATATATATATATATCATTTAAATAATTTCAGTCGTTTGAAAGAAGTGTTGGCACTCTGCCAAACATTTATGCCATAGTAATTTTTTCTCAAAACAAACTTTCCTAAGCACAAAATATACTTAATTTTAGAAACGCAATCTAAGTATTCACAAAACATAAAATGTTGATTATTACTGAACTAAGATTTTGAGGAGAACACTTGGCCAACAGTTGAATAACAAGTGAAATTTCATCGCAACAACTAACAGGAGAGACAGAAGTTCGTAAGCGTCGTGCTTGAAATTTCAAATGGAGAAAATTAAAAATGTAATATATATATATATATATTATAGTTTTATTTTTAATATTTTTAGTCATTTTTTATTTTATAAAATTATGCAGAAGTTAAACATAGGTATATGCCCTGAATGTAATGGAAACTATAAATTAGATTGTTTCATGAATTAAAATGCATTCTAAACAGTGTACCATGTTTACAAGGCAGTTTCTGAATAACGCACGTAGTTTGGAAGTGTATTGCACAATGAATTCTAACTAGCCGTGTTAATTTCGTTCCATACACAAAGCCGTAACTTCACCAGTTACAAATTCCTTTTTTAAGACTATTAGTTCCTTCATAAATCACAAAATTTGTATCCGAGGCACGTAAGGAAGCTAGCATTAAATGCAAATGTTCACAATATCTTTTCAAGTCAAGAGAGCAGGAAGATAGGGGAAAACTCCAGGACATGAAACTCTTTTGATACATTAAGTCTGCATGAGTGGAACGGCTAAAAGCAAAACTATGTCGTCTTACAGACCATTTTCTGGGTCAACTTGAGCTATTTTTTCAGGGTAACTGAGGTTAAAGCCATATTTATTATCAGACAACTTGCCGTTTCCCTGAGGGATGGCTGCTTTCCAAAGGGAAGTAAATTAAAAAAAGAAATATAAGGAAACACATTGTTTCTTCGTATCCTTTTCTGTTTGTTCGTTGATGTTTTGAATCAGTCAAAATTCGATTTCCTTAAGCTCATTCTTATTCTTCTAAAATTTTCGCGGAATAAACTTTTCAGCGTGTGCAACATCCGGATGGATTTCTTTTTTCTAACCAATATCCTCAAAACAATTCGAACTATATGTAAAAAAAATGCGAAGTTTTTCCAAATAAGAATTAAAAGAAAGCGTTGCAGAGAGAAAACATTCACCCCAATCAAAATGTTTTACCCTATTTATGATAAAAGTTTTACTAAGCATATAATTACTTTAAAGTCCTGTAGCTAACATTAGACTATAATATTACATAAATTAGCACTTCAAAAATTCCTTTGTTGATTACAGAAAGGTTTTTGATAAGCTACAGTAATAGATTTTTGTTGTACCCTAACAGTTTTACTCAAATTTTAAAATTGTAATATTTTGTATGTTTTCTAAAATAGTCAATTTATAAATTTTATAGATGAGTTAAAAGCTAAAATTGTATAAAAGTACAACGTTACACCATCAAAATTTGGCGAATGAACAATATTTATGAACCATTTACAAATCCCAAAATAGCAATATTAGGGAAATCGTTATCTAAATTCTATATGCAGAAACATTTCGATTATTATATCTTGCATTTAAAGAGGCTATTCCCAATCGTTCATCTGACTGCTAACAAAGTGAACACAATCTTCAGAAATACACGTAGTTAATGTAAGGCTTTAAAGAAGTATAATCTTTCTTGATGTGTTTACCGGATGATTTAATCACCCAGTATCAATTCACAACATTATCCGTTCTCTAACTGAAGGACTATGTTGATGTTATTACGTAATGCAAATATTTATTTCATTTCTATAGACATTGGTTAACGCTTTGTTGGAATATTAGTGACAATAATGACAGCCGTGATGTAAAACACCGGACACAGAACAAATAAAACTGTTTATCTTACTGACACTTCTTTCCATGGGCTCTAATTGATTGTGTGTCACCAAGAGGTACTCAAGAATGATTTGTCTCTTCGTGGGATCTGCGAACCAATTTCATTGGTATATACTTTGGGGATCAAGGTGAATGTGTCTAGAATATCGTAGTCATAACACTTATCTTACGCCCTATATGATCGGAGTTGTTATTGACGGCAAATATTTATTTTCTGTTAATTGGTGCACTATTAATACAAATGGTGTTATATTAAATCCAATCATCAATAGGAATTAAAGCATATTCCAAACTACATCACTTAATTTGCCGAGGTGAAACCTTGAAGCTAACCTTGAAACTGCAGTGCAGCTATCATGCAAATGGAAATATATTATTTAATTGCTTGTTGATATAAGTCGGAGTCAATCGGTAGAAGAGACGATTATTATCTGGTTATATCATCCTAATTGAAGTGATTTGAGTAATCTAAAATATTTCCTGTTGTCTACATTTAATATTTCCTTTTACGAAAATTAAGATACTTATTGTTCCTTCTCTAAAATGTATATTGACAATTAGATTTATGAGTTGCGTAAATATTCGTTGGTCTGTTACCAAGCCTTAATAAAACATTATTATTTTTAATAAGTTAAGAACTCTCAATTACTTGCACTTTTGTTTTCCGACTTAAAATAATATATTTTAAATACTCTTGATAATTATATAAAATTCATTTCACTTATATTATCTTTCAATCGTAATTCATTGACACATTTATGCCTCTCTCCTGGCATGTTCAAAATAATCCACATTCAATAAATACGTTCTACAAATAGACTACAAATTGACTAATTTATAATTCATCCCCACAAAACCAATTCGTAAATTTTTGTAATTCATTTGATAAATATCATTACCTATAAAAAGCTCGTATACTATTAATCGATGTTCAGAATGGGATTATTATTTCTAGTACTAGTTCGATTCAGTCTCACACCAATTTTAATAAAATGTTACTTTTCCATGCATGCACCTACTGTAGCAGAATATTCTGTGACTTAAATCTTTTAACAGTGTCTTTATTATCGAATGACCAGTTATCCTTTCAACTTACATACATACCATGCAAATTAATGTATTAACTTAAATGCAATAGAAATACTCTAAAATTAGGAATTGAATTTAGAAAATTAGAATAAAGGAAAAGAAATTTCTCAGACAAATAACCACTCTAACACCACTGGTGTAAAAATACATGTTTTATGATCATCACCAACTAATTGATGCATTACATTATAACATATTTTAATAGCAAAATCATTACGACATCTGACCGTGGTTAAAAATTATGTGATGTTATCCTCGGGTATTTCCATTAGGGGAATAATCCCGGACCGTTGACAATAGCCCTTTGTGTTTCTGTAGTACGACGTGAAATAAAAAATACTATTAGCAAAATCAAATACAATATTAACCCATTGATGCCTGACATTTTGTTTCCGAAGATATTTCGTATACTGTAAGTAAATATCGCGAGACCAACCGAAAAAATATTTAAAAAAATTAAAACTAAAAATTTAGATTTTTACTGACAAAAACTCAAACGTCCCTAAAAAGGGACGCTAAGCACCATAGGGTACATAGTTTTACACATTAAATATTTTTTAATAACAATATATATTTTTATAAAAATTATTATTTTTTGATTAAAGCATTTCTAATAAAGCATTTAAAGACATTAAAAATGCCAATAAACATGGCAGTTTTGTTTGTATTGTTCGGTATTAAATTCTACATAGCATGTGTCATGCAAACCCACCATGCACTTGATTAATTTCCGATAAACTTTTTTCAGCAATTGGCGCATCTCATCTGAGTCAATTACATAATGCTTTTCCCCTTCATGTCTAATGACATTTGATACTCTGGATTTTAAGGTCTTTGGTTTCTCTAAAGGTCTTCCTGGTTGTAACTTCCTTCCTGTAGTACATTTCTTGAAATAGGCCAAATATATCTCTTTTAGGAATTGGAGAAAGTGCATGGGTTTGTGTTTTATGATGCACAAAGACGATATAACTGCCACGCATTTTGCATAGCAACCTCGAATCAAAATAGGAAGTGTCCACCACCATTTCTAACTCTGGATAGAACAATAACAACTTGCAATGTTCTGACCCATTATGTCAATAACCCCATGCAATAATTATACTTATGATTTGAATTCGGTCTACCAATTTCAATTTTGTTCCCTCTGTTTTCGACCACTGTTCAGCTTTTACCAATGGGTAAAATCCATGCACATTTGAAGCTAAGGTTACGACTTTTTTGTAGTTCCACATAACTAGGATTATGATGTCTTGCTGTTCATCGTACTTATACTCAAAGGTACCTCTGGTATGTTTTTTAAATTGTTTTTTTAAAACGTCGCTTATTGGGCATTTTCAGTTCAATAGAGACGCACTGTTGCAGTCACTTTAAATCATTTTCAGGAAAAATAATCAATTAGTTCAGAAAGGAATTAATTGTTACAGTATAAGTCAACGTTGGAATGTTCAGGTAGTTATGAAGTGAGATCCACGACAGTAGAACCTCCCATACTTAATTTTTCAACAATATTTACAGTTCCTGCTACATGTTTGCAGCTGTGATGGACATAGTACGGCAACATGCTTCCAGCAATCGATATATGCTGCTCCTGGAGTTGCAAGCATATGGAAGTTCTGTATAACTTGTGCAAATCAATTTATGCACAGTGTAGAACTTATTGCAGTCATGTTGACATCAATTTCAGCAGACCAGTAAAAACGTCTATGAGGCAAAATAGCATACCCACTGGTTAAAAGAATGCTAAGGAACAAACGCAATTCCAAATGTCGTTAACTAACGGAATTCAACAGTAATTTATTTATCTAATTTCTTTAAAAATCCAAAGAAAAACAAAAATTAAGTTTTTAAAAGAGCTTTATAGGTTGTTTACAACAAAATATTTAACCCCGACAAGAAACTCCAGGATCTTCTTCATGGTTGCGCATGGGAAATATACGTGCCGTCCGGTGCCTAGCTTCCCTTTTTAGGGTCGTTTCTAAAATACTAAAAACACCATCAAAATTTAGAAACTTATAAGATTCTAAAAAAAAAACCACATAAAAAAAATAATTGTATTTAGTACCACATTTATCAAATGCTGATCAATTGATTTTTAAATGATTGGAAAATCTATCCTCTTTTGATTAGACATTGCAAAAGTTGCGTTTTGCGTGGAAGATGAAAATAGAAAGTCCACATCACCAACTTTACTACCATAAAATGATGTCATCTACTGAATACAATTGATACAAATGCTTAGAAATGCTTCAACATAATTTTTAGGTTGATAGCTGCATTTATGTGAAAGTGAGGCTCTTTTCTAGAAGCGTCCCTAAAAAGGGACGCTAGGCATCCATGGGTTAGTATAAATGTATACATACGAACAACTTGATGCTGATTTAACTATTGTAGTACAATTTAAAATAAATACTTAGTGTGTTTTTAAATAGAAGTAAATAAATATTAAGTAAGATAAAAAAAGAAATGATCATTTATGGTCCAGGGAAGTTTTATAAATTAATGTATAAAGCAGCTATAGTAAATATTTCAATCATTTTTATTTGTAATTTTTTAGCATAATTATAATTTCAAAACTTGAACTGCTTTTTCTCCTACTTTATTTTATAAATAATAATACAAAGGCTTTTTTTAAATTTTCAATCAATTGACTTTAAATTTTGTGTACATTATATATAGAATCTTATTATGAAATACATGTATGCAATTTTAATTTATGAAAATACACAGTCCAGACACAATAATGTGACCACCTGTCAAAATCCAGAATAACCACCTTTGGCAGAGCGGACCGATGCAAGACGTGCAGGAAGAGAGTCTATTAGGTTTCTGATGATGAGTGCACCCAGTGAATGCCAAGAAAACATTCCCCAATCCATAATGCTCCCTCGTCCAGCGTGGATCCTTCCGGCCATTGTTGCAGGGTGTTTGCTTTCAGACGTTTCACGCCGTATACGCCAATATCCATCTGTCCGATGGAGCATAAAAAAGTGATTCACCGGGAAAAGCCACCTATCGCCATTCTGTGGACGTCCAGTTGCGGTACTGGCGTGCAATTTCCAGCCTTCGTTGACGATGAACAGCCGTCAGCATAGGTGCATTAACCAGGCGTCTGATGCGGAGGCCCATGCACAGCAACGTTCGCTGAACCGTTGTTGAGGATACACTCTTGGTAGTCCATTGGTTCATCTGTACGGTCAGTTGCTCAAAAGTTGCACGTCTATTCGCCCGAACGCATCTCGGCAGCTTTCGTTCTCCTCTGTCATCTATAGCCCGTGGTGCACCACATGTGCCACACCGCCGATTTTCGATAGTGCCATTTTGCCATGCACGGTATACTTTTTACCACGACGCCACGCACGCGAACAGTTCACAAAATTAGCCGTTTCCGAAATGCTTCCACCCTGAACCCGAAATCCAATAATAATACTCTTTTGGACTTCAGATAAATCGCTACGTTTCTGCATTACGCCAACGATTGAAATGCTTTCCTATGCCCAAGGACATCCCTTATATACACTCCACTGCAATGTGCTGCCACCTGCCTTATGTGATTGGTTATTTCACGTTGACGTCGAAATTAGGTGGTGGTCACATTAATGTGACTGGACTGTGTATAAATGTGCAGCAAAGTGGCGTTTTTGTGATATTTTACACAGCGTTTCAGGTTTTATTATTTATCTAAATATCTATTCAATGTATCTTCTATTCCATACCTGTAAATTTAGATTATAGCTAAATGAATATTATAAAAAAAATCAAGCTTATATCATAAAAATTAAAAAAGAAGAAACACTTTTTTCAACTTTTTTTAATTAAAAATTTTTTTTTAACACATTTTGAAGAAAATTGATTGTTTAAATTTTTCTGTATACTTCTCTGGCATACGAAACTGTTGTCAGAAGGAAAATAATTTTTAAGGTGCCAGGTTCTTTCAAGTAATGCACGATTTATATTTTATTGCTTCGATAGTTGTTTATGTTGGGGAAGTCAAATTTTTAGATAATATTCTGAAACTAATATTTTCCTAATGTTTCAAAAGAGGGTTATTATCGTAATCTTCATAAATAGCAGACATGAGAACAATAATAATTAAGTTGAAATATATAACAGTTAAAATAAAAAGTTAACATACCAACAATGTGAAGCTCAATTGGTAAACTCATTTTTGGCTCGGTGTTAACTTGGCATTCAAATATTCCCGAGTCAGACTTCTTTGAATCCTTAATCTGCAATGTCCAATCTTCAGTGTCTTCTTTGTGGATGCTTGTGAAACGTTGGTCTGTTGTGTACGTATATCGGCCGACTGTCAGTATGTGCAGGTCTCTCTGGCGGACCCATGATACCTGAAAAGAATTATCCTGAGGAAATAAATAAATATATATTTATTTATGGATTCCTCTTATTGCTGGAAAGAATACAAACATACTTTTAAATAGTTCAGTAAAACCTGCATTAGAATACACTTTATTTACAAACATTTCTAAATTGTAATTTTTCTTGACAGATAACTTACAGACTTTCAGTATGCAGCATTTTATGTCTTTCAACTACTTTTAAAAGTAAAAATGTCCTCTATTCATATTTCACCATATTAGTCAAGAAGTAAACATATCGAAATTTTATGTTTAGGATAATCATTTGATAAAATGCTGATTATAAGAGTAAATGATGCCTCCAAACGTTTTAAAAGTTTAACCATGCTGATTAAACACATGCTATTGTTACTGTTATCATGAAAACTTTAAAATGCAATTTTGGAATTACCGTTAACTTGTGACGTAACAGATATATTACTCAATTCAATTCGCGCTCAGAAGCATACAGTTCACCGTTTACTGGATTTAATATGTAATTAAATATGTTTCAGAGATACTAACTGGTATATCTTTTTCATATTTCATCAGCTCAGGTACTCAATTGTACGCATATGTTTTAATAAACACACAAACAATTCAACACTTAAACCAAATAAGTTAAAATTAGCATGTATGAGATTTGAGAGAATTATTTGCAAGTAACCGAGAAAAAATATATATATAAAGAGTAAAACGGCTTATAAATTAATATAAACTGTATGTTACAGTTTTGCAAACTGTATTCAAAACACAATTTCTATATTTAAATTGTTAAAATTAATTTACTCATACGATGTTATTTATTGTCGAATTACATTAGTTATTGTTATGTCCGTTGTTTTTGATCGTAATAATGTACACAATCATTTAAAAAATAGTTTATTGAATTGTTTATTCAAAAGTATACTGCAATACCATTTGGAAACATTAGGGAAAATCTCCTTTGATTTGAAATTTGATTGGAAAAACAAAAGAGGCTTATCGTAACTTTCAGATTTGAAAATTACCTTTTTTTTTCTATCGGTATGGATTTGCATAGCTAAATTAGTCATCGAACAGCTCTCGAAAATTAAATGGCACGGTTGGATCACGAAAAAAAATCATATATTACAATGAATATAGACTAGAAACAGGCGAAAGTTTTCAGATCAATCGTAATTCGAAATATTACAGAAATGGTTACGTTTTGTGTAGTACTTATTAGTGTTGTAGATGGTGTATTTGAGGATATGATACTTCAGCAATGAAGTTCTTAAATGGGCACTAAACAGTACAACATAAAATTCCTACAGAACTTGATAAGATATTTTTACGATTCTTTATAAATATTTTATAGAAATAATTATTGTATGAATAAAACCAAGAGCAGAAATATATATGTCACTCAAGTTCTATTTAATTTTTTTAATTATGTCAACGTATCTATTTAAGCCGCTCAATTATTTATATATCCCCCTGACTTGTATCAGTAAGATTTTAAATTAAAACTATTGTGCTGTTTAAAAGAAATAAAGGTAACTTTTAATGTGTTGTTTTCTCAAAGTACTTTTTCACTGGATTGAATTTAAATGAGGTTCTAATTAGTTGAAGGAGATTATAAAGAACACTTCTACCCGAGTTGAAAGTTCGAGTTCGTATGAGTTTAGTTTTGTTCTTTGTTCATAGCGTAATGAACTCAAACAATAGATTTTCATTTCGTATTCAAGATTTCGGATCTTAAAGAAATAAAATAGCAAATTATATGTAGAAAGGGTAAAAACAATTCACTCTTCTTAAAATGTGTCATTTACATTCTGAAATTTTTAAGGAACAGTTATGTTTCCTGCTGAAATAGATTAATCGGAGAACAATAAATGCGTGAACTCTTATCCTAATTATATTCCATTTGTTACGTTGATCCTCACAATTTAGATTTACACATTTGAATACCCATCTAACAAATAAATTGCAGACAAAGTTAACGAAAGCGAGTTTGAAATATGTAATATATTTATCATATGTTAAAACGTAATTTATTTTTGAAAATAATACAGCTCGTCCTATGAAAATGTTAAATATGAAACATCATTGCAAATTAAAATAAAAAAGATTGAATTATTTTCAGTCTCAGTATTTTTATATTATGATCAAAGATTTTATAATATAACTATCACTAAGCATCCACGCAGAAAAATTGACCACAGTGGCTAAATTATTAAGTAAATAGTCAGCTATCAACTTGGAAATCAGTACCTAGTCATTAATAAATATAAGATTGAAACATTTTTAGTTAAAATTTAGTTTTACAGTAGACATTTGATACAGCTGTTTGATACTATTTACTGTTTAATTTTAGAAAATTAAAATTTTTTTTTCTGATAACAACTATTTTTAATATTTTGTTTGTAAAAGTAGTAAGAATCCAGGAAAATTCCTGGAAACTTTAAAAAAGTAGAGCTTTAAATAAGTATTCTTATATTTAAATTTTTTTTTGTCAATGTATGGTCAATAAATTGTTCAATGTATTTTTTATTTGTTATTGTTTAAAAAGCATTTCTTGGTAAATATTTGTTATAATAGCACTTTAATTATTTTATTTCCCCACTCTTGCGATTTAAAAATACTGTTTTTACTATAAATGAATCTCGCGGAATATTTTAAACTCTAATTGGAAAATTTCGTATTGTTATATTTTTTCTGAACTGATCAAGAAGTCATTTGTGTCCCGTATGAGAGATGATAATGAACCGAAATTGTTTATGCTCTGTTATTCCAGATTCTGCTGAAAATCCTTTCGTTGGTAATCAGATCCAAGTAAATTGAATCCTTATACTTAATGCTCTTTCTAAGAACATTACTAATAATCTCCGAATTCTCACAGATAAAATTTTAACTTGTCAGTTATATACACTATATTTAAAATGTATTGACATATTTTCTTATTCGAAATAGGGATGGTCTAAATAAAGTGGATGAAACTGATAGCACCCTAAAAATATATCTAGTATAAAATTTATGGCTGCTAATTTTAAGTTCATAAATTATAAGTAACTAAACCGACTTTATTGCCTCAAAAATACCAAATAGAACTTTTGATACCTACAAAAACCATTGGAAATTTTTTTTAATCAAATGCATGTTGAGACGTTTTATTTTCGATGAACTACATTAACATACCGCGGAATTTTAGACGCAAAATAGAGCAATTTTGTAAATAAATGATGTGATGATAAATTGTGTCATAGGAAATGATAGATTTCATTGAAGATACGATAGTACATTGTGATGATAGATTTCACAGAAGATACGATAATACATTGTGATGATAGATTTCACAGCAGGAAGTGCATTTTTTGTGCCTGTGAACATAGTGTGTCAAGTAAGTTAAGGGTTGTCCTGGTAAGAAACCAAAATCACTGTTTGCTAATTAAATCAGACAACATAGATATTGCACTATTGACTAGATATTGCACTAGATATTGAACAACATGGAGAATATTCGTTACATACATAAAATATTTTGTGGAAGATTAGCATCTGAATTCAAACCTTTTCAACTTATTCAAAGACACAATTTACACCATCTCGCCGCATCCACAAACACTTACCTTTTCCGAAGTTTTATCCAAAAAATTTCAAGACGTTTCATCTTTTGATAAGAGACCAACAACATACACTTATGTGTAATACATAGTGTGTGAAACCCTATTCTTTCATCTAAACACTTCTCTGATCTCCAAACTTTGCATCACTTTCTTTATACATGTAGTTTTTATACCCCTTAAACATAATGGAGAATATGCATTACGTTGGCCGAGGAAAAAATCGTAGATGGATAGGCAATGACAGTTTGGAGAGGAAATTTCATCCTTGACATAATATGATCCGGTTGAACTCTTTCTTCAGCATTGAAAATCTTTTTAAGACTACAATATAGATTTACCCTTGATAATTTATATTTGCATTTGATTGACTAAGTATAAAATTTCATTCACTTAAATGTATAATTTTTACAAAATAAGAGCTATTGCCTTTTTACCAATTCAGAGAACAATGTTAAAGACACCGCCATGCAATGTTAACATCTGCTGAAATAATTTTAAATCTGACTTTCATCTGAGATTGAATCAAATGGTTTACTCTATTAAAATCGCCAGATTTGTCAAACCTCGTTTGTACCAAAACAAACTACTATCTAAACATGAACCTGACTTCTTTTAAAATGACTCGAGGCATGTTTAAATTTGCATAATTGTAAATGTAACTGTTTAATTAACGATAGGAATTAATACATCCTTTGTCCATAGAACAAGGAAAAGTGCAAATCGTAAAACAAGCTAAATTCCAATTGTGAAGAAAGACATGCATTGTGACTATGGTTTGCACTATAAAAATGTATTTTACTTATTGTGAAGAATGTCATCTGGTGAATTTGTCTAAAGTTAATATAGCATTCTATAACAGCAAATTCAAGCAAATTATGTTTGTTTTGCAGTACTGTATAACGCATTGTTTATTGTCGATCTTGTCATTTATTGTTATAGAAAGGCTAGTTAAGCGTAACTATTACTTGCTCAAATAGCAAGTAGTATTACGCAAGAAGTATTGCAGTTGTAAATTATTCCCTAATATATTAATAATTCCCATGTTAACAATTCATATATATTTGTCTAATAACCTAAAATATATTTTGTTAAATTGTATAAAAAATTTAAACAGGGTTTTTAAGCAAAAATCATACTTAAATGAATGTTTGGTTTCAAAAATAATTTAAGATTCTTACCAAAAACAATTAGCACCTAGCTATTATCAATGTAAAATGGGAATTTATGAGTCCATCTAGACTGTGTAATAACTCTTAAGCAGATTAGCACCAAGGCACAGTCCAATCTATTAGCCTCGGAAAAGTTTAAGGCAGTTGATAGTTGATTTTAATGCGCAGTGGAGCAACACAATGGGGTATTGCTACGCTCCAGGTCTCAAACCGGAAGAGACCACACGTCCAAGACCACACGTCGTAAGTTTGAACGAGGGTCAGATAACGATATCAACACCTGAGCGTGCTACCCACTCTGCAAACTTCCACATTATGCCATCGTGAGGACATTTGAGGCCACGACACATTAACACTAAACTATTCCCCAGGTCCACCATGTTGTTTGAATCGAATTTCAAACTTGAAACCCTCCGGTATTTAATTAACGACTCCACTAATCATGGTCCTCTGAAAAAGTTAAACATCGAATTTATCGAAAGTTGTGTTTTGTTTTGATAAATTATTACAAATAGAACAATACGAAGCTATGCAGTCAGCCAGGCAATGTAGTTACGTTTAAACAAATTAGCAGATACATGGACAAAGCAACATCTGGAAAGGTAAAATATCAGATTTACTGAAATAGGTGTTATTTCTCATAAACTGTTATCAACATAACTGTAGGAAATTATGCAGTTAGCTAGGCAATGCAAACGCGCTTAAGCAGATTAACAGACACCTGTGCCCAGTCCCATCTACATAACTCGGAAGGTATCTCCTCCGCCGAGCCAAACACCTTGAAACGCGACGGAATGCAATGGCGCTGATACAATCGAGCTCCGAAGCAAGTGTTTATCAACTTCGCCATTTGCGCAATCAGCGGAAAGGGTATCATGGGAGGACAGCGGACTCGATCACCCTACACGATTTCATGTAAATCAAACTCCCACCGAATCTGGTAGATCGATTCCTCCTTAACTATCATCCAATTAAGGCTGTAAGAGCCAAGCGCGGCTGCTAACGGGGAATTAGCACAGGACAAATGTGCCGACAGGTGCTCAGGAAGCATTGGAACGAGTGTGTAGTGGCCGTGTTTCGGTGAACAATAGTTGGAAAACCCCTGCCTAGCGAATCATTTGCTATGAATCCCTTGATTTGAGAGGTTACAGCATGTGTTGTTGTGAATGATAAAAATTAGAACACCTGATCCCATAATGGCTTACATCGCCTGTGTGTAATCTGGAATACAATGTAGCAACATACAATGAAATGGCAATACAATGCAAAGTAGTAATATACAATGTATTGCCAATAAAATACATTGTAAGTAATATACACTATATGGAAAAACGCATTTGGACGCTGCATGTTTTTCAGAAAAAGTGGTTTATTATACTATAAAGTTACGGGTGGGCTATCCTTTTGCCTGTATAACAGCTTCAACACGTCGATGCATACTTTCCATAAGTTCTTTCTAATTCTGCGCCATTTGTTTTACAAGGCTGTGAGAAGAGATAGTTGTGAAGATGGACGTGCCCGGTGGTGTCTATCTCGCCGCTCCAGTTTGTCCCACAATTGCTCTATCGGAATGAGATCTGGACTCTACACATTCCAGGCAAGCAAATTCACCTCATTTTCAGGTAAGCAGTCCAGAACACGTTTTGCAACATGATATGTAACTGGTGCTGTTGGAAGAAATAACCATCATCGCCGTAGTATGGCCATAATGTAGGCAATGCCGAAGGACAATCGATTTAGTTTATATCATCTCTACCAAAGCCTTCATATCCGATCCAAATTTTATGTCTTTAAAATGTCATTGAATACATAAACTCTCACACTTAGGTTTTCCATCTGTTTTCTCCAATTTTGTCAAACCTTAGCACCAGATAATCGCAGGCCAACAAAATTACAATTGGATTCAAGAGTGCCAGATCTTATTTATCTATCTAAACTCCTTTCTGTTGTCCAACCCTTGTATCGCTTGGATTTGACTTATCTTATTGTACTCCAGACACTGTTGATTCTATAAAACGGGATTAGTCTGAAATAGTTATTATCAATAACAACACATAGGTTTGATAATTTTTATCTGTTCTCTAGCAGAAATAAGAAAATATTTCTTCAAACAGTCCGTGTGGTCTCCAAACGGCTACTGAATTTGCAATACAGTAGAAAATGTTATATAAACAAAATCCAAACACTAATAAAGCATAACTCACAGCTAATTTTGGAAAATAAATTCATACAAAAATGTATCACTTTATTCAATGTGTACTTTTAACAGGAGTTCATAGTTGATCTACTGTAGGAATGAAAGTTGAGAGTTCTTTGCCATCAAAACAATGATAAAAACATTAGGTTGGAAGTTCAACTTTAGTTGTGAGTGACCTCTGCAGCCGATCTAATAGATCCTCTATCATAAATAAACGAATGGAATTGGTTAGATTCAGTTTAGTCAAAAGAGATATGTATATATTTTAAAAGGGTTTAGGAGTTTATCATCACCGACAAAAAAAGCAAATTTTGACAGTACCTCATCAGAAAATACGTTGCTTTATTTGACTTTGAAGATGTAATTCAAACAAATATATAAAATGAAATTTTACACTGATATGAAACAGAATCATCGGTGTTTACGGAAATTAAATATAATTTCTTGATACTTTTCTATAATTTACTTGCAATACATATGGTCCCCTTTTCCTCTTGGTTTTATATTATGTTTACTACTTATAAAATGTAAATGTCCCAGATCAGTATACTGGTATAATTGTTACAGAGAATAGGAAATATGCCATGTAAAGGGTTTAAAAAGTTAAAATTTACATAATTTATTCACATCTGCTACTGACTTTTGATGATTCTGAAGAAGAATTTAAAAGATTGGTAAGCAAAATGCCGTATTGCAGCTTCCATTGCATAAAATCCATCACATTTGTTAATGAAATGCTTTTCATTCACTTCTGTTTTTATTCGAAAACACAAATTCTAAAATAACGCTGTTCGACAATTCTCAGACCGGCATAAAAGTGACTCTAGTCAAAAAAATAAAAATTTTGATGTGATGTCATTAAAAAGTATATATGAGGTGCCCCAGCGTACAATATTACTATTCTCAAGAATATAATAGAAGTTCCCTCCATAAATGCTTACCTAAAATTAAAAAGAAGCTTATACTATTTCAATATAAATTTTATAGTATCCTTTATGTTGATGTTTCTCAAATTCTGCAATTTTGAGTTGCGTCACTATTTTTGCCGGGGTGGGAATTCTTCACCAGTAATCTTGAAGAGTTTTTATTTTGAAAATTACCTTTGTGGCATTCGTTTTTATTTAGTAATACATAAAGTAGTTTTTTACTTCATATTTTTAAAACAAAATGCGCAAAGTAATTATGTCTAATTTTTCATTGTAACATTAGTTTTGAAAAATGTGAAGTCAACACGTATGGTAAAAGAAAAAATAAACTTCCGTATATGTGTTTCATTTTCAAAATAAGTAATACGGTTTCAGATATACTTAATAGAAGACCGATTCTGATCAATTTATGTTTCAATTTCTCTGAATCAAAAATCGGTGCTACAGAATAGATTATATTCAATTCAAGTCAGCCTATATTAAGTAAAATGCTTTGTTTGCTTAGGATGGACATTAGTTACAATACCAATGCATACAATAACATCATATGTCATCCTAATATAATTTAAAACAAAATTCTCTCTACGCAATGTAGTATTAGGCTTGGCTTAGCGAAATTTATAATAGATATAGCAAAACAAACTTCTATAGTCCATAATTATAAATACTTAATTAATAGTTTAGAATATAAATGAAGGAAAAGTAACTTCTGCATGAATGTCTGAAAAGATTTTAAAATTCGCATAAAATGTTAATTAGTTGATGAGTTTACATTACGGATATATATTTATCTTTTAAATATCATTCTTTCTATCAATCAGACGTCTGATGTAGGATTTTTGTGTTCTTAGATAGCTACAGTTTGTAGAAATTCAGTGCTTTAGAATGAGCTTTTTTTTATCTCACAATACTTTCTACCAAATTTATGAAGCATGCTCAAAATTTCAACATACCATCAGATACTTCATTTGAAGAAAATATAGTCAATATCAATGAATCAAGACTTTAAAATTCCTTAAAATTGAGTTTTTCAAATTCGCTACATTTTTAGTGCTATTATGTACATTTTAGTACACGAGTCTCCTGCACTTAAATTCCAATGTTTAAGGTAACATGTAAAAAAGTTTACAAACAAGAACAATTTATTGTTAGTAACATATTCATATCAACATTTCTTTAAAACAGTTGTAGCCAGAATAGAAAAAAAAAACGTGGTTCATTTTGAAAATATAAGCATCATATATGCATTATAAAATTTAATCTACTCCAACATACAAAGAAGTTTTAAATTGAATACTTTGTGGGTTTTTTCTGATAAATATGAAGTAATATTTACAAAAACAGTTTAATAAATTTATTTTAGAAACACAGAAACTGTGCGAGATAAATCTAAAATTAATCAGGTGGAAAAAAATTGTCATGAATATATTTATTACAAGATTATATTTTATCGCCTACTCTGATATAGTCATATAGGTACTTGCCACAATTTACAAATCAGCACAGAAATACATCAAAAACTGCTAAGTTAATTCATAGCGAAAAAATAAAAAATCAATAAAAGGCAAACAGACAACGACCATATACATTACTACATTTTCGTTTCGGTCTTGGTAGTTTGGTATCATGATTGTAGTATTTCTGTTTTTGAAATTTTGGTAGTCCACTTGGTAAGGCACCGTATTTCCAAACTGAGGGCCGTGAGAGAGGTTAAAAGACCAATGACACTAACGAAAGATCGTAATGAATGTAAGGCTGGTGTACGTTAAATCTGTATTTTTCTCAAATCTCCTGAAGTTGGCATGGTGTGAAAGTTTGGAGAGTTAAATGCCAGCTCAGATATTGATCTCGTTTCATCTGAACGTTGTTTAAAATTGCCGGGTGTTTTTCTTGGATATTTTCTTTGTAATTGATCCCGGACCTTCCAAAATTACTCCATGTGTTGATCCAGTGTAAAATAAATTCAACTACCCACAAATACGTATCAGCTATATGATAAGTGTTACTATTTTATTTAAAATAAATAAATTTCATAAAATTTATAAAAAATTATGAAATACATATTATTAATTCGTTGTGTCATATTTGAACATACATTTAAACACAAATACAAATACGAACCGGGTAGACAGACGGATTAACCCAGTGAAATTTAACTATCAAATTCTTGAAGTACTACAGTATGCAATGTTTTATCGTAGTGTGGGGACACACATACACTCAAACACCAAACAAGGAAAGCACTGTGTTATGTTAGACGGTTTCGAAACGTATAAATTGAAACGGGCCAAAGGATTCACAGCGCAAACACTCTATATTTATTTATATGGATTGTTGCAGCAGGAACAAATTGTTTAAAGGTTCGCACCCATTAAATTATTCAAAAGCGTTATTCAAGATTGAAACACATTTTCGCGTAAGAAGTATAGATATTTTGGTTCTATATTTACTTTAAATGGTTTAAAACTTGTTTTCCTTTATTGTAAGGAATTTAACAATGCTCTAATTAAATGCTTAAGAAATGCGCTTATATTTTATATTTTAAGTTTCCCAGTTACTAACGTTTGTTAATCTTCCCTGCTTTTCGTATCTAATACAGCTTTTCAGTCTCCAAATTCCCTGATCCATATACTAAAAATTTTGCTTTAAGAAAAAAATTTAAAAAAAATTCGGATATTAATTTTTGAAGTTTTAATTTCAGTTAAAGTATTCTCAGCTTCTATTAAGTATATCTTGTAACTAACCAAAAAATAATTTTTCATGGAGATTCATTATACTAAGGTTTTATTAGGAATTATGCTTGGCTGGATTATTCTAAAACTTAAAAGAAAAGTAGTTTAAAAGGTTTAGGAATTTTATATTGGTAATGGATTTTTCAAACAAGGAATCCATTAGACATTTCAAGAAGAAATTGTACTTATATTTGTGTTGCGTACAGCTAATGAAATCTGAATATAATTATTCATACTGCATTCATTAGTCTTGAATAAAAAGATTCTTCATTCATAGATAAATTATTAACTCTTTAGTAACGAATTTACCTGAATAACTTTGAATTAAAGAATTGCAGTAAAACTTTAATCATCCGCTGTAATGTGGATCAATACAACTTGGGTTAGCCAGAATCTTGGATAATACGGATGTTGTAGTTCAAAAGAGCTTTATGGAAATACAGAAAATTTACTGTACTATATACTACTACTGCTACTACTATTACAAAAACTCGTTGTCAAATTCAACTCGATTAACACAACAAGTTCTATTGCATCATGATGTTTCTCATGAGTTATAAAAGAAACATAAATAGTTCGGAATTTCAAACAAATGCAGAGGTAATTATTGAGATGATTTGCTAAAATATCGATTTGTCGTTTATTTCTAATCAACATTGAATCCATAATCATCATTGAATCTATAATCAAAATTGAATCCATAATCAACATTGAATCCATAATCAACATTGAATCCATAATCAACATTGAATCCATAATCTACATTGAATCCACAGTCAACATTGAATCCATAATCAACATTGAATCCATAATCAACATTGAATCCACAATCAACATTGAATCCATAGTCAACATTGCAGATACTATAAACGTTTGAACATTAAACAATTTCAATGTGGAAATTATTGGCTTTCTTTTCGATACAACACAAATAAACCAAATATAAAAACAAATTAAGTAGGAATGTTTCTCGTGTTCGTAATTGTATTATTGCAGATGCTAAGATTAAGAAATCTACTGATGGTTTAAAATATTTTAATCGGCTGCATTAAAGGAGAAAATATGAACCGTCATAAAATCACCGTATATCAAGTGGTTTCGACGAAGTATCTCATCCATCAAGATACAATCATTTTGACTAATGACGAGATATCTCATTCAACACGATTAGTTAATTTTGCTAATGGCGAGTTACTACGCCGTGATTAAACTGGGGTGAAAACTAGGGTCTGTTGACCAGTACGGGTGACAGTACCAATAAGGATTTAGCGTCAACAAATGAGCACTACAGAGCAGTTTTTAGCATGGATGATACCTACTGGAATGATACCTATTGAATAATAAAGGTAATTTAGTCAGCTACAGCATAGCATTGCTAATTTATTTCATTCCATGTATTTGAAGATTGTCTATAGAATAATGTAACCGAAAGTCCTCAATGCGTATCCGATCTTGACTAAATTCAGAAGTATACTATCTCAAAAACTAAGTACCTGAGAAACTGGATCATGTGAGTAATAATTGTTCTGATCTCCCTATGGACTGTTTGAATCGTCTCACTCCCACTGAGGTCCACTCCCTGGGAAAACAGCGTTTGCTTTCCGTGTGGCGCCGTACGCCATCCCACCATTGGTATGCTGGCAATCGCCCTGGACTATCAATCTCATGCTGTGACCCTCGGCTTTTCCAATCGGCCATGGCCAGATTTCGAAGTGGCCATCTTAAAAGTATAAAATTTCAGAACGGTGAGATAATTTTCCCTCCTTGTTCCTGTTCCCTACCTGCCAGTCCTGATCACCTTCTTCTCTGTCTTGGCGCTTCGTATGAGCAGCTGTTGGTTGATCAGGACTTTTTGCAAGTTTATGGGGATCTGGCACGACGGGGCCTTCTGGACCTGGTGTAGGCTTTCCTACACCAGGGGGATGTGCAACAACAACAACATAATTGTTCTAAAACAGTTGCTACCCCCAATGAAAGAAGACAACTACATCAACTTGTTTTCGTATACACAATGGTGTATATTTTCTCGATTTCATTGAGTGGCTTAGTGATTTTGCTCACTAGTTGAAATGCGAGCTGTATATTCTGCTGTCAGATTACTTCTTGGGTGTATTTATGTCTTCTGCATCAGTAATAATTGCCACATTATGGAGATGAACATTTGCTTGACATTGTTGGGCGCAAGCTTGCCCAAATATGGCTTATGCGCTATCAAAACAAACCCTATCATACCATTTCATGGATATCTAAGGATAATATTCCCCATTTTAAAAAACTCAAAAGTAATCTAATGAGGAATATCTCAATTCAAAATGAAATTAGTCTAATGGTTAAAATTCAACCCATGCAGTTAATCCCTTTGTGTCATTTTGATATTTTATATACTTCTTAGAAATGTTTACTTGGAGATGAAAATAAGTGACGGAGTTCATCACACGCGTTGGACGGGGATATTGAAGTGTCTCAGGAGTATAATTTTTATGAAACTTTAATTTTACAATTCAAGAAATCAATTGAATTAGCATTTGGACTTAAAATGAAAACCTTTTATCCAACTTAAACCAATTTTATACGTATAATTTAAGCATCTTTAAAAAATTGTATAAGCATTCTGATTACTTAAGGGTTAGTCTCTCACACTTTGATTGAAAATATAAAAATTTTCTTAAGATTTATAGATATTCTTCTTTGGTCTGTTTGACTTTATAGGCTCTTCTTAAAGACCTGTCAATTTCTTAAACCTCGGAGCTTCTCCAGATTTCAGAGTAGTATAGTTTTCAATCGATCCCGCAACACCCATATCGACTAAATAATCACATATATTGCTTGAAAAAATTCCTCGGTTGGCAATATCTGGCAAAGCTGTGTCTAATCTCCAAGTAAACAAAATAGACATACACAACTCGAGGACAGTTGGAAAGACACATAAATTAGCAACATATTCAGGGAAGCATAAATTAGGCAGTTGAATTTATGTCTCCCTGGAGCAACGTAGCTAGATATTGGTAGAAGAAAGAGAAAATATCTGAAGAAAAAGATCGGAGGCATCGTAAATTTAAGCCACAGTCAGATAATGAATTGCACTCCATTCTCCAAACTCACACAAATTTTGTCTAGATCCTACCTCTGATACAAGTCACAGTTGCTTTAATTAGAGACTTTAAATAGTATTACTGTTTAAGAAAATCGGAAATAGAACTTTCTAAGTACTAAAAATTGTTTGTTGTAATAATAGAAGAATCAATTTAGCTTCCTTACCAGTTGGAGGTATTTTAAATAGTACAATGTACTTGTTAAAAGCTAATAGAAAACCGTTATTAAAATAACGATGATCCAATCGGTCTACCTCTTTTGAAAACTGATAATTAAAATGTAAAAATTGCTAAGCTTTGCTTTATACTGAAGAAATTAATTTTCAAACGTGTTCTTTTATTTTTGCATGTGCGACTAAATGGAACTAATTACAAAATGTATTCACTGTTATGAATTTCTTATCAAATTAATTTGTCACCCTTCTCTGAAAGATGGTGTAATTCGAAGCAGCCTACTGTTTACTTCGATAAAATGTTTAATAAAAATGTATTGACTCTTTTTTTTTTAATAATTATGTTGTACTTTTTGTTATTTTGCTTGCACCAATAAAAATATTACATTTTATTCATCACTAAATTCAGGCTTCTGTTAGTCATTTCTTTTAATTGATTTATGGCAATCAACTAAACATTTTATTCCAAATTGGAATAAACTTGTTACATTTACTTCTCACGTGTTAAGTATTCTTTAAAAATATTGTTATAAGTGTTAGTCCAAAATATTATAAAGTACCTTTAGCACCATATTAGACAATTCAAAACACCACTTGAAGAAAACAATATTGAAGTACCATTTTAAAACATTTAATCTTAGATTACAACACCTTTTCTTTGATCTTTAAAATTAGTTTTCTCATATTTCAATTGACTTATTGGAACACAACACTGAAATCAAACTTCAGAAAATGATTAAAGTGTTATATTGGGCTCCAATTTTGTGCAATCGTAAAAATATAACATAACTAACAAGTTCTAATGTAATATTCCTGACTTGATAGTTAAAAACGGGAAACAATTATATGTTTACCAAGTTAGCTTCAAAATAATAAATTATATTCATACAAAAGGGTATTTTATGACAAAACGTTAAATTATTTTGCTACTAGACTTCATACGTATAGCAATGATCCTTCATTTTTGCTTAGGTATTTCCTGATAGGTCGCCTCAGTAAGACGCAAAGGTTTTATAACCGACGTATAATTTGGAAAGTTCTCACAACGATCTAGCCACGCTTACTAAAAGCCTTATATTACTTATATAAATTATTTTGTTCATGCATAAAGCAAGGATTTTGCATTTTTGCACGTGCTTTTCTGTTATTTCACTGTTGTGAGACATATTTTTTCATATCGAATCGATTATTTCGAAACTTTCCACAACGATCTGTTCGCTTTTGCTTTTAAGTATACTTTATGGTAAGCCTAATTCAAGTACTAGTGTGTAATTTATCTAAGCATCACATTACTTAGATAATGTATTTATTTTCATACTTAAAGCAAGAAAGCTTCCTTTTTGCATAGTTATTTATTGTTTTGAGACACACAGGTTTGATATGGAACCTATGATTTGGAAAGTTTTTATAGCACTGAGGACGCGCTGAATAGTAGATGGGTTATTATCAAATGGAAAACTTAAAACAAAACTTATAATCGCTTCTGAGAGACACACACCGACTTCCATTCTCTTTAGAATAGAATTCTTCAGTAAATTAGGAATTCGTGATATTGTAATCTCAGCTTATAATTTGACATACTTCTTGAAAGTAAATAAAAACTTTAATTAAATTAAACTTTATGTTGGAATTAATTAACCTTCTGGAGATATGGACCGCTGAAATTATATCATGACTTATTCCTCTATGTAAATCTACAGCTGTTTGTACGAAACATTTAAGTATTGCAGATGAAGTACTTTATAAATGTCCCCTCAGCTGACCCTCCAATCATACAACTGTTGTTGCCATAATTTTAGATCTAACATAATTCTTACAATCGTGGTTTTGGCTCGCCAACAGTGCATAACGAGTCTCTCGTGCTTTCATTAATACAAAATTATCCATTTTTTATTGGAAACTGTTAATATAAAGTTTAGATAACTGAAATTTATGTCATTGTTTATTACCATCAAGACCGATATATATGCTTAAAAAACGCTCTTCAAAATTAAGTTTTTCAGAAACGGCATTGAGGCATCAAGCAATGAATTATTCTCAATTTAGTCAAAAATAAGTTTTTTTTTGGTTTCGAACAGTCAAACAAATTATAACACTAAAAAAGTTTAAACAAATACATATAACACTGTTGTAAAGTTAGATTTTAAACTTAATTGTCTTTTTGTTGGAAAGACAACATTCTGAAATAAAACTCATTGGTGTCACTTCATTTGATAAAATCCCACACTTAGATTTATGTTAGCAGTCTATTGCCCAAAATATTCTCTACACTACAGGAACACTTAACGGTAATTCTGGAATAGAATAGCTATTGATTATTTCTCCATCCGGCAAAATTGGAATGTAATGCTCATTAAATAATGGAATAATTGGAATGAACTTTGAATCAAATCAGTATTTTTGGGAGTCTTCATTTCATGCATGGCGTGGAAACCGTACCAAAACCAAATCAATATTTTAGCTTGGAACAAAAGTTCTCAGTTAATTTTATGCAGATTATGTTTAATTTTCGAAACTTCAGTCAGTGAGAATTGAGTTTAATACACTCACTTTACTCTATTTACTCAGCCTCCCTATATTTACTCTATTACTCTATTTACATGTGCATCTTTATTGGAATTCCTATTGTTTTATCTAGATTCTCCTATTTCTTTTCCTTTTCCATATTAATATAAAAATATTGCTAGCACAATTTTGTGCAAACAAAATTCTGGTATTATGTTATCAATTTTCTGCAACTGATAATATTTTTGTTTAAAATAATTATTAAAATATTAATAATAGTTGTTAATGCTTTATATATGTACCAACTGTTGAACATGTTAATGACAAAATACACCATAATATTCTGATAGAAGAGAAGCCGATTCTTAATCAAACCGAATATTTATTACAAACACAAACCATGTTACAAATTATCGAAACTTTTATATAATGATTCTTTGTATGCCTGCTTTTATAGGTTTTAACGGTTTTAACCTAAACGGTGTTGTTGCATTTGATATTTAGCCAATTACAATTGATTGAAACGATAAATATATTTATTAAATTCACAAGCAGAGAAAAAATAAAGACAGTATAACGAAAGTCATCGAAAAAAATATTTTTTTAAGGTATTAAACGTGTCTATTTTTTACCTCGTGATCTCTTGTAAGGTTTCCGTAATATATAGATTTTTATCGAACACGTTTAACAGTGCTAAATTGATTCCGAACGAAAAAATAAGAAAATAATAGTACTGTACGTGGTCAAGGAACATGAGTTTTCGTTTCGATAAGCATCTGTTACAGCTCAAAGCTCCTTTTCAATTCATAGATGGATTTAGATTTAAATGGAGTCCACATACCTGTTTAGAATGACAATGATGGTTTTACTTGCATATTGAGTGCAGCTATCATTAAAACCAAGTAATTTTGTTAAGGAACGTTGGGCGAAATCTACACCCTTCTACCTTCAGAAAATTAACATATGTGGTTACTACTTTCAGAAGTATTTAAGTACGTAAACTGATGGCTAAATAAGAGTGAATGAAGGTATAATATGTTAGATGTTACAAGTATCATAATCATATGCTACCAGTGGTAGTTCATAAGAGTTCATAGTATTTCCACACAGTTTAGGTGTAAAAATTTATTTCAAAATGTCTCTTCTTCGGTTCTAAATCTGAAGTGTGATCGCACACCGTTGTACCGATTTTTCTACCATAAAAAGATTGAGAGAAAACGGAGGAAACTGACTGATCTAAAGTTAACCCTTACTGCTAAACACTATTGATTAACAAACTATATTTGCCCTACTGTGCATATAACAATAACAATAATTGAAACAAAGGAAAGTGCGATTTTGTTCTTCGGTTCACAAAAATCATATCACCTTCTAACAACTGCCATATGTAGATAAATTCTATCATCATTATTTGCTAATCAATTTCTTCATTTCTCTGTCACTAAGACCTAATGAACACGCACCATATTTGTGCTATGGCAGACCAATCACTAATCATGCACAGATAGTTCTATCTCAAAATGTCTTTGTTATTATGTTAAATTGCATATTCTAGTATGTAGAATTGCGTTTCAGCTCTTCTTCAGGTAATTAATTAAGCACTGACAGCTAAATGGGAATGACTAAAACATGTTAAGATGATTTTTGTACCAAGAACGTTATTGCTATTACGAGTACCACACTCAGTTACTATCAATAAAAAGAATGGATGATAATAGTTGCCAGTACTTATATGCAGTTGGGGAAGTGAAAATTTACGCATTAATGTCTCCTATTTGATTCATTATATGAAGTTTTGCCACTGGTACACTATTGATTGGTTGGTGTCGAAGGTTCTGGGGCCATATTCTTCCAAGCGGTACCAAGCTCAATACAGACAATGTCAAGTAAATCAAACTATGCATTATTGGAAATTTTTTATTCATAGATGGGAAACATAAGCTTGAATGATCTTATTTATTGAAAGGAGCTTCTAACAGTACGACCACCATGCCAACTTGAAGTCAAGTGACTGATTTGTGAAAAACTGTCTTGGTTATCTGAAAAGGCATTTTGTCATCTCATTTGACAGTAAAAATTCTTCTGATAGAGTTGATGTGTTGATCTATAGCGTGATTACAAAGATGATGAAATCGCTAAAGTACATTTATATGTCCAATCAAATGATGTATTGATGGATGGTCGACTTTTCCCATCACGTGGATCAATCTTAATCTTCTCCTAGATGTTGAAAGTGGTCTAAAGGTCACGTAAGTACTAGTATTATTCACATTAACCTGGGTACTTATCGTTACTCACTCTACTTTTAAATATGTTCTATGGTTTTACTAACACATAACTAATAAGTAAGCCAAAGTGGAAATCGAACTGACAAAAATCTGCGATTGAACTACACTGTCTATAACTGACAGGTTGTTACCGCATTGGCTAGCCCACCAAGTCACGTACACCTCAACCTACCATTTAAGATATTTTTATTGGATAAAAACGTTTAATTAAATACAAAATTTAAACCAAAGATTCTCTACCAGATAATTACATACTGACATAAAACACATATTAATGATTCATTATGGCCCACGAATTCAGAAATCAATCATGGGTCAAGTTTTAGTACACTAATATTAAGATGCAATGTTTGATTATTGTACATATCAGCTTCGACAAAACCCTAATAAAAAACAAAAGCTTCCCCCGCTTCATTGCTATTAGATTCTTCTAACAAAAACTTGAAATAATAAGAACTCAATTTCGCTCCAGAAATTAAATTACCGCTATTGCTTTACGGTTGACAAAAGGTTCTCGAAATAGGGCTTAAGCTGAAACAGCTGCTATAGCCGGATACATTCCAGTGCCCTCATTTGCAAAGTAATTTATTCATCTCTCTGCCACTGAGGTGTAAGGAACTCAAACCAGGCCGTTAGCATGACAACTCAATCATAAGTATCACCTTAAAGTATATGCCGATCTACCGGTATGGTGGTTAAGGTGTTAGCCTCTAGATCGGAAAGTTCCTGGTTCGAATCCTGGTCAGAGCATGATGTTTATAAGCGTATGGCGTAGAGGCGGCTGGTGTACCTTAAATTTGTCATGGCCGAAAGTCCTCACGTTGAGTTGGTGTGGCGTTTGGAGAGTGGGGTGTCACCTCAGATGTTGACACGTCATTTGAATTCAAATTTACGTGGCGATACACCGAATGGTTTTGGCTGGGATGATGGTAAGTAGTTTAATCAACTTAAAAGTATGAACTACCATTATGTTCAGTCGCATATTCTGGTATTTGTGAAATCACCCATATAGGACAGCTTGATATGTGTCAGAAATATTTAAATACTAGAACAGATAGATAAACAAGAACTTCTTAATAGGTGTTAGTTAATTATTCTATAGGATTACGAGTAGCATTATCAACAGCTAACACTGATAAAAATGATTTTGCGAGTTCGTATATACAGTTAAAATGTGGAACTTTACTCAAAAATATATCTTTGATTAAAATCTGAAGTGTTGCCACAAACACACGATTGTAAAGATTGTTTTACCACAAAATTGTTAATATGAAGCGGCCTATACATTAAGTTCCAAAGCCAACTATTCCAAATAAATGACATAATGTAATACCTAAAAGATAATAATAATGCTTTACAGTCCATTATCTTAGACATGGCTCTTGGGTCATGCTTTTTGTACGCTAATAATCTTTTTTAACGTTCAACTAACTCGTTCAACGCATATCTCAGCTTTATCCAAACACTAACATGCAATAACAAGCCCCCTTGCTCCACTGTTCCTAGAGTCTTCTAATAGAAAGTTGGAACCAAGAAAACGACGATTTCGCTGCAGGAATGAAACTACCGCTATTGTTGTGCGGTTCACAAAGGGTTCTGAAAATTCCGATTAACCTCCAACAACTGCCATAGCCCGGGACATTCCAATACCAGCATTTGCAAAGCAATTTTGGCCGGTTTCTCATATTATCTTCTCTCCGGCGGAAATCGTTGCTCACGATCGAAAGTAATGACATAAAAGCGCGTAACTATGTCGTTAAAATGTTAGGGTGAAAAAAGTGAAAGAGATAAGGGCTAAGTTACTAACTACCTCCTGCAATATCTAGACATAAATGAAGCCCTGTGACTCTTTTTCCTCGCCTCAATAAATCGTTAAATAGAGAAGTTTCCAGTTGAAAGAATAAAGTCTTTCATCGTACTTAACTAGATTTGTTTTACACCTGCCGATATTTTACTCGCTCTGATTCAAACTGCACTTAAAAGTGGTTTTATTCTCGTGTTTTTACAATAATCAACGAAATGAACTTTAAAATTTCGGATAGATAACAAAATATCATAAGAATTCTCACATTTAAAAACCCACTACTGACTGCAATTTCGGAAAAAAATGCAGTTTGATGCTAACTTTGTTATTGTTATCAGCGTAATGTAATGTGTAAACCGTTTTGCTGCATTCTATGTAAAAGAGTGGCACAATTTTCCGTGCATATGTGGACATCGAGTTGTACAGTATTTATCAAGGGGGTTAAATTTAAAAAAAATGATGTAAGCGTAAAATATATAATAAGGAATCTTTCGCTTCAAATACTTAACTTCTTATAAATGTGTGTACACTCTAGAAGAAATAAAACGCTCTTTTCAGTTATAATCTGATAAAATAGGGACCTTTTGAAGTTTTTATTTGTCCCAAGAGGGCATGATAGTGTGGTTAAGAACCTAGTTATTGAATGATTGTACATTTTGTACTTTTTGACCAAGTTATTGCTCGCTGAATGATAAATATTGCTGGTAAGTGAATAAACAATTTTTTTTTTTATGAACCTGTTTGAGAACTTCAAAACCACCAGCTTTAAGCTTTAGTAACATATAAAAAATCAGTTTTCAGATTTCTTTTAAATTTAACAATTTATAATTTATTTCGCAACATTTTTCAGCAAGTTTTCCCCAGGTAACACTTACGTTTCATCCGAATGATAGGGATTTTGTTAAATTTAAGGGGAAAAATGAAAATACACGATCACAGATTTGCTCAAGACGAATATTATACTATAAAACATAATTTTATGGTACATATTTTATGATCAATTTTTCAACAAGATAAGTTTCAATCGCTGTTTGACAGTTCACAGAAGTGTGATTTTACTGGTTTTGTTATTTGTTGCTCTATTTTTTGTACACGAGTGCTAACAAGACCGGGACCTGCGACCTAATGTGGATTATTGAACCTGAACCAGCTTCATGTCAATGTTTATTCACAACATCTATTTTTTAAATAAAAAAGAATTGGAGAAAATTAACGAAACACATTAATTAGACATGGAAGTTATCTATTCTGGTTAGTGAATTTTAAAGTTTTCCGCGATTCCACTGGAATCTTGTCACAGTTCCCCGGAGTTTCACGTACCCAGATGGGGAAACACTGTCCTGTTTTTCGAAATATGTTGTAGGCAGGTCTACAGATCAACTAATCCACATCCTACAGTACAAAATTGAGATCAACAAACTAAACAATACTAACTACAGCAAGAAGGAATCAGATGAACAGTAAAAATTTTCTGATGAATTGGAAAAATATCGTCTTACCTGCAAAATATGATCCGTCTCCATAATGTACACTGACGTTTTCTGCACCAAAAGAACTACTACCGACTCACATGTTGCATTAACACAGTTTTATTAGCCATCTATTAAAAACGACTATTTAAAAGGGTATACAAAGTTTTAAATTTGAAACTTATTCTTCAATATAAATTTTTCTGTTATGAATATAGACTTGGATAGTAAAATAAAATAACTTGATGAAATCCCATCAAGGGATAATGAACTGGAATTTTAACGAAATTTATATGTAGTTAAGATTTAATTTGACTAAAAGTTGATATTTATATACAAAGTACTTTAAACCATACAAAGGATAAATCTTATTTACAATTACCATAAATCAATGCTTCCCAACTGGTGGTCCGCGGACCCCTAGGGGTCCGCGAAATGTATTTGTGAAATTAATACTTTTCTTTATACTAGAGCCTCCTAGAATGATAAACCTATCAATATTATAATATGACAGTAAACATTATTGTTTTTTTTAATATTTGCCAAGCGGTAGCTTGTCGTAAGAATCGCTTTGCAGACGCGGTCAGCATTTTCTCTACCGACACTAGCGCCGTTATTATTAACTACTTAATTGAACGTAGTTTCACCGATTTGCGCAAAGAACGCGCGACAGTTTATTGTTGACAAGCCACAGCCATACCCTTTCAAAGCAGTGGCAGTGCTGTCAAGTACCGTGTTAATTACGTATGTGTTTTATTACATACGGTGTTAAATATATTTATCGGTATTGAAAATGGATCGTTGGTTAAAAAGTGTATCCTTAAAACGAGATAGGTCTACAGATCAAGAGGAAAAGGAATTAGGTGCCCAGTTAAAGTTCAGACGAAGTCCTGTGAATCTAACCCCTTTATGAGCAGCGTTAGGCCTACTATGAAAATAAGGAAATACAACTGTGATTATTTGGAGATCGGTTTCATATTTGCTGTACCTGAATATGATCCAAAATCTCGATGTGTCATTTGCTTCAAAATTCTTTCCGATAAGTGTATAAAGCCTACGAAACTTCGTCGAAATCTTGAAACCAAGCACCCGGAGCACAAACGTAAGTCATTAGACTTTTTTTAAATAAATTGGGATAGCTGATAAAAACCCAAAAAGTGATAACAAATTATTCTGGTGCAAATGTTAATGCAACCCTTGCATCTTATCAGGTGTCTCAGCTTGTGGCAAAGTCTGGTAGAGCTTATACAGTTGCTGAAGAGCTAATCTGATCAGCTGCAGTTATACTGTGCAAAAGAATGTTGGGCGATGCAGCCCCTAAACTAGTTAGTACTCTTTAACAATACTGTACAAAGGAGAGTTACTGATATGGACAGTACTATTAAAGAGACTTTATTGATCAGGCTTTGTATGTGTGATATGTTTGCTCTGCATTTGGATGAGAGCACAGGCATACAAGAAAGCAATAATTTCGGTTTATAAGCGTTATTTATGGGTAGAACAATTATTTGAAGATTTTTTTTTCTTTTGAATTACTTCACACAACAACGGATGATATTTTCACTGCATCAAAGGATTTGTTAAATAAACATAACATTACCTGGAGAAAATGTGTAGGTTTATCTACAGATGGAGCAAGATCCATGTGTGGGTACAGAACAGGACTACGAGCACGCTCCTAACGCGAAATGGACGCACTGTTGCATTCACCGAGAAGCTTAACTAGCCAAAAGATTGCCTGACACGTAGCAAAAAGCGCTCAATGAATTCGTACAAGTTATAAACTACATAAAAATTCTATCTCTCCAATCCAGATTAATTTCCTTGTTGTGCAAAGATATGAGCAGCTTCTTATTCATATCAAAGTGCGATGGCTCTCTCAAGGTAGTCTGACAAGGTTATTTGAGTATAGAGAAAAGGTCAGAAACTTCCTTTGTGACACCAAGTACGTAAATTTTCTCACTAAAATTTTTTGGCTTTCCATGACCGCCTACCTAGCTGATGTGTTTGAACAGTTAAATGTTTTAAATTTAAGTTTACACGGACACTACGTAGACATGTTCGCAGACAGTTGAATACAAGGTGAGTTGCTATGGTAAAATTGTCAGATCTGGCCAACAAGGATCGATAAAGAGTCCTTTACGAACTTCCCCACTTTAAAACAGCTCTTGGAAACATCTTATGCGAGTTTGCCCCATGAGATAAAAGAGAAAATGGCAGATCACCTACGAAGCTTAGTAACCATGTTTAGGGAATATTTTCCCAATCACTCTTGGATTCGTAATCCATTTAGCTGTCCCTAAATCGACCATATTCGTAGCCTCTCAGAAGGGAACAAGATCAACATCTGGACTTATCAAGCAGTAGTGCCATGAAAAGTGTTTTTAGCGATAAAACAATTGTTGACTTTCGATTAACAGCTCGTAGAGACTAGAGAACTTGGCGAGAAGGTACTGAAACAACTCTTTCCTTTTGTAACCACATATCGGTGTGAACAAGCATTCCTAATCATGTGTTTTATGAAAATCAAGTACAGAAATCGTCTTGACATGCGGTCTGATTTTAGAGTAAAAGTGTCAAATGGCTGCTTATATATATATATATATATATATATATATATATATATATATATATACGCCACACCGGCGCTAGGTTGAGGGGGTCCGCTCCAAAACTTCGTTTGGAACCACTGTCATAAATAATACCTTATCAAATTTTATTGGACAAGAGTTGGTATAAGAAGTTTATTACATATTATATTTTATTACATTAATATCACAACAATAGATAATATTTCAAATGCATTACATGTTTACTTCCATTATTAATCCTATAACTGTTACAGGAGAAGGAATTTCTGAATTGCAGAGACTAGACTATTGAACTAACAGTAAATACTGATGTCGAACGCTTAGTTATTATTGTTAGTGAGAATGAATAAAGGATTTAAATTCACGAGATTATTTAGCAAAATATATTTCATGCAAATTTAAACATATAGATGTTCTACCTGCAATGAATTTAATATATTTTAAAGTTGCCATATCCAAACGAAATTCTAAAACGTTTTGATGAGTTATCAACCTTAAAATAAGAAAAGCTTAGCTGCTGGTAGTTTTGCTCTGCATTGTGTAACAAATAAGAACATTCATACTTCTGATATCAAAGTGTTGCTTTCTTTTCAAGCAAACTCGGTATTTTCCAAGCATAGAAAAATCAGCTTTACAGATTAAATCTCTTGAAAAAAAAGAAGTTTTTGTTATAGATGATTTCTAAAACTATTTTACTGTAACATATGTTGCTTATACAGTAGTTTTATCATTTTTCTTTATACGTATGAACCGTATCGAAACATACTTTGAAATAAGGATACTTTTAGAATTTTTAGAAATCGTAAGATCAGAAAATGACATAAAAATTATCAAAGAGGTTTTATCAAGAAAACTTTTATTTTCAATTTAAAAAAAATTTTTAACGTCTTATTAAATTTCTTTTTTAAGTAATCACATTGAAATAATTCATTATATATATATATATATATATATTTCAAATTTTCTTACCATTTTTTTAGTGTTTCTAAAGTTATTGGAATAAAAAGGCTTTTTAAGCGTTTTATTAATTGTAATACATTCTATTCTATTTTAAAATGTACCCCAACTGTTCAAATGCCGTATGTTATTTTTCTTAAACGCTAGGCTAAAGATATAAAATTTCTGCTTTTATAAAGTTACTTCAATGCTTTAACTATATTGTTTAGTTTTTATTATGAATTTTTAATGATGCAACATACGGCATTATATGAATAGTATTGGTTAGACAAATAAGACACCTATCACTTAAGCATCCATTTATTGAATATTGAAATTTAAGACACATTTAAATATTAAAGTGACAAGCAAGTATTTATGTATGTTGTTGGTGTTTTTACAATATTTTTAAAGTTAGATATTAGTTCAAGTTCTTCTTATCTGTACATATTTGAACATTTATCAGGTACTTAAGTAATTAGAAACATTATCATATATATGTAGGAATACTAGACAACGGTAGTTGTCTACTAGTCTGGAAAGAACTCATTATAAGAGCAACGAGACTGGTAGGAGTCAGTTGCATTGTAGTAGGAATGCAAGGCAAGACTGTCACGAGCCATTCACATTCTGGTATTCAGTTACGAGAAAATTAATAGAACAGACACTTTTTCCCCTGGACGCCATTGAGAGCTGACGTATTTTTTCCGAGCAGAGACGACTGCTGCCGATAATGACGGAACTTTTTTGAAATATAACTCAACTGTACATAATAATTGTATATATTTATTCATTAAATGTCAATGTGCTGTAAGATTCGAAGTTTTTAATATAGACCTTACCAAACAGAACAACACGAATCTTACAAAAAATGAGGGTTCGACCGCGATGTGAAAAACCGTTGACGACCGCCACGATTCTCCTCCTTCGTACGAGGGCTTGAACGACGGATTAGCAGACCCCGAAAGCAGTGACGATTGAACCGGCCGGCGGAATGTTTTGACTCCCTATGCAAACCTGGACTTGTGTTTTAATCATCTGCAAGAACAGTTTCATGACTTCTCCTGACGTGGTGCTGATGATAGACTGAAACGACAAAAAAGAAAACGCGTAGACGAAAAAACGCGTAGACGAAAAAGACGAGTTGCCGGAAAAGACGGATAGAAGGAACTTTCGAAACTGTGAGTACAGAATTTTGTTTTAATTGATGACATGGCATATTTAACTAAGGCCCGAAAAGCAGATTTGCTAACATTGATTGACGAATTAGGCCTAATAGTGCCAGCGAATCCCAAAGTAGCGCAGTGCTCGAAACTTATAATAGATTCTGAAAATTATGACGAGGAGATAACAAAAAATCTGTTGAGTGTTATTAGAACTGAACGCGAAGAGAAAATTGAAGCCGAAAAACGCGCAGAGAAAATTGAAGCCGAAAAACGCGCAGAGAAAATTGAAGCCGAAAAACAAGCCCGCGAATTCGAATTAAGGAAACTCGAAATCGAAACTGCTAACGGACAAGGCAACAGTTATGGTAAAACTACCAGCCTATACAATAACGATTTATTGAAATTGATTAACCGTTACGAGACGAATAAGGATATTAGCTGTTATTTAACTTTATTTGAAAGACAGATTAGTCGTATCGAAATACCAAAAACGGAATGGGTTACACATTTGTTGGGGTTACTCCCGTTGGATTTGGCTAATCTTATCACGCGTGAGCCTGACGAAAAGGCTAATGACTATGAAAATGTCAAGAGATTATTGTTGAAACGTTTTAAATTAAATCCGGAACAATTTAGGCAAAATTTCCTTTCGCATAGAAAAGAAGCGTCTTCTACTTGGAATGACTTTGCTCATGATCTGAAAAATTTCTTTGAAGAATGGACGAGTGGGTTGGAAGTATCAAATTACCAAGACCTTAAAGAACTCATGATTACCGATCAACTAAAACGAAAAATACCCAATGACGTTCGAGACCATTTTATAGACAAGCTACCGAAAATAACGAAAATAGACCAACTCGTCAATAAATTAGACGAATATGAAGCGGCTCGATGTCATTTAAAACCCAATAGAGATTCGAAAACATCAGACGATAAATATAAGAAGCGTTTCAATAGGGATTTGACAAATTAAAGCCTCGATCTTTCGTGCGCCCTGAACAAACGAACACCAATCATATAAAATGTTACAACTGCAATGAATATGGACATAAGTCGATAAATTGTGGAAAGAAAACTGAGGGTGTGAGATGCTTTAAATGTAAAAATTATGGGCACAAGGCCGACGTGTGTCCCAAAAGAGATGTAAATAGAACTTTAATTAATAGCCCTTTTAATTCTCGTACTAAGCTAAGAAAATATGTTGAAATGTGCGGGAAAAGATCTAATGCGCTAATCGACACAGGAAGTGATGTGTCAATGATAAAATATGAATTTTATGTTGAAATTGGATCCCCAAAATTGAGTTTTGATAATGTGACTTTAATGGGTATAGGAGGAGAACACATTTCTCCTCTAGGTTTCTTTTCTACTGAAATTATTATTGATGACTGCATTATTGTTACTGATGTTTATGTTTTAAAAAATTTACCTGATCATATTGTTCTTGGGTTCGATTGCATAAATAAGTTAAATCTTACTTAATCAGAGAGCGGAATTCATGTTTTGAGCAGACGCGATAATTTTCGAGTGAATTACGCAAGAATTGTTAATTTAGCGAACACTTCAGATTCAACTAAAATTCAAACCGAAACTCATCTCGAAGTAACTAATCGTCTGGAACCAAACACTAAGTTGGAGACAAAACGAACCATAGCAGAAGATAACATGTTTTACTTTTATTGTCACCACAAATCAGAAAATGTTAATTTAGCGGAAAGTTTCCTAACTACAATGTTTAACGCTGTGACATTTGACGAATTAGATCTAAATCATGTTTCTTGCGTTAAGCAGAAGGAGGAACTGACAAAACTTATCAGCCAATATAAACCGTGTAAGACGAGAAGCACGAACTTGGAAATGAACATTATTTTGACTGACGAGGTCCCCATAAGCCAGCGTTCACGCAGAATGCCGTTTGCTGAGCAAAAAATAGTTGAAACTCAAACACAACAGTGGTTGAAAGATGGCATCATTAAGCCTAGCTGCTCTGATTTCTCAGCCCCTATCGTGTTGTGTAAGAAGAAAGACGGTTCTTCTAGACTCTGTATTGACTATAGGAAATTGAATAAGAAAATTATTAAAGATAGATTTCCCTTACCCCTAATAGAAGACGTTTTAGATCATTTGGAAGAAGCTAAAGTTTTCACTTTCCTTGATTTAAAAAACGGATTTTTTCATGTAGATGTAAATGAGAAAAGTACCAAGTATACATCTTTCGTTACACATGAAGGGCAATATGAATTTCTGAAGGTCCCTTTTGGTTTATCGGTTAGTCCCAGTGTTTTCCAGCGGTACATATACACGGTATTTAGAGATCTTTTAAGGGATAACACTCTCGTTATCTACATGGACGACATGATAATTCCCTCACGAGATGAGAAAGAAGGAATCGAGAAACTTAAACGTGTTTTAAAAATATCATCTGAATATGGATTAGAATTGAATTTTCAGAAATGTCAATTTCTTAAACGAAAAATAGAGTTTCTTGGTTATGTAATAGAAGACGGGACAATTCGACCCTCCCCAGCTAAGACGTTGGCTGTACAGAAATTTCCACAACCACAAACAACTAAACAATTGAAAAGTTTCCTTGGTGTTTCAGGATACTTTAGGAAGTTTATTCCTCAATATGCCAAAGTGGCCAAACCTTTGAGTGATTTACTCAGAAACAATACAGAATTTAGGTTTGGGCCAGAACAAAAAGAAGCATTTCATATTTTAAAGGAAATGTTGTCACAAAGCCCAGTACTACACATTTTTCGCCAGGGAGCGACTCTAGAACTGCATACTGATGCAAGTAGCCAAGGATTTGGGGCGGTGCTCCTCCAACAGTCAGACGACGGGAAGTTTTACCCAATATACTATAAGAGCAAAAAAACAACATCTCAACAAGAGAAGTATAGTAGTTACGAACTAGAGGTACTTGCCGTAATTGAGGCTCTTAAACACTTCAGGAACTACCTTCCTTTTAGGCTCGAAATTTAAAATATTCACCGACTGCTTAGCATTTCAGAAAACTATGGAAAAAAAGGATTTAACCCCTAAAATTGCAAGATGGTCTCTTTTCTTAGAAGAATTTGACTATGAAATAGTCCACAAACCTGGTAAACAAATGGCCCACGTGGATGCACTCAGTAGATACCCTGTAATGCAAGTGATGCAAGTCATTGCAGATGACGGAATAACTCATAAAATAATTGCTTCCCAATCCAATGACGACCACATTACCGCAATTAAAAAACTGATAGAAGATGGAAGTAATTCAGATTATTTTACAAAAAACGGTGTCGTGTATAAATACGATAATGATCGTGAACTTTTAGTTGTCCCCAGAGCTATGCAAGACGAAATAATACGACATGCACACGAGAAAGGACATTTCGCTGTAAATAAAACTGAAGAGGTAGTTAAGCGTGAATTTTTTATTCCTAAATTGAGGAAACATGTTGAAGATTTTATAAGTAATTGTGTACCATGCATACTCAGTAATAAGAAGCTAGGAAAGGCTGAAGGATTTCTAAATCCAATTCCTAAAGAGGACGTTCCATTATACACTTATCACATTGATTTCATAGGTCCGTTACCTTCAACATCTAAGAACTATCAGCATATCTTCACGGTAGTAGATGCATGCACAAAATTCACTTGGTTATATCCTACCAAATCTACGACATCAGGTGACGCAATAAATAAACTCAAACAACAACAAAATAGTTTTGGAAATCCTGCGAGGATAATCTCGGATAGAGGATCCGCTTTTACATCTAAAGAATTTACAGATTTTTGTTGCGAAAACGGGATTGAACACCTAAAAATCACAACAGGAATCCCAAGAGGCAATGGACAAGTAGAAAGAATGCACAAAACCCTGATTCCAGTGTTATCCAAACTTTCAATTGAAGAACCGATCAAATGGTTCAAACACGTTGACGCCGTACAAAGAATACTCAATAGTACAACCTCCAGAAGCACAAGATGGACACCCTTCGAACTTTTGACAGGTGTGAAAATGCGAAACAAAGAAGATCTCAAGATAGTCCAGCTTTTAGAAGAAGAATATACAGAAGTTTTTCTAGAGAAGAGGAAGAAATTAAGAGACGATGCCAAAGAGAATATCCTAAAAATTCAGGAAGAGAATAAAAGAACGTATGATAAGAAGAGGAATAAACCTCATCAATACAAAGAGGGCGATCTTATTGCTATTCAGCGGACTCAATTTGGTGTCGGAATGAAATTACGACCGAAATTCTAAGGACCATATCGAGTGAAGAAAGTGAAACCCCATGATCGCTATGACGTTGAGAAAGTTGGAAACCATGAAGGACCCAACTTGACGTCGACAGCAGCTGACCATATGAAGTCGTGGTTCAATAACTAATACTGAATCAATGTATTCCCAGATACTGTTTTGTGTTTTGTTTTTTTAGGTTTGTCGTGTTCCTTTCGAGGACGAAAGATCATCAGGATGGCCGGTTGTAGGAATACTAGACAACGGTAGTTGTCTACTAGTCTGGAAAGAACTCATTATAAGAGCAACGAGACTGGTAGGAGTCAGTTGCATTGTAGTAGGAATGCAAGGCAAGACTGTCACGAGCCATTCACATTCTGGTATTCAGTTACGAGAAAATTAATAGAACAGACACTTTTTCCCCTGGACGCCATTGAGAGCTGACGTATTTTTTCCGAGCAGAGACGACTGCTGCCGATAATGACGGAACTTTTTTGAAATATAACTCAACTGTACATAATAATTGTATATATTTATTCATTAAATGTCAATGTGCTGTAAGATTCGAAGTTTTTAATATAGACCTTACCAAACAGAACAACACGAATCTTACATATATATCTTAAATTTTTGCTGAATATACTTCGTGAATTGTTCGTGTACAGAATATTATTCTGAAAATACTAAAGCAAATATTGCAGTAATTTATAGCTTTTCTAATTCCATAAATATTTTTCGTTAAAATAAAGTACATGTTTTCAAAATTCAACTTAAGATAAAATTAGGTTTATTTTAACTCATTCATCATTCTAGATCACTTTTAAGTATATGTATGTATACATTTAGTCGGAACGGTTTTAATTAATGCCCGTATTAAAAGTATCAAAATTATATTTCGTTCACTATAAATATATATGATTTTAATTGAGATAAATATCATGGTGTTATATAGTGTTATAACAATACTACAAGTTTTCACTTACCGCATGCCCGTCTAGTTGTCTGATTTTGCAATGCAGGAACGCTGTTTTGGATAACGGGCTAGTCACATTCCGTTTAATGTTTTCATCGAAATAGGGACGAAGTAATGAGGCATTTATCTCCGATTTTGGTCGTTGCAGCTCTGATTCCACCAAGTTTGCATCATAACTGCGTTCCGTTCTGCCACTGCTAACATGCTCATATGCTTCAACTGAAATGAAATAAAAGTATGCTTGTCATAGTGTTTTAAGTAACACGTAATTATTTCAAATCTTAACCACCCCATGAATATGAGAACCGTTAGTTACAATATTAATGATATTGGCCTTATTTCATTTCTGTTCATACAGACAGGTGGCCCAGAGGTAATGACGCGAGCACCAGAGCGCTGGGTTTTCAGTTCGAAAACCACTAATAGTTACTCGGAAGTTTTTAATTTCTTTTAAATCGTCTCTCAAGGAGTTTCCAGAAAGTTCGAGTTGAAATTAATTTAAGTTAATTTGATTGCTTCTAGAATATTCAAGGTCCTATTGTCTGTACCTATATAATCTGTTGTCCTGGAGCTAAGAGGAAGTACTGATGTACGATCAGCTAGATCGACGAACATTCTTCTTTACTGTAAATCAATACAATGATCTAGTAAACGACTTGTGTTATTTGAAGCCATCCTAAAAACTCCCGCAAGTTTCTTAGACAATATTGATGGAAATTGGTTATATACGTTAAATATTATGCAAGTTCATTAGAAGATACACTTGTATTTTCTGAAACTTGTGGTAGTAGTTATATATGTTATTCACTTTATTTATTTCACCAAAAATCAATATCTTATGCAGCCGAAACCCGCAGCGATGAAAGCTTGTACACGACGTTGCATCGAATCATAGAGATTCTGAATGTCATGTTGAGGAATAGTAATACATGTGGCCTATATATGATGAAAAAGTTGAGTCCATTGTAGCTGGAGACGTCGGTGGTTCAGCGTCAAGTTAATCCTGCATAGAGGTAGCCTTGCACCTAGCCCATGCCCCAGGAAACATCAACAAAAAAACAATGACACACTTTTAGATGTGCTCAAATATTGTGCCAAAGCACGAGAGAACGCTGTACGGTCCGTCCCCGTCATGTGGTGTTTTTCGTCCCGTGATGGCATCATATTGCGTTGTCCACTGTCGGGGTTTCGATACGTCAGGTTCTCCATGACCCATGCCTTCCACATAAGCATAACTGTTGTGATATTACGTCCGTGGGAGTGGCTATTTCACGATACGAAAGTCCTCTCTCACGAAGGTCGATAATGTGGCCGTTAGTTGCAAGTATGACACTCTGAGTTTATGGCGAGGCATATTGACTTATAATCAATCATTTACAGCAGTCAACCGACGATACACACATTTCAACATACCTTTACATCGCTTTTTATACACAGCTCACTTGAAAGTTTAGAGGGTGTTTCTCGGCCTACACATGTGTTATCGCTTTGTAATTCAAAACGATTGCATATCTTAACATGTGTTGCATTTCCTACAAGTTTTGTTTAATTTGTATGATTCCTTCATTGGTGTTGCAATTTTCACAAACAGTAATGTATAAACATAGGAAGGAAATACATGCAAGGAAATTCAGCAAAAATTCAGCAATGTAGAATGAAATTCAGATTGCTCGAGCACGTCGCCTTTGATCTGAAGTATCCCTCAAGCCATCATATTTACCATTCTGATCAGGTTGTTGATGGCTTTATGGTTTAAGAAACCAGGTGTATTCTTTACTAATGCCAAGTAAAAAAATAATTTACATTTTCCGATTGAAAATGTATTAATTTTTTTAAATCTTAAACAGTGGAACTAAATCTGAGATGTGTAAGGATACCTCTAACTTTCTCAATTGAAAATAAGCCATTTTAACTTAATCAAAGATTCTGACTTCGGAAATTCTTTTACAGAATTCCACGAAACATAATTTTTCTCTCAAGACAAATTTAAATAAATGTTTCATTTATATTAAAGTAACACGCCAAAAATGGCTGTAAATAAAGTTGCCCTGTAGCATAAGGAAAAAATACTTTGGATGAACATGCTGTTGCTGTTCGGATTTCAATTAAGTTCATAAAACTTAAATATGGAAGGCAATTTGATGAACAAGTTTCTGAAAAAAACGAAAATTATCCAAGTAATTCGAATTATTCTTTGGCAATCTCTAAAAAGAAGAAATAATCCATTAATGCTTAGGTAAGACGTTTTCGAGGTTGATCTTTACAAGGTACTTTCCTGCTTACCCCAGGGCTTTATTCGATTACTTTTAAATCATAAAGATCACAGAAAACTTTTAATGCGATGTTTTGTACTACGTCTTAACATTTTTTTTTGGAATTGAATAATTAAATTAGCCAAACTGAATTTTCGGACTGTAAAATATTATTTTTATTGGATTATTTTCTTCGACTCAGAAAACTATCATTTCCGAAAAGGTAAATTTACTCGTATTAAGTTCTTATGAAATAAATTAGTATTAGTAATGTCAGGGATTCGAAGGAGTTACTTTGATAAATAAAGTAACTTCATATTTATTTCTTATACTATTCATTCGATTACTCTTCGTCCTGAAAGTGAATTAATGAATGTATTAGGGTCGCCCCTGAGAAAATGGAGACGTACTTACTTGAAATATATGGTGAGACTTATTGATTTACATAGTCAGATCGACTAAGTAATTAAAATACATGCAAATATACTGTCAATTTGTAAATATATTATAGCCATGAAAATATTGGTATGTATTGGTTTATTTTGGTGAAAATAGAAACATAGGAAATAACAGCAGAAGAGGGAAACGTAACAGTTAATAAATAACCAATGTTATGTAATGTAAAATTGCTTGATGGTTCATAAGAACGATTGAAGGATCTCTTTGCATGACACATTAACATCACACAACAGCACCAACGAATGATACAAGTTGAACACTAACTCAATCGATGGTAACAAGTATTTCGCTCGCTTTTTGATACCTGAAGTACCTGCGCCATTCACTAATAGCCTACTAAAACTAATCATCGTATTAAACATATGGAAAGGAATATCCAAAAATTTCTCAAATATAAACATTCATATTTTCGTAGAGCATTTTTAGGATTGTTTGCATGAAGTGTTTTCAAAAAATTCTCATAATTCCATTAGATAAAAAAAGAAATGTTTGCATTTAAATGGAATTACAATTATGAGAAAATACCGGTTGCTATAAATTTCCAATAGCATTTTTGAAATCGGAACTCTTCACGCTTTCTTCTAGTTATTTATCGTCTGCACAGTTCACTATGAAGCAGCTGTGAAAACCTCCAATGTATGCATCAATTAAATTAAAAATCAAAATTTTTTATACCTTATGGACATGATGCTAAAGACCTAGTGATTCAGATGATTATACTTTAGTATCTGACTCTACTATAGTATCTCTGACTCTACTATAGTATCTGACTTTACTATAGTATATGACTCTACTATAGTATATGACTACTATAGTATCTGACTCTACAGTAGTATCTGACTCTACTATAGTATCTGACTCTACTATAGTATATGACTCTACTATAGTATATGACTCTATTATAGTATCTGAGCACTCATCAGTTGAAAACACTATTATTATTTAGCAGAATCCTATCCACAAAATTGTCAGCTTAAAACTGAGTTTACCTTAAATTTCTTTCTGTCTCTTTTATGATTTACTGTCAGCAGAATTCATGACGTAGGAATATTATTGCCTTGAATAATTATTGAGCTTAAGAGATGGATAGTTTTTAAAATCACACCATTTAAAATGAATAAAAATTTATTATTTTACAAAGAACATTTTATAGCTGTTTTTTCACTTATTAAGCATATTTAATTCAATACTTCTTTCTCCTTTATAATGAATACAAATATATGGAGAAAATAGAACAATCAATATTTACAAGAGGTGTGAAAGAAGAGCCGTTCTGAAAAATTACCGTAATGTAAAACGTTTGTGCAAAACGTAGCTAACAATTTAAGAGAATTAAATATAATGTCCAATTATTTTCTGTATTGCTATAGAACAACAATCTGAGGGGTTTCTGATGAAAGAGAGACTCTTCAAAAATTCACAGTGTAACCTACAGCCACAATGATTTAGAATCCCTTCGTCGATCCTTTATCCAGAGTCTTAGAAAAACACCAACTCAGGGACTCCGATTTAAAGAAAGGGAAGAGCGAAACTTATTCTGAGCGTGGGCTTCCAGCTGTTATCTACTTACTATAAATTGGAAGGAAGGCTGGCAAAGAAACCACGCCCTTTTGTTGTAGTCAGTCTGTTCGATCCTCTGAAAGCCATTTTTTACTTCAATTCCTTCATTGCCCTATTTGGCGTGAAAAATTGTTTTCTTACGTGTCCGCGGCATATGCCGCTAATGTCCGAATAATGTTAGAATTATGAGCAGCGACCTGGACTATCGGAAGAAAACAATTGTGCACTCCTTCGTTCTTGGGGCACTTATGGAATTACCGTATTGTTTTTCCACGGCTAAGACAACAGAAGGGATCGTTAAGGCAGAGTTTTAAATTAAAAACGGTACTTGATTTTTCTTGCCATATCTTTGCGGTGTTAAATTGTTAAACTATTTTTAAATATGTATGAATATTTTTGTCTAAATTAAATAAAGGTTAGAGAAAGGCATAAATATTCAGTGTTTACTCTGTTTTATACAGCTGCGATTCAATTGATTTTAAAAATTCTACTACGAACTCAAAATAAAGAAATACGTTTCCATCGATTGATTACATTTTGGAGGCTAATCATAAACAATTGCCACATTTTAGCACCAGCAATCGAATAATTTAAAGATGACGAATAAATTGCAGCTGAAGGCCTTACTTATATTTATTCGAAGCAGAAACCTACTTTTTCCTGCAAAGCAGCTATTCGCTGGTTAATGATTTCAATGAATCTATGCATTGATTTTGTTTCAATATTAACTGCCAGCTACTCATTAGATATGTTTCAATGCTCAGATTCTGTAGTGTTTGATTATATAAACGAGATTGATGGATAATAAGTTTTGCTGATTGCTTTAAGCTTTAAATTTAAATACGTGATTGATATATTTACACTCGAAACTCCTTATGAATTTGGTGCATCGTATCTGATATTGAACCTTGAGTTATAAAAACCAAAATTGTTTTACATTTCTCTCCATACCTATTTCTGAAATCCACTTCCAAATAAAAATCCCTTGATGCAATGTGATTTCCTTGAACAGAAATCATATCTTACCAAACCCGTATTTTATATTGAACTTTAAAACATTTTATTTTTATTTTTTCATCTTTAAAACGAAAAAAAAAATACAAAATGTCACTACTTTTAAATCCATTGATATATCATACAATAATATATCAAGGTATATTATTATAGGATATATCAATGGATTTAAAAGTAATAACAGTTTTTTAAACAATTTGGACTATCATTTTAAGGAAATGCAATTGTTATGGATTTTTATGAGTGTTAGTGTTATCATGCATGTCTACAAGCCATGTCTGGATAATTATTTATTTAATATAGATTGCTATGTAATCTGTAGTAAAAATGAAAATATTTAATGAAAATAAATTATTTCGTTCACATAGATAAGGATATGCTTATCTATTTTTGTGTTGTAGTTTTTGTTAAGAGTGAAATGGAAATTTACTGAGAGAGAAAGAAAAGCTTGTCTCAGATTTTCAGACACATTGCAGAAGTTTACTTTCAATTATTGTTTGTATTGGCAACAAACTAAATTCAATTCACAATTTTAAGAGCTCGGTGTTCATCATAATACATCTTTAAGAAACTTTATTTGTTAGATAGCCTCACATTGTGTCTGTTCAATTAAATTTGCTTTGAAGGTAATTTTCTCAGCAGATATACTGGTACAAAAACTGCTATTCATGTGACATTTGTTTAAATAAATCACAGACAGTACTAGAAATCCTTTCGTTTACTATACCTTAAAGAACGTCTTATCAAGCATCACTTATACACAAAGCCAAAGGACATATTCATATAGTCTATATTCGTATATCGCTTCTTTGTTTCAACAATGAATTAATTTGTAGATTTATTTCCTTTAAAAACCTAATAAGTAATTGAACAATGACAATTATTTTAACTGTCATTGTTCAAGACAAATTTTTAAGCAATACGATATTAAACAAAGAAACACAAGTGCACGTATTGTTCAAGGAATACCAGTGCTCTTGGGAAATGCATAAATTTGAAATATCGTGGAAACACATTCTGAATTCTTATAAGTGTGTCTTTAAAATATTTAATGCATTGTTGACATGTTTTTGCATCCTATATCAATTGATGTAAGACATTGAAACGATGTCTCATTTTTCTAAACACCTTCATTTCTAAGCGCACATGGTAAAGGAAATATTTTCAGTACACTCCAGCTTAAGAAATCAAACAGCCCATAAAAAAAAGTAACATCTTAAACTACCTAACATTAAAAGAACAGTGCCAAAAATCGTCGGTTTACGCCTCAACTTCCATTTATTTAAGTAATACTCAAGACACGACCAAACCTTCACCCGAAGGGTAATAAATGAGAAGGTCAAAATAACTTGAAACCGATTCACAGAACAATCTGAAGATAAATGGATTGTTATGATACATGTAAGACGAATTCTCCTGCAACTCTTTCAATTTATCTCGTTTAGTAGAGGGTGAAAGTTTCTTGGTGTTTTTAAAGCGTTAGGGTTTCTTTTTTTAAAAGCTTTCTCTTAAATTGTTAAATTGCAACATGGCAAATCTAATGTACTACCATTTAAAGTATATATTATTGATAAATGGGTAAGTTTCTAGAAACTTATTCCGTTAACTGTTGTCCCGTGTGATTATTCTATTTTTCGTCAAAAATGTGTAAGTTAATTTTTCGTTTTACCCTTAGGTGGTATTTTTTTCAACAAATGTAATTTTGAAAAGAAGAGAAAATAGCTAAAAATTTCCAATACTAGCAATACTTCTACAACAGGGTTGATAATTAAGATTGCATTTTATAGCTTGTCAAGTGTATTTATAAAGGCAGTTCTAAAAAAAGCCATACAATTCAGTTTGTATACATTGAATCGTCAACCTAAATCCTTAGAGTTCGCACTATATTTATTTATTCCTGTGCCTAAAATAATTTTTTTTTTTTTTGTAATCGAAATAAGTTTTAAAAAAAATCCTTACAGATGGTGATCTAAACAATAATTATTTATATTATATTAAACAATACATTAAAAATTTGTAATTGTGTACTAAAGCACACCTCACAGTACCGATGACATGACCATTTCCAATATCCTAGATTTTATAACGTATCAATAATTCCAGGTAATTTCATAATAAGGATTCGAATACAAACTAACACCAGCATACACTCCCGTGCCTAGTGTCGTGAGACACTGTACCAGTTTAAATAAGTGTGGTTGGATGAGTAGAGCATGCCACCAAGGTGACATGTCTACCCAGAATTTTAGAGTACATTACATTACATTTATATACATCCTTACATCTATACAGTATATACATTAAATCATATTTTATAATATTTTGTTTCGTTGAGGTTTTGTAATCAAACTATATCGGCGCTCTCCAATATTTACTACAACCGAAGGCCTTTCAGTTTGGTGTGTGGAAAAAAATGTAACTTCTTATTATTGCCTGAGGCAGGGTGGATGTGCATGGCTAGCAAAGAGAACCTCTTAAGTAGTTTAGGAGTGGATTTGCTGTTCCATGCTCTGTCATGTTACCTTTATATAGGTGTTTCATGAAAAACTAATTGTGATTGATTGTAATGTTCTCGTGCATTGTGAAATTAACCTCGTTCATCTTAAAAAACTCTTCTTTTTATCTGACACCATGCATCATATTGATTCAAAAATGATCCAACAGTAAATTTTTTTGAAAATATATGTAGGTGGCAGGTAGGAATCGAACACGAATAAGACATGCACCAATTTTTAATCACATATAAAATAGAGCTAGATATCCTGTAGGTCTCAGCGTTGTTCGCTATTTTGACATTTTTAGTCTAAGAAACAACCCTCTTGTCATTTTCTCGACGAGACATCTAGACATTAACAAAACAAACCAGACCTTGATGAACGACATATCTCGTCATTAGAAGAAAATTGAACAGATATTGATCTCGTTATTATAAAAACGCAACCATATCTTAATGACGAGATACCTCATCCCTAGCAAAATTGGTCACATCTTGATAGACAAGATTGTCTAGCCGAAAATACTTGGAGGGTTTAGTATGTTTTTAGTGTATTTGTTCTTTTATCTAATAGGTATGATGCAATAATGATACAATAGTTATAATCGGACTCCCCTAAATGTCACGATGACCTTCCTTGAAGAGATCTGGGTGTGGGAGAGCCTACAACAGGATTGAAGTTGATAAATTTCGTTTTTTTATTCTCAAAGATATATATTATTATTCACATCCAACATACACTACCCTACAATAATGGACCAAAATCCAGTGGATTTGCATAAAATTAGACTATTTGTTAGGGGGTGTTTTTCTTGGTATGGCCAGGGACCTTTGCACCATTTTGGACAACCAGGTTCTCCCTACGCTCAGGCAATTTTATGGAATAGACGAATGTTACTTCCAGGACGATAACGCTTCTTGTCATGTTGCAGCCTCTGTCAAGCAGTGGTATGAAGATGTGCATGTAAGACGTCTTCGCTGGCCTTCTCGACCTAAAACCCTTAGAAAATTTGTGGGACGAGTTTGAGCGACGCGTAAGGACCAGGCAACAACGCCTCAAATCTATAGCTGAGCTGGCGACATTCTTGTAGCAGTAATGGACACAAATACCCATAGCTGTGTATCAAAACGTTGTTGAAAGTATACCCAGAAAGGTTGCTAGTGTAATATAAGCACGTGGGGACCATCCTTCTTTCAAAGCATGTGTCATTTCCCTTATACCATCACATCTTGTTGTTCAGTTCATTATTGTAGGATAGTGTATTTGAAAACCGAAAAGGGTGCACAATCTTACACGCTGTGTCACATCGATAACTCTCTTCACTTCAACTTGAGCTGAGAGTATAAGATATTGATCGATTTTATATCGGATACCAAAGACTGTCATACATTGATCAATATAGGTTGTTATATAATAGTTATACGAAACTGACATTTTTATTCTCGATAAAAATTGTTTTGATGCATTACGTAGTCGATTTATACTGTAAGACCATCGATATCGATAGATTTACTTCTATAAATTGGAAAATTTCGTAATAATTACTTAGATGAATTGTTTGAATAATATCACATGGTGAATCTCAGTCGTTGTGATACTCGATCTATTTCAGAAATTTGTATTCAGTTGCTTCCATCAAAATGAAATAGATCATAATCCATGTTTCGCATAGAAATTTTGCATCGTTTTGTGTAGTTCACTCATTCTGGCCGACTTCTCTCTCAAGGTTACCCCATCTCAAACTATCAGCTTTCAAGCACTTCGATTAAGTAAAATTGGCTTTGTAACTTTTTAATTTGAATTTAAATAATTCTCCGTGCATTCCTGACTGATTTCGTGATTATTTCTGACTTCCGTGTGTACAAGTTTATAATATTTCTTGATATGGTGTTTCTTGATAGTCTCCAGAAAACTTTCAACATATTCGGTTTCATTCTTTTTTTAAATCCAATTCTTTTTATCTTGATATAACTTCTATTTTCTTACTCCTACTTCATGCCTTAAATTTTTTTTCTTAAAATGGCATACGAGGTACAGACAAACCTGACTGAAAGTGAATATTTTGGATCAAAGGCTCACTCATCATAAATATTGATGTAACCTTAAAATATGATTTATCACCCTTTTGGCAACTTTTGTAGTTGTATCTTCTGATGTTGACCAGTTAACCATCATATCGTCTAATTTTGTAATTTGTTCTTGAGAAATTTGATTGGTGAAGTTCTGAAATCCTTTTAAAGACAATACTATGTCTTATTCAGAATAAGTACATGAAATCCAAATGCACAGAAAAACCACCTACACTTAGCAAGACAAGAAAGGACTCATTAGTTAGAAAGTTTGGATAACCTAAATTCTGATTTGAAACACCGTTATTTGCCGCAAAATATCAGTACATGAAAAATTACTCTGCTCAATTAGAATTTATATTATTGATTAAAGTAGATACTGTCACATTTGGAGGTGTAATAACATTTTTTTTATTCAATACTGAGAAATGTGTTTGAAGCACTTGCCATGTGATGCTAATATTTTCTTCTATATGGTTAAATATTGAATATGAATGTTCTGGAATTATTGTGTGGAAGAGTCCATTTTGCTTCTTTGAATCAATTCTAAATGTTTTGTTCATATCATAACGATTGACTTACTTATTTACCTTTTGCGAACTAAAAATCATCATTGTCTATAACAGCAATATGAATGATTAGGAATATTTCTACAGAACTTTCTACTGAGGTTTGAAAATATGTACCTATCAATTATGGTTCTTGGACTGTATTCATGTCGTTTAACAGATTATGATCATTGCTAAGAGCACATATTAAATTCTGAAACGGGTATCAATTACATCTCTATAAGGTTCGTAATTTACATTAAATACTTTAGAACTGACTATAATATAATTTTTTTCAATTTTAATTGAGATCGCAAGAAATCCATATTACAGAGATATAAACGTAGTAATAAGTACGATTCCTGTTTTTGGGGTTGGTAATTACAACGTGAAATTACCGTTACAATCTGCCATTCATCATAATTTCATGTAAAACTTGGTATATATGTAAAAAGTTGTATGGAGAATCCCTAAAAAGGATCTGTGGACGTTTTATATGCCTGCATTGACAGAATTTCAAAGTTCAAGGTTCAATGTTAAAGGATAAAGGAAAGGTTAAAGGAAACCCCATCTATTTGTTACGAGAAACGAATCGTCCCAAATTAACCTATAAACAGACTCTGTCAAATAATCATGATGGACAAAATATGACATGTGACAATATTTCAATGATGTCACTCACACAGTTGGTGTCGTTGTTTTGACCAGTCACCGACACCTGGTATTCTGCTATATGGAACTGGCGTGCGGTTTTGGGGGCTATATGAAACAATGAATACATATTAACCTACTTTCGAAGAAGCCTACTGTAGTTTATCTTCATATTCAAATTTTATAGTTTAGTAAAAACAAATATATCTTAAAAGGCATTTTTAAAATTTTCTAATTATAAAAATTAATATATATATATATATATATATATATATATATATATTTAATTGAAAATGATTTTTGATAAGTGTAATGAGATAGATTCAAATCAAACGGTAGAGTTGAATTGCCACGCCCCAGTCCAGAAGTTTTATTTCCATCATTATTCAGTACTCCTAATATTTGGCGTTTATTTAATCAATACCAATTTATCCCATCTAGCAGCACTTAACACTGCTAACTAAGTTTAAAAGTTTTGCTCGGCAATTAACACAAACTTTGATAAAACACTGAATTGATGAAGGGCTCTGTGTTAATGAGGCTAAGCGCTTTCAGGAACATGTATCTTTTATTATAAGAAGAGAAGAAAATGACCGGAACATTAGGTGAAGCGCTATTTTTCCACGGAGTAAAAAATATTAATATGTAGATTTTGTGTCGAAAACTCTGCTCCTAAATCTCCGTGAGACTCAATGGTGTCTGGAGCATAATTGTAATGCTTTATTATCTCGGATTTTCTTTGTCCTGCGTATCACATTCAGGCGGAAATTTAGATATTTTCGGCTTTAGTTTATAGCTAGCGAAGGTAATTGAAATAAAAATAAATTAATATTCCAGTTTATAAGCGAAGCTATTAGTGAGAAATATTTAACGGCGATGTTTGACATCAAAGGAAGAAGTTCACTGAATCGCAGTGCTTAAGATACGATTATAAATTTTCCTCCAAATTTATTCACTGCTGTGTTTAATTTAGCGAACAATATCCAATATCTATAAGGAAGTTTTATTTATAAAAATATAGATTTTTTTGCATAAAACATAAAGATTAAATATTGCATTTTATTCAAGATTCTTTTTCTTGGATATATTGCACTATGCTGTTAGATTTTAATTAAACCAGTAGACCCAATGAGGAAAGAACATAATGATACTTTTGAGTACAAACGTGTGTTATGATGCTGTTAATATATTCATTTTTAAATTAAGGATATATGAATCATACTAGATTAAGTAGTTATATATATATATATATATATATATATATATATATATATATATATATATATATATATATATATATATATATATCTGTGTGTATAGCTTATTTTACAATAATTAGTGATAACAGTATTAGAAACACATCATAGCATTAAAAACTAAAAAAATGTTACAGTACAACTCGCTTATAAGGAGCCCGGATTTAACGAGGAAATCGGAAATACTTGGTTGGTACGATATTAAGTCTATGGGAGCATAACTGGCTTTTAACGAGCAAAACCCGGTTATAGCGAGCAATATTTCTGTGATTCATAAAATTTCTATTGATTTCCACCTCTAAAGCTCAGCTAATTCTTTCTTGGAACCGAATTCTACAAGTGTTATCCAGCCTATGGGCCAAGGGATCATCAGGAGTTTTGAATCAAACTTTTGTAAGCACTTAATTTTGATGCTAATCGATAGAAGAGAAAAAATAGGAACAACCTCAAATGCTAGAGTAAACGTACTCTAAGTGATACGTTTAATGAGCGATACATGGGAAAATGTAACAACAACATGCATTACCAATTCTTCCGTAAGGCTGGATTGGACATTTCTCAAGAGAGACAAATCACTGAGTAAGAAGTATACGACATGTAAAATTTGGAAATGAGTAGAGAATAATTTTAAAATAATATATCTGTTGACGGGGAGGGGGCAATATTATCATTTCCGAGATACCTACTCCCGAGGATATTGTATGTAGCTGAAATTCAAGCTAAAGCAGATGAAAAAATAATGAAAAAGACGAATGTGAAGAATTTCAATCTGAACCGCCCCTAACATACTCAATGGCTTTTGAGTTCGCAAAAAAACTTCTAACTTTTTTTGAAGCCAGGCATGCAAATGACAATGTTTTTCGGGCCATGAGTCTTCTCCGATGAACAATAACACAGGAAAGAGACAATAGGACAGTTCAAAGCAAAGTAACCAATTTCTTTTGTACTGCACATAAATAAAGTTTGTATGTATATATAATGTAGTAATAGTATGTATGAATTTTTATGATATTTTCACGAACCCCTTTTTTACGAGGACTCGGTAATAACAAGCAAATATCGCGGTCACTTTGTGCTCGTGATAAGCAAGTTCGACTGTAGTTGATTGAAGATAGTACACACACAATTAAATAAGTAGTCAACACATTGACTATCTTTTCTCCGACCACATTTGAAATTATTAGAGGGTCTAATTAATTTAGTTACATAGCTAAAATAGAGTATTTTATATTTAATTTAATTTTAGATTGATACCAAAGGAAACGTTTAGGAATAAATTCAAGAAACTAGTTTTCTGGTTATGAAATTAATTTCTCGAAAAGTTGTAAAAAATGGGATACACTTATAGTTCCATATTCTGGTAGTAAAAAGGTTATGTTCGGTGACAAATTACTTTTAACCGTTACTTGTATCCCCTTTAGTGAACCCTAACAGGATAATAAATATTATGAACTGATCCTAATGACATTCTTTTATAACTGAGATGTTATACTAAGAGACAGTCCTTAAAGAGTATCCATTAAAGAGATCCCTTTAAGAGTATCCATTCAAAAAGACAGTCGACAGGTCATTTGCTCTTATCTATGTAACACTCTTGTAATTAAGTTCATATAACTATTATTATCCCTTACAATAGTTTAGAATACGCATCATGTAGTTTTCGAAAAAATTAACTTTTTAAAGCATTTTAGAAATTTTCTGCTAAACTGCAATTTTGGCAGAAACTTTGTTTAACTTTGTAACATCAAACAAGTTAACAGTGTTTAACTTTCTACTCATCAAACAATTACACTAATGCCTTTAAATTAAGAGTCAGTTGCACTTTTAAAGAAAAACAAGATTCTGTAAAGTGGATGATCAATATAATAATTTGAAATACATGCATACTTCACACAGATCTACAAGCATAAGCAGACTTACTCACGTGAATGTACTGGTAGTATCTGCTAAATAAACAAATCATACCATTTTTAGCAAAATCCACTTCAATATTATCTTCAATTATTTAATAGGATATAAGTACATCCCTCACTGCATTGACCAGTGGTATCGATTGTACATGCTTTTCACAAGATTATACAGTAAATAAAAAAAGAAGTATTCATTATTTCTGTTTCAGCACAAGCACATGCTTTATTGATTTGCTGTGGAGTATTTCTGTCATGATAATTCTTATGTAAAAACCTTGAAGTTTGTACACTAACATGCAGTATTAACGCGAATCATTTTACTTGCAATGCAACGAAACTCTATAGGGAATGAACAACAATAATGTATCGAAGTGTTATAATAGTACAGTTCGCTTCATGAGTTTATTGGTAAAATTTAGTGACTCCTCAATTTATGTACACAGTAAATATATGTCTAATAACTTGAAATATTCGAAATCTAATTTTATAATATGTTGTACTCAATGATGGTACAAATTAGGTATAGGTAGTAATTAGCATATATGTCCAAGTGTAGTTTCTATATGATGTTTGCTTTTTATTTTTTGAAACACTTGATCGATTAATGATGGCATGGTCAATTTGACTTGTTTAGCTAATATATGTTTCTAGAATGCAAATCACACACACAAGAGCTACTATCAGTATATAGTGTCAGTACACCCATTACCATGAATATCACGTATCTAGTTCAGAATTTATGGTGTGAACTTATGATTAAACATTGCACATTCCAGGCACGATTCTCTTGTATGTGATCAAATGAAGAGCTATAGGTGTGCACAATGCTACATTCATTACGAACGTCTACCAAACTCAATGTTAGGCTTCAATAGTCTTAGTTTGATCACATTTAAGTGGTGACGATACGGAATTGATCGGATGTCCCTTCGAATTCCCTTTCATAGTTCCGCCTGTTAAGCTATGTTCAAATATATTCTGGGAGCTAGTATTCGAGACTCACTCTTAATATCTATATTTCTTATTTATTATCAAAAATATCGAATTGTTAGTTTACTTAAATTTACTTTCACATGTATTACATCTGATTTCAATTGAAAATCTATCAACATTTTTATTTTATTATATAAATGTTCTAATTCTCAAAAGATCTGCATTTAATAATATATTTTTTAATAATATTAATATAGCGAGATATGTCACCATCGGTTGTCAAGAGACTGAATGATGTTTTCATGCATTTAACTTTGAGTCATTAGTTGTTATGGAGATTCATGTTGTTTTGTGTTTAAGTTCAAGAAATGGTGGTTTTTACATATCGCACCCCGGCAAGGAAAGTGACATAACTCAAAAAATAAAAAGTTTGATGTTATGTCGTTGAAAAATACGTAAAAGGTGCCCAGCGAGTTATATTACTATTCCATAGAATATAATAGAAGGTACCACCATAAATACTTACCAAAATTTAAAAGAAACTTATACTATTTCAATATAAGTTTTATAGTATCCTTTAAGTTGATGCACACATCTCAAATTCTGCAATTTTGAGTTGCGTCACTTTTCTTGCCGAGGGGCGATATATTAATCGAATCTGTTAATGCTATTTATATAGCAATCGGTGTATGTTTTACGAGTAAATCCTATTAAAATGTTATTAATTTAATCGTTCTAATGAACGACAAATATGTAGATGCATTAAATGCATTTAATCCATGAATGTTCACCACAAAATAACCATTAAACTACAACCTACATTTAGTTTAAGGGGATCCGGTCAACTAAAAATTCGGAAAATATAATTTTTTAGGTTTTTACTGTTCATGAAAAATTTAATTGCACTCTTCATAACTATACCTCATTTGAAGAAATATTTTAGTAGATTGACTATGACCCCGACGGACGTCTCAGAACATAATTTTTCATGTTTGAAGGCACATTACTCAAAAACTACTTGATATACATTTTTGAAACTTTTTATGATTGTTTATGAAGCACTTTCGAAGATTTTAACACAAGGAATAAGATATGAAATACATACTTGTTTTTTAAGTGTTTCATCTAAAAAATTTAAAATTGTTTTGTAACTTTAATATATATATTTGTTAATTAAAAGAAATAAAAACACTGTATTAACATCTTTAAAAGTATTCAAATATTACACTGTAGACATTTCAGACTAATAAAATAATTTACAAATAAATGAGATGCTCCCCAAAGTTAGTAAATTTAATATCTACCATCACTGAAGTTTAAAGCCGTATTTCTCAGAACATACTTTTTTCAAGTTTGGGGAATATTACTCAAAAACTTTAAATGTGCTACATGAAAATTGTTTGAACCAATTTGAAAAATGATGCTACCAAAATTAACTGTATGCTTTTTTTCTAGGGAATGAACTAGATTAAAAAGGATATTAAAGTGAACAAACATTTTACAAGAGATCAAAATATAAATACAAGATTTTTGATAGTTTTAGTCCTGTTTTTTAAATTAATGGCCACAATTTAAAAACTTTTCAACTCAGAATAATTTAAATAGTTCATTCCCTAGACAAAATTATAAATATGTTCTCATAGTTTTACGAGAATCCATCATAAATTTTTGTGTTATAACATTCGAAGTGAGGAAGTAATGCATATATATTAATTTAGAGTAAAAAATAGTTCGAAGTGTAGAAGAAGTGTATTGTTTACTCTTTTGCTATTACTGTTTGCGTAAACAGTATTGTTTTTCACTTCTCTTTAAAAATGTTCACAATATTTCCAAGAGATAAATCGTTTAAACATTAGAGAAAACTTTCTAAAAATATGTTTGCAAAAAAAAGTAACATTTAAATTTAAATTTTGACAGGTTTTTGGTCTTTTAACGGCTATTTCCGGTGTTTCCATACCTACTTCCGGTTTTCCCGCCTCGATTAATATCTTAATACCCCTGCAACTAATTAACTTTGAGAAAAAATCAAATTTATTTTGGAAAGTCACATAAATACTCCATCAAATGAGTTCAAAACCTTTTTTTGGAATTTTTGGTCAAAAATGACAGTTTAGCGAGTTTGAACACCTTAAAATTATGCATATTTGTTAAATTTAAATAGATAACAAAACTGCTGTCGTCAGGAAATTCATATGTGAGATTACTAAAATTAAATAATACTGTTGATAAATGCACATAAAAGCCGAAAGAAGATATCTGTAATTACATGTTTAAGACGAAATTTTGCTTTATTCTGGTCATTTTCTTCTTCCTTCGTGTACAAAATAATGGAGCTCTATATTACGCAGAATCTTTCACACAAGAACATCGTGACTGCGAAAGTAAATTAAGGATTGTGATTCCGCTTGTTTTTATTGTTTCTCAAACACTACTTACGAACAGCGAAAATTCTCGAAAGAATTTGATATTTCCTTAATAACAGCATATTATTTTTATCACCTACAAAAACTTCTTGACGAAAACAATAAGTTATTAAGGTTAAGAATTTTTTTATTAAAAAAATTCGCTTTATTCCCTTCTTCGAGTTATCTTCTTAATGTGCTGGCATTACTCAAAGTACGCTTTGCTCGGCTATATTTTCTTGTGCTAGATTCTATTTATTTTGTGCATGGAAAATGAGATTACTTGTACCACGGAAGATAAATCACGGTAGCTACGCTCATCTCCTGTTACGAAATGTGGGCTCATTTATCATGTTGAATAAAATTAAGATTTTTAACTTTTATATTTATCTTTTTCATATCCATAATATTATGTTAATTAATAAAGATTACAACTATAAATTGTTAAATGAATTATGATGCTTCTGTGAGGAAATTGTATTTGAGCTAGTGGTTTAATCTTCCATATATTGCCTTCAGAAAAAGCTTATCGTTATTAGTTATCAGCCTATTGTCATAATTTACTAGTAGATATTTATTATAAATCCTCACTATAAATTATTTTATTACGTTATAAATCCATTCTAGTGGCAGAAATGCTACGCAAGAGATGATAATAAAAAACCTGTTTGTATTATTCAAAAATAAATTTAGGGTTTAGGTCTAGATTGAAATTTATGATGTATTTAATCTTCAGATATCTTTAATACAAGTATGTTGTTCCCAAAAACACAGGCGAATAGCTTTCATTCATCTTGATGCATTTACTGTTTACTTAATTCAAAAGAACATCAAAACACAAACTTTTTCTCAAAATTCAATTCTTGTAATCTTAAAACCGCATCGAATACTACTGCACGAGTAAAGCTCAGAGCATTTTTCATTTTTAAAGAATTTACGTGGGTACTAGAATAAAACTAAAGTGGTTGAAAATTCGTTCTAGCGTTTCAATAAGGACGATGCGTATGTTGTTATTGAATTATTAATCATAAGTTGAACAGTTATTAAGTTTAATAAATCATACTTTAAGTATAGAGCACGGACTAGAACAAAAACGAGTAGTTCTGATTATCGATGTGAAGTTAAGCAATTCCTCACTATTTATCGTAACAAATCCCAAAAAATTGCCACGAAGATCTTCAAAAAACACTTACAATCTTATTGTCCTAAGTATAGAGCACTGCCGACACTTACAGTCCAATTGTCCTCAATACAACTAATTTCAAAATTTGAAAAAGTGAACCAGGTTTCTTCTAGAAACTGAGTATTCGGAGCGTTTATGGTCAGGTTTCTAAAACGTACTAAAGAGAACAAATAAATTTTGCCTAATGTAAAGGTTATTGGCGCGAAGGTCAAATTTTGAAACTATTTTGATTGAACAAATTTTGCTAAAGAGCGCATTATCTTTTCAACCCTCCAACCTGAATACAGTTTGAGCAATGAAAGATTATCTTGTTCACTAAGCCCATTTTAAATGACTTACGACTCTACCTAAATATTACATTGTATTAATTCTCTTGTAAAGTGAGATTTATAAAATGAAGTTTATGTCAGACACACCCATATAATTTATATATTAGTTAGAATGTACAAGAAGGTTTCGAAAACAACTGGCATGAAATCCAGGATGCTGAATTAAGGATTTATTGCAATTGCTAACAGTTTAAGTGATTGTAGCAGTCTATTAAAATATAACACAATGATTTTTTGACGCAATTTTGTTTTGATAAATTTAAAAGAAAAATAGCTTAAAGTTATGTGATATAGTAAGTTTAAAGAATATTACAATATAAGATATATAAGGATGCTTAGTACTCAGAGAACATTAAGATACGGAACGAATCTGCTACTTGTAAAACATAATAGAAAACGATTAGTGAATTTTAAGCTAATAATTTGAGACTAACAGACGTAATGAAATTTAAAATAAATTCATCAAACATAAACAATAAAATAATTCATAAATAGCTATAGAAATTGATTAGTTTGATAGTAATTGGAAATTCTATAATCCGTACTGAATGAGACTGGTTATATTTCTGAAATTATTTGTATGAATTAAATTGATTATTTATATACAGCATTAAGATTATGCAAATATTATAACATCAACCAAAAGTTAAAGAACAGAAAGGTGTTTAGCTGATCCTTTGCAGTAAAGTGACATCGAAATAAATGCTTATCAATAAATATATGGGTCAAATAATGATAAATGATTAATAACAAAGTTGATTGGAGGCTATTTTAATGAAAAAAGGTTTTGCAATGAAATCGGAGTCATCCTTCACTTTCAAAGTTTAATAAAAATAAATCAATTTCATTCTATGTTTGGTGGTTTAAAATTACGTGGTGTTGTCCTCGGTTATTCCCTTGGGGATTGATCCCAGACCATCATCAATAGCCCGCTGTGTTGTTCCAGTTCGACGTTAACTAAAATACCTACGTACCCTATAATTATGGGGAAGTCATCTAAACTAACCCCTAACCCAACTCTTCTAAAATCATTCAGAATGTTGGTAAGACCATTAAAAATCAACGTTTCATTTAGCGTTGTGAAAATATCACATCCACAGCAAACCATTACATTAGAAAATTACATAAACTCCCATACATTCTGTTGACAATAAATCTCTCTTCATAACCGAATAGATATTAATTAAATTAACATATTACTAAGGAAGCTATGCATATCGAAATCATGCTAACAGTCAAGTCAAGCACAGCCCGGTGGAGTGTCATAACGCAACTCGGAGTGTATTTAGAAATAAGAGAAATGACGCATCTGCTCTACATAAAACGGTGACGTGTTTACGAGATTCACTGTGCGCAATGAAATATTTATGGTATTACGGTTTCGGGCCATGCCCCGCCACTTACATTCTCTACGTCAAACACGCCGAGCAATCATGGAGACGTTTAAACTCCCGCGTAAGACACATAAGCCCTAAAGTTCCGCGGGGATACTTTTCGGAGTGGTAAATAAACAGAGGACATTATTTATCTAAATGACAAACGGTGGAGGGCGAAGCAACTGTTAATGGAGGGGCGTATTGTAATTATACGGTGAGAAACTGTCCGACCAGCAACGGAATGGGCCACTGGACTACTTCATTAGAGACCTGTGTTTAAGTGTGTCACTGAATGGATGCATTAATATCGTTGTCACTACACTTGAATGGAGTAACTTGGTTTCGGAGATTATTTAATGTTTTGGGAGGATGGTTCAAAACATATTTATCTCAGTTCTGGAGGCATTTAAGTTAGGTTTGTAAGAAAGGCTCCATCCAAATGCATATTTGCTTTCGTAAAAGCTTTAAATTTATGGATTCATCTATGGTTTTAAAAATGGTTTCTCATTCTTAGTAATAACTTATTCTTCCTGTTGAATGCATTGTTAATTAAATACTTTCTTGTAACCTTCTGATCATCGTGGGATCTCCAAGTTGCGAAAATTACTTTTACCCCACAAATCACCCTAATAACTAAATATCTACATCTATTGGTTAAGGGAATTATAGTAAAGATTATACTGGTCAAGAAAGACAATACTGGTTTAAAGTCATGAAGAGAATACCGCATCTTGCAGAACGGATGTATGCGTGTAACACCGTCAGATAGTTAACTTAATACATGTAAGAATGCGGTGCCTATGGTTCCGGTATTAACGAAACACATAAATGGATGGTAGTTAATTTAAGTAGCACAACAGCAACTCAAAGGAGTATTAATGACGGTTATGAATCAATTTTGAAGAAAACGATGAAAAGACAATATCATGAAATTTGTAACAACGATCAGACGTGATGCAATAGAAAGTAAGATTAATGTCATGACGCCGCTTTTAGTAATACAAAATGTAAAGACTAATGTAACTGCCTATTAGAAATTAGTAGAGTCAAAGATCCTCAATATTTGACTGTGGGATGAGTGGACATCATAACATTGATAAGAGTATACATTAAGGAGTTAGGTTCTGATAAGCCTAGAAATGTTAAAAATAGATAAGGATTTCTCGGAGGAACGTACTCAAATCGTGTGAACGAGAGGAATGCTTGAACTGAGACAAACGTGTTCATCGATGAACCTAAACGTAAAATCAGCACCTTCCAAGAGTCAGCAGCGTCACTAAAACGTCTCAATTGGAATCAACTACATCCCATATCCGAGTGTCTGAGATCAAGATGAGCGAGCACCATTCTCCTAAATGCTTGTAATTGATTCACCTTTGACCTCCACTAAGACATCAACTTATGTGACATTCCTGCTATACGATGGACTGTTGTTGGAATAAATGCGTGAATGATTACTGTTTTAGAGTTTTGCTGAACACAAATTGCTACACAAAAGGTTTTCTTTAATGTTATTGAGAAATATAATAATGTCCATATAAATTTGAAATTCGTTTTTAAAAATTCACGTTTAACTACCGTTTAACTACTCATAAAGCCAGTACGCCTTTATGACAATCTTCATACATTCTCTTTCGCTTAACGAAACAGATGAATAAGTGAAAGGTTTGACGGAATTAATTAATATAGATTCAATATAGTATACGTGTTAATTTATTTATTGTTGAGATATATTTGACCTTGTTGCAAAATGCACAAGACAAACAACGTCAAGTAATGGACAACTACACACATTTAAGGTTTTATAGTTTCAGAATATTGGGGTGAAGCGTATCCTGAGTAAGTGACAGGAGCCGAGCTTACACCTGCTTCACATCGCTGATTTTTAGCCCATAGAACACACTACACACTCACAGCGCCCACGTTAATGTATAATTAAATATTGTGTGTAATACTTTGATGTGACTTACCTGGTACATTTGAATAAAACATCAATTTTTAATTTACAAAAAAAGCATGTTCAGCCAAAAGCTCTTGTGTGTTTTGGACTATTAGTGTGAATAACATAAAAAATGTCGTCGAATTTTTACCTCTTTATAACAGTTTATGTATTGTAACAATGATTAAATAAATAGAAAAAGTATCAAATTGAGTCGTCGAGGATACGAAGGGCGAACTCATCATTGGGTGAAAATCCTCCATCCACCCATATTTCGGTTCGTCAGACATTAGTGAATAACGATATTAACTTTTTTGTTGAGTTCGCTCTTCCTAACCAAATAGAAGTAAGGCTGACAGTAATTCTTATATGTTCTAAGAGCGGTAGAGCTCCGTGTTTAAATGCGTTTTATCTGGAAACCAGCATTTGTTGGATTTGCCTTTCGTATCCGCAACGCCCCAACTATTCAAGAAACACCAGGATGTATCCAATTACTACTATTAAATGCTTTACTTGCAGCTATAACTTATGAAAGTTGAACTCTTAAATTTGAATCAATCTTAATGTATGATTCAAGATTTGAAAAAAAGGCGATTTAATACTATTATTTTAGTTTTTCTTTACGGAAAACAACATCAAGAAAAATTTTAAAAATTATCTTATTGATTAAAATTTTAATATACATAGTCAATGCATTTTAACTTTAAGCAACCTCAAAAATAATTTGTAGAGATTTCAGAATAGAACGAATATACGAAACACTTCATATTAAAAGAGCCTTGCAATTAGTATTCTCAAGTGATTTCCAACAAACGTGTTCAATGAACCAACAATGAAGATTCTTCCCAAAGGAATGGAAGGGCCTAATTAAATGACATGGATTCTAACTTTTCGGAAAACTTTTCAAGTCTCCCACCATAGAAACCTATTCAACTTTATATTCGACATCCAGGTTTCTTTATAATTGACATATTTAAGTACTTCGAGTTCGGGATTTGAGTACGTTTGATATCACATTAGTGATGTTATTCCTTCATTATCAAGCCAATCTCAAAGTATTGTTTGTTGGAAAATCCAATGTTTGCAGGTGACTTGAGTATCTAAATAAGATACACAATTTACGACACCTTGTAACCATTGTAGAGGCAATTATTTAATTAGGATATCTAACCAGTGTTGTAATTCAGAGTTTACACACTAATTTAGATAGAAAATGAAAAGGAATCTAGATATATTTCTAGCGTAATAATTCGCTAAGGTAGTTGTTTTGGGGGTTTATTTGAAGATCTTGCGAAAACAATTCTTTGAAGGGGTGTGCAGAACTTATAACTCACTTTAAATTTACTTTTCTTGTTAAAATCTACTGTGAAAAATAGGGAATAATCGCTTGCTATGCGATCAATGTAGTTCTTGTATTTTTTTTTAACAGGCTGTAGTTTTGACTACTTGATTTAAAGCTGAGTGAAGTAAGGTAAGTGTAATACTTTAAAAGCTAATATATCAGTAGTAACACTGCTAAATGAGGAATTAACTACTATTTGACCCACTGCGATATACACATAGAAGCTCTAATGACTATTTTTGGATTTAAATACAACTTCAATATCTAACACATAAGTATCTCAGTTTCTTATACTCAAAACAGAAAAGCATCTGGTGTTAATTCTATAAAATTCCATGAATAGAAAAAAATGAAATTTATTCCTTTTATTTTTTACTGTTACACTTGCAATATGTTATTATTTTTATGTGAATTTGACAACTGATTTATGATACATTCATAATTGTATTGATTATGTTTCCCTTTTGGACACCAATGCTATTAAATTGAAATATTGAAGCTATTTCAGCTACTATTCTTGTGTCTCTGGGCTCGAATTGACGTTCTTGGCAAAATACCAGCGGCGGTCATTTTATAGCTAGATTAGTAGCTATGTAGAAGAACATAATATATTGCAATATCCCTCTAGTTCAAATCAAAACATTACTTTTTGCAATGGTATCATTGCAAAGACCATCAAAATCAGTACTGCAAATCAAATAATTTTTGCAAGCCAACGATAGTTAAAGTTAATTTTTAAATAAAGAGTCGTTTTCTACCTATGAAAAAGCCTTTTATCAACAAAAATATGTGAAACATAGTACCCATTCTTAGTTAATTGAAATAACAGTACTTTGTTGCAGTACTCTTCGCAATAAATCCCCATCCTCCTTTTCAGATTACCAAATAACTTAGTGAACAAGTCTCCCACTTTACTGCCCACTTAGTATGCTTCACTATGGTGAAATTTATCTAATATCTAGGTTAATATTATCCATTAGCAGCTTGAACTATTTTTAAAGAACATATAAAATTTAATCCTACCCGAGTTTAGTATGAGGTTCTTGTATCTTGTGTCTGCTTCTGCAATAGTGCCATTTCAGCAAAGAATGAGTACTTACATGAGATCATTCAATTCCATACTGCATGTCACACTTTACTTCAAAAATGATACCATATTATTATAATCTAATGAATTATATTACTACAGAAGAGGTGATTTAGAAGAACTAAACTCCACTTTTGTTAAATTTTGAAAGTCTTCTGAGGATTTTTACTACGTTTATTATCCTTGTTGATAGTTTTGCCGAGTTGATAGTTCCAAAACCTAGTTGATATTTATGACGCTATTCACAAAAACTGGCTTATTTGATTCAAAAGTATGGATAGATTACAAAAAGCTCAATCGCGATATAATACGAGTCTAATATCGGATATCGAATAGTGAATTTGTTATAACGCACAAGATTCATTTCGTCATTCCTCAATCTGATAACTGCTAAAGGCATTTTGGAAAGAGAATTCACATTCTAAGAAATCTCAATGCACTGTGAGTTCTTTCGTCTGTTCCATTCACTGTTCTACATCCGAAAGAAAGGAATGGACCATTTATTTTCCTCGAGGCCCGCCCACTGTCCCTGTATTTCAGTCAGTGTCGCTAATGATGGAAGTCACCAAATGGAAAGGAATAAAAGGTGAAACAAATAAAAAAGCACGTGAAAGTGGGACGAGCACACTGGGCTCTTCGCTTTGCAAAAGAACTAATTAAAGAAGTAGGGTTAAAAATGACACCTTCACTTGGATAATGGTCTGAGTTGACATAATGTTAAATTAAGAAGACATTGTACATTTGATGTCGTTAATATTTCCGGTTAATCAGATTTTTCTTCTCAAATATTCGCTAAGCTGCAGGCACATTCGAATAAAAATGTTGGTAGAATGAATTTTTGAATCTTCGAATCGATCCAGAATGGCATAAATAAAGAACGAGTTTTAACATTTGATGTAATCTATAACGAAAAGGATTAGCGAAAGCATTTTACCTTTTATTTAGTTTTTGCTAGTTCAGACATTATTAGGATCTGTATTCCATGCTGTATTTTATTAAATGTTCTTGTGTATGAACGCCTTTGCATGTAGACTGAAAGTGTTACTTGAAAAGTGATGGTTGCGACATTTATTTAATATTGAGTTTTGTAGACGTGTTTAATTATATATCTTGACTATTATGCGGACACACATTGTATGAAATCACCTTGGGCATTTTTTAATGTTTTAATTAAATTGCCGCTCCACTTAGTTATACAACAATGATAGTTACTTGTATATAAGTTACATATAGGTTAAACAAATTGTAAGGTTAAAGGTTCTATGAAACGAAGCTGTCCAGCCTGTAACAACCATTATGCCATAGGACGAGAAAAAAATCACAGTTTTTCGAGGAGTAAAGTTGTTTTGGAGTTAAATACGATATGTGAAGGCAGTCAATAACTTCCAACGTATCTTTAAGTGCGTGAACCTCGAGTAAATATTTAACATTTAGATTTGCATATCGATTAGAACCGTTCATCTGTGAAAAAGTCAGCGATGGGAATTAAAATAATAATAAGGACGAACAACGAATAGATACCTGTCTAAAAACAGACAATGTTACTTTGAAACATTCATTCTTTGGCAACATATTATTACCTACTATGCTCAAATTTCAATTGCCTGTTGAAGATAAATTCATGATAGCATAAATAGGAACTCCTCTCTTTTCAATTGCAATGAATACGACTCTCATCCAATAAGCATGAACTCGTTATTAGGATTCTACAAGGCAATAAAAATGTATCCAGGGGAAAATTTGACCTCTCACTGGAAAGACAAACTTGAGCGAAGAATGCAAATCGCTTCATTGTAAGACTTTTACCGATTGAAAATCTTTATAGATCTTTTTCTCAAAAGAAAAAATTCCAATTTGATTAAATATTGTAGTTGCAACCAAGAACATTCCAATAGTCACGCTCATCCTAAAACCCTTTTGTTTGATCGAGGCAATACGATTTGCAACAGAAGCAAAACTTTTTAGGGAATAGGTGAAGAATGCAGGAAACGACTCAACTCTGTTGTAAGCGTGAAAGAAAACAAATGTAGAAGGAATCGGATGTTTACAAAAACACTTTTTCAAATGTAAATCACGGAAGCGAAATTTAGGTAAGATTCCGCTTGAACATTTGTCTGAGCAGTTGATAAATTGAATTTGCATTTCGTTTTAGGCAGATGTCGAATAAAGCCCTTTCAGATGGAAAGTAATATTTTAAGGCACACTTACGTGGCGCAGACAAACAGAAAGGGAGAATAGAGCAGTATACATGAGAGGAACTCGATGTTGCGCTAAATTTCCTGAATGGATCGAAAAGGAAATTAACTGTTCTTACTTTGTTCAACAACTGAGTCTCTATTCTCGTATTTCAAACGATTATGTTCACAATGCAGTAATTTTTAAATTTTGTGTAGCAATCGGCACTAAGTTTTTCTGACTTTTCTAATGATAAATAATTCTGAGCAAATACATGGTTCAAAAACGCGAGACATTTCAAAAATATAAATATGATTAAAAACTAATTCCCTAATTAATAAATTTCGAACGGTTTTAATCCCGGACAAAATTATTCTGCAAAGGATGATATTTTGAAATAATAATTTAAAAGTAAAATAAATTATACGTAAGCTACATTTTCATAATATTTGTTGTTAATCTCCTATTCAACTAATTTGAGAAGTGTTGTGCTTTGAATATTGAGTTCGGGGTGTATAATGAATTAATTTCAAAGCTAAATAGTACTTACCAAACTTCATTCTAATATTGCCATACACAGTAGAGTGTAGTTCGGGATAATGATTGAAATCAATATCAAAATATATTCGCTATTTCAAACTTTATCCCATTAAATGTATCTTTTCATTCACAATTCAGTGTATCTACAAATTCATCAGTCTAACAAGTGTCTAGCAATAGCTTAAAATTCACAAACTAATTTAATGTACATCACAAATCAATCGAAACAGTAATTGTATAGAAACAAAATAGAGATATCGAACACAAATAGTCCAAATAGTAAATACATGACCCTTCAAATGATACTTTGATCTTGGTTCAGAAATACACGTGTTCTTTCCTCCCTGGAAATAATTTTTTAATACAAAATTCAATTTAATTTGTCGTTTAACTCTTTTTCTGCAGAATAAGAGCTGTTCAGCCTGGATAAGGCATTTTATTTAATTTGATGTCATTTGAGAAGATTGAAAACTTCAGAAACACTCTCTTCGCTTTCTCTTTACTGTAAATAAGCATCTTTTCGAAAGCTCTCCCTAAAACCTCTTCATCAAATTCTTTTTTAATGTCACATTTATAATTGGAAAAAATTATTACTTTGGGACGAGCGGCAGAAAATACCGCTTCAGTGAATCGAAAATTCTAGAATGGTCTTGGAAGCTCAATATAAGAGTTCTTTTCACGGTTGATCGAACTTTGCATAGATTAAGCCAATAGATCCTTAAGCCAGTAGCAAAAAAAAAATCATTTTCTTTACTAAGAATAAAATTTTAGAATTTTTATTCTAGTTAACGTCTCTTTCGGAATCGTGTATAAGCAAAAAACACATTCTCAACCGAGAGGTATTGTGCTTTTGAGGGAAACTAAAACCTTTACTAATGTTTAAGACATTTTTAAATTTCATGAATTCAATAGAAATCCTTACCTCTTAGTAGTGTTTAACATATATTGATTTCAGGATAGGAATAATGAGCATTTTTAACTTACTTAATTAGTTATTTTGGAAATAGTTAACTAGAATACTTCAAAAATCAGATTATAAGAATGCTATTAGCTTTATAGCTTGTAAATATATTTAATGCGCATTTAATTAAGACGTATAATTAAACACTAAGAAGCTATCACATAAGAATAAAGACATGTTTTAAATTTCTGTCATTGGTCGAATGAAGAACATTTTTTCTGCATACTCCGTAGTTAAAGGAGCAACAATGAATAGAAAAAAAATTATATAATAATTTATAATAGAATTTTAATTTAGATGGTTGAATTTTAACTCGTTTTATAACAATAAAATACCCGTAAGCTTGTAAAAACCTTATTGGAACTCGTCGGTTTTCTGTAAGTAATGGATACGCGAATGCCATTTGCTGTTTACTGATACCATGGTATGGATGTCATTATTACTAAATACTGTTCGATGTTTTTCATTCAAGAAATAGCTATTAATTGTTTTTATCCCAAGAAATGGCAATCATTCCAAAAAGTAAACAAAATAAATTTTTTGATTTTAAGCAATTCGTATTTTAGAACACTATTAATAAAATTGCTTTCCCCTTTAACACGTGGCTTGTAAGGAATTAGTTAAAAATGAGTTGTGACAACACTCTTATAGAATAACATTGTTTGGACACATCAATTGATCATGTTCAGTGTTGAGTTAACTGAGCAGAACTCAGGATTAACAAAGACATTTATTCACAACAAATGACAACAGAGTAAATTCTCAAAATTATCCATGCCTTGAAGCCCACAAGAATTTCCCATTCAAAAGTGCGATACAAGAATTTAAGATGAGAGGGGGTTCTAACCACAAACCATCCTTGGGGATGGGGGGTACAACAGTTGAAATAATTTGTTTCTTCTCTTCACAACGCACATATTCATTTAGTTTGTTTATGTCAATACGCATTGGCATTCCAAAAGATGGATCACTTAACCTATGGGGCCTAAGCCATATCACACAGGTTTACAAGACGGAAAATCGGAATAATAAAACCCTTGATGCATAATCCGCAGGGATTTCTTTTCCTTGCAAGTGATGCCGATGTTGAAGTGAGAAAAAATAAATTTAGATTTCTGACACACGATTAGAAACGAACGTTTACCACCGTCGGAATACAGAAGCAAGTTCAGACAAAACAGCAGTTTAATCATTCCAATTTTACTAAATTGTCCCACTAAGAACTCTTGAACTGTTTCAAACAGACGTGCCAGCAATAATGCAGTACAAAGTTCAAGTCTAGGAAGGGTTATAATCTTAAGTGGTGCGACTAGTATTGTCTATTAGAAGGCTCACTTTCACTCAAGAATCGTTTAAAACGCTCCTTAAAAACAATTGAACAATAGTCTGTATAAGATGTATCACAAAAAAGATGTAATTGTGTTTGCAATGCATTGGGAAGCACAACGTATCAATAAATTCGGTTTAACTTTAATTGATAAACTTCTGGCCGAAGACTTCCACTTCGAAGAACCACTTCCGATTAAATTTTCACCAACAAGATAATCTCAGGAACATTTCCCCTTCAAGATAGGGCATAATTATTAAAGGAGCATTTTCGGCATGATATAAATATGGAAAACCATCCCAAAAGATCGAAAGTCCAACTAATTCAGACAGAATGGCTTTTTTTGTAGAAACTGATTCAGAAGAATTTATGACACTGACAGAAAACGTATAACTGGATAGGAGCCAGTTGATAACAGGCACTTTGATTGACTGGTCAATCTCTTTCACCTTGGGGAGATGAATTTCAGTAAACTCAAATGGAATAGACTTCAAAATTTCAGGATCGATTGAAACCCATATGATAAGTTCAAAACCTCCGCTTCACATCATCGCTAAAAGTTAAGAATACAGTCCTCAGACCTCCTCCAGAGTGTCTGCACGAGACTAAAGATCATAAAAATAAAAATCCTGAGCTACCATCTAGAAGAATCCCTTTCTTTAATAGCTAATTTCCGAATAGTTCTTGTGGTAAGATATGGGGCAGATACAGTTCTCTTGGTTATGGAAAGTAAGAAATCACTAATTTGCTCTCTGAAATCATTTCTTATCACAATACACTAATAAACTGCATATTATGGATGGAAGATGTGTGGAAACATTTTGACCATAACAGGAGTTAGAGCAATCTGATGCATTTGAAATCTCAGCTAATCTTGGTCTTGCTGGAACGTGGGATCCACAGTCATAATTTCACTCATGAATGTGTTGTGTGGGGACTTTTACTGAAGCATTGTAGACTACGCTTAACTTTGTAATAGTGATTGATTCCTTAAAGAGGAGGATGCATTGAACACATCTAATTTATGGACGATTTCCATGTGATAGTTTGAAAGGTATTCTGTCATGGATGTCCTAGTACAGCTCAAAGAAGGAATGCTGACATAACCTACTTTCCACGTTCTTGAAACGCCTAATAGCCATTTCTCTACTATCGAAAAGTTGACAAGGGATATATTTTAATGGCAAACGCACAATTTGAACTGTAATATGAGTATTTATGAAGTGCTTATTACACAACGCTTTTCTTCTTCGGAGAACAAGCTATCAGTAGGGACAGTCACTAATTACCAGAATATTTGTAATAAATCAACGCAAAATCTTGTTTTACAAAATTTGCTGCAAATTTTTTATTAGCAAGATTTGGAGGATTTGTAATTACCCCACCGATCAGCTAACCAAGCTCAGAGTTTACAGGAAAATATAGATTTTTTTCCAATGAACCATGTTTGTACAGTACACAGCAGTAATCAGCTGTCAATCCAAGTAGAAGTTCTAAGGAAACAGGGCTATTAAAACTAAGATTTGGTAAGAATAATCTTTTTGATGCAAACAAAACTCTTGAAACACTGATAATTTGGCAAAAAGTCAGTGATTTTGCGTCAAAAAATCCATTTTTCTGTATACATAGGAGTCTGTTTAAAATGAGGCGTAAACACAAAATTCACTTCCCTTTCCGATTTTCCCAAACATGTTTTACCTTAACAGGAAATGTCAACATTTGTTCGAGAACGTGAAAGGCCAAGTTTATGAACACAAGAATAGGTGATGGAAGTTGCTTGACAACACGGAACCAATCAGAACTTTGCAACGAAAGAAACCACTTGATTCGAGAATCCTTACTTCAGCGGCCACTACCAATGACATCCAGGACTCTCGCTTCGTTTGAGAAATACAAGAGTAAGTTGACGGGAGTGCGCAATCACTATTTGGCTCGTTGCCAATTTCAAGACCCCTCGATGACTTGAATTGCACGAGGTCATGACCCGTAAGGTAGGGAAAATTGTAACTTACACCCGTTGACTGAAATGGAGCAACGTAGGATTCATTTCACGCTTCTTCCTCGTATGGCTAGTTCTTCGCTGATAAATTTAAACAAAGCACAGATTTCTGGTCTTCACGAACAAAAATCTGTAATTTGTGGCTAATTTCAGAAATTCAAAACGTTTACAATTTTTGTGATTTGAAAAGCATATTTCACAAGTAGAAAACGACGCACTTCGAGGTGTTACCTTAACCACGGAATCAACGATTCTTTTGAAGCTTGAAGACTTTTGCCATGATCGTTACGAAAACTCAGTTCTTTAAGGTACGGGACAAAGTTATCATTCAACGATATTTACCACCAGACTCTCCTTGTAGAATCTAGGTATTGTTGAATTATGAAAAGCACCATTGGTATCAGCAAAGTTCTCTAGTGGTATGGTATAGCACACAAGATAACACTCGCATTCACTGGTCAAATCAACCAAATTCGAAAGGAGATGAAGCCCTTTCGTTTTGATTTAATGGACGAGAAAGCAACTTTTGAATATGAGCATTAACAAGTTCAGGGGTGTTTGAAAAACCGCTATGACAATAGATCCTACTTTGTAACAAGTGTCAGTTAATAGGATCGACTGAATTATATCCAAATCATCACCTTTTCTAGCACCCTTCAAATACTTTAACTTTTGTGTATCAAAAAGTTGTCTGTTGGAATGAACAGATGCACTAAATAAATTGCCGAAAGATATATTCATTATTCATAAGAACCCCTAAAACTGGCAGCTCTAGCGTTGGTAATCGGATTTCATGATATCGATTAAAACATGACAAGACTCACAAGCACTAATTCCGGAAGTATTTTCTCTAAGTTTTTTTCCTTCAGTACGCAATGAAGTAACCGCCAAAATATTCAAGTTTTGTTTAGGTTTTTCAAACTCCTTAGCCATTACATCCAATTTAGCTTCTCTAATCAACTAAAAGATGGAATCATAAAGTTCAGTATATCTCGTTATGTGTCACTTCAAGCTCATCATTGAAGAATTTGAACTGTAAGATGTCACAATTCGAAAGACAAAGTTCGAAAGATCAATAGTCTTTTTACGCAAATACATACACACCTTGAGAAGATATAGTACAATGAGCTATCTGGAACTCAGTTGAAAGTATCCAATTATCAGTAACAAAGAATTGCGGAGGAGTCCACATCACAAGGAAAACACAGTAATGGCGTCAACAAGGATGTTGAAGTCGCAGAATTGAAGACAAAGAATCATTGATACTTATAATTAGTAAAACACCAACCTAACTTCTGACACGTCAATACAACCGGTATTGTTCTTGATGAGTTAGCTGAATACAACTCAGGATATTAACAAACAAATTTATTCGCAATAAATGACAACAGAAAGCGAAGCTGCTATGTTGGTGCTAGGCAAGCCTTACCTTAGGAGGTAAGCGATCAATTTATGACATAAACATGCGAGCGCAGAGACTCCCGGGTGCGCGGGAAAATACTAAACTTATACTCGTGGTTCTATGGAGACCTACTTCTGACCTGATAGTGGTTTACGTCTATCTCCACGTACAATGTAGATAGTAAATATATATCCGATAAGGTAGAACCTTGTCTTCCACATTTTGAAAATGACTAAGCATTCAAAAAATAATTTTAAACATTCACTCTTAGGAATCCGCAATTCAGTGACATTAAACCTTAAATTACCTAAAATTGAGTGCAATTTTACCTTTCGTATTCAAGACAGTAATTAAAACAATGTCATTTTTCTTTTAAAAGCAGTCGTTAATGGAATTCATTTCACAATGGATCATATTGGAAATAGAACTCCGCAGATGACATAGGAATGGCCGAAATGTCCCTGTGACATCAAATATCGAAATGGCGATGGGTTTCATATATTTAATGGTCGTTGTTTGAAGATTAAAATTTTTAATAGATTCCTGTACTCGAGTTTCATGCATTGAAACATGTACCTCTTCGAGTTCTAAATAATTTACACTAATAGAAACTAGAAAATACCTGAAATCCTTCGGAAACTTTGTTCACAGTTGGTGTCCAACTCGTTTACTTTACATTTAATTTTGAAAAAAGACAATCAAAATCCTCCTCCTCCGTGATAAAAGGTCTTTAATCCCTCGAGTTTAAATCCTCTTTCACCAAACGCTTCGTTAAGCTTGGGCAAAAGTGCTTTAACGCGATAAGCTTTTACTCTTCAGTCTCATCTGACATCCATTTTAAAAGATAAATGCCGCAGCTTTTGAGAGATTATTTGAGTTGGGTTGATGAGATAGCAAAATGGGATTTTCGTGTGCCGTGAAGAAGGATATAATTGCGCAAAATTTTGAAGTAAGAAGGCTCTCACGGAAGTGCTTCCATTACAACTCGAGTAATTACTCACTAACTTGAGGTACAATTTTTGCCTGACGTAATTAGATCTGTAAAAATTAATTACTTTTACTGTTGAAAATTTCTTGGAGGATAAAAAAGTTAGTTCTGAGCATCACATTCCTCAAAGGTAATTATGTTTGAATATCCTCATTGCTGTGTTTAGTATCTTGTCATGCTGTAATTACTGATAATATACAATTGGTAATTGATCTTCACCCTGTTTAACAGTAATAATGATTCATCTAATCATCACTTCCAAGTTTTCTGGAGAAAAATATACGCTTATGTATATGTTAGACTTATCAGTAAGGGAAGTTTTAAACTTTATTTCACTAAATATATTTAATAGCTTGTTTTGTTGCTCCAGTGTGACGTTAATTAAAAATGCCATACCATACCATAAAAATATTTATCCATAAAATAGTAAAATGACTCTAGAAAATGCGTTTACACTGTATTTTGTAGTAACACATTTTAAAAGTTTAAATTTTAAAAATATTGCAATGTTGAAGATAATTATTGATGTTCAACTAATTTGTAATCGTATAGCATAAAGTACCATTAAACGTTGGTATATATAGCTCAGTCAGTAGAGCGTGGGGCTCGTATCAGAAGAGTTGTGGGTTCTGTCCTTAGCGGAGCATGCAATTCTGATGATTGCGAGATCGGCGCTGAGACCTGGCTAAAGACCGTCGTGTTCGCTAATGGTGGCTGGGGCACGTTAAATAGGTCGTGGTCACAAAGTCCCCCATGTTCCCATACCAAATCAATACCTCTGGGGGTACCTGATCAGGGGGTTATCGGCCTCTGAGTGGGATCTAAGTTACGATATGTGTGAGTGAATGGATGTGTGAAAGGGACCTTCCTGTAAAACGGATGTGTCATGTATGATGAAGTCCAACCCTGCGGGGAAATGGCACCCCCGATTGGGCCATATATGGTACGCACGACAACAACAACAACAACAAACGTTAGTATAAAAGTACAGTATCATTAAATTTTGTTTTCTGTAGATTACTGAAACTAAATTTGGCATTTTAGCGATTTGAAATTAAACATCACATTTTGGCATCATCTCAAATAATTCAACTGATTTCATAGTTTATTTTTCAATAATTTTATTTCATTTAAAAGTGTATGACTTCCATTTATTAATACGTTTTATATATTTATTATTAATGGATTGAAATGAGATGGGAAACGTAAGTAGACACACTTCCTTCAAAAGATAAGGGCAAATTAAAAAGTTTAACTGCAGATCTGCTAGTATCCTATTCTATGGGGGAAATTCAACTAGTTAACACCATCCCATCTTTCGCCATTCGGTGAATCGCCACTTTATTTTGAACCATGGTCAGATGACGAGGCAACATCTGAGCTGGCACCCCACTCTCCAAATTTCCACACCAACCTAACATGAGGATATTCGATAACGACAGATTTAAGTTACACCAACCGCCTCGACACCATGCGCTTACAAATATCCATTCCCTGATCCGAATTCATACCAGTAACCTTCCGATCTAGAGACATTAACTACTACAACACACCATAACTGTTTGGTAGGCACTATGGGGAAATATATTTCTATTGCAAACACATTTTCTCTTATTTTCTATTTAACTGTTGCAAAAGTTGCATGTAGACCAAACTGGATACTTATGTTGCAAATTTTAAACGTAATTAATTTCAACTTTCCATAAGTTTGCTTATTTTAATACAGTCGTCTTTTTTAGCTTAACACACTTTTAATTAATACGTAATTATTCGTGTCCAAAGAAAAAGTTTTTACTTGTTTGTAAACTCTCAATAATTTATCGTTACATTTTTATTAGTTTATTTATTTACATTTTATTTTTCATTAAGTAATCTAAGTGCATTTATATTTCCTCTTATCATGTAACTATGCAAATAATAATTAAAATCATCAATTTATATATTGATTAAGTACTCACGGGCCTAAGTACGATTCTCGGTTTAACAACTGACAAGTAGTGACTTATACAAACGAGTTATATGTTTGCTTCCATTTTCACACGTAAAATTTAAGAATTAAGAGAAATATAAGTTATATTGAAATAAATCTAATATATTTCATTACTCTGTAGTGTGTAAAAAAATTAATAATAACATTTATTTATTATTGATAAATATTGAATCAATCCCAATAGCTCTAAGTATGAGTTAGACGAATGTATATATTTCTGCATGCATATTGGTTCATCTAAATTTGTGTAATTATTATGAGCCAGACTCTCAACTAAAATATAGAAGAGCTTTAAAGATGATCGGTATTAAAATCCATTTGATAATTATATCTGAATACCAGGTGAATTTTAGCTGAAATTATATTTTATATTTAAAATTAAAATTGGTAAAAGCCTTTTGTCATAAATGTCGAAAACAAAGACATTTCAGCTTAATTTGTAACTTTAAAAAAAATTTAACATGGGAATATCAAAACTGCTATTAATTCTGACTAGGGTTTGAATTGCGTCAGAAAAACGACAAAAAGTGAAAATATAACTTTAAAATATTTAACTTACAAATTAAAGTTTACAAATATATAATTTCAAATATTAATATAAATTGAGCAACTTCAAGAACATACATCTTATGAAATAAGATATGGATTATTTTCAGAGATATTGAATTATTGTGTGAGCGTTAGAATATGACTATCAAACTTATAATCTAACTAAACAATGAACCTTTCGTTACTGACGTTACTAATTTAAAAGGAGACTTGCGTTTTCGTACAGATCAAAAAAATAATTTAACCATTGAACTACTAAAACTTCAGTATCCACTTTTGTGAAAGTCTTTTTCGATTAAATCGAGCGTATTCATTTGTAACCGATAAAGTTCTTTGATTTTCACTACTACTAACATGTTTATTGCTTTACTGATATTTATCCTGACTGTCAATACTGACAAGATTGAATGCAATGTTCAACCTCTCTTTATTGTTACAGAAACCCTACTACCCGGAATAGTCAATATTGTGTGGTAGTTTCTTCTCTACCTGGATCTTAGAGGACGCTGTGGTACAATTGATAGTTGCAGATACGCAACCCGAGGTTTGTGAAATCGAAACTCGACCCAAACCTTCATGAACGTGAGGGCGGGTGCATGTTAAATCTGTAACAGCCTCAAATGTCTTCGCATTGGAATGGTGTGGAAGTTGTGCTGACCTATTCACTTGACCGTTGCTCAAGATTAAAAGGTGTTGTCTTCGGATCTTTCAATTCGGGATTCGTCTCAAACAGTCGCTAATAAACCATTGTATTGACACAAACGTGTGTGCATAAACTCATATACCTGCATATCTGTATTTTATTATCAAATAAAAAAAACTGGTACGCTGCGTTTAGATATCTGATTGGTTGAAAGTACCAATCTGGGAACAATAATCACGAATGTTATTTAAGGGACTCAATTCTCGGAAGTCTCACTACATAGCATAATGTGTTTTTTTCTTGGTTTTCCTGTTGAAGCTGGTTTATTCTTAAGATTTAGCATCAAATGTTGCGTAAGTGAAACATTTAAAACGATAATATACAAAAATATGCTTGCCCAAATTTCAGTGTAATTGGAGTCATTTGCAATATAATGCTGCGCTACGTTTAACAACATTTTAAATGTTTTTACTAATGAGTGTCATCTACAGGATAATATGTCACACAAATCTGATCTACTTGCCAGATAAAAATAATCGTGGGTGTAATCTGGCCGTCTGGACAGTAAAAACTATTCAGAGTGCTGTATAGCTGTTGTCTTGAGCACCTAAAAAACATCAGGAGGGCCGTATGTGTTGTGCGGAATGGGTAAATCTATCTAGTAGGCTGCATCTGAACTATGGGCTCTATCCAGAGGGCCGTACAATGTCAGCTGGTCTGATAAAAAACTATTTGAATGACTGTATATGTCCTATTGTTGCGGTAAACCTGACTGTAGGGTCGTATCAATATCTTAGCTACAACTTATTTCTCTTATGAGATACGATATACCTACGATACTTTATTTTATGCGTACGGATTACTATTTCTTGTGGGTAATCTGGTTGATCCTGATCGTGAAAAGAACAACAGCTCTTTTTAAAACAGTTAATGAAATAAAATAAGAGTAAAATGTATTACATTTGACCTTTGTTTATGTCATTTTTTTTCAATTAATTGCTTTAATCGAAAATTAAGATTAATTATTAAGAATCACATATATAATCAACTAGCAAAATACCCGACCATACTCGGTTTGAATAAGTTCTTTTCATGTTCAACTCAATTAATTAAAAATACGATTTACGGCGAGTGCTCTCGCTCTCATAGTCAACAAAACAATATTTTTTTACTTGTGGCACTCTTGCCTCCGGTATGCGACATTGTGAAATTTTGCAATCTTCTCCTGTCATTATTACAACGAATTTTTTAATACTGGAAAAAGTTCCAGTTTGGATTAATAAACATTATTATTCTTTCAATAACTTCATTATTCTTTAAATAACGGCATTATTCTTTAAATAACTGCATTATTCTTTAAATAACGGCATTATTCTTTAAATAACTGCATTATTCTTTAAATAACGGCATTATTCTTTAAATAATGGCATTATTCTTTCAATAATGGCATAACTACACTTAAAATTTACTGAAAATTTATACTGACTTACTTAACATTTTTAAGTCTAATACTTCGTGGTGCTGTTGCGTGTGATGAGAAGGAAAACACATTTATTAAAATAATAAATATTTAAAACAGGAAACAGCGAAGTAAAACAAAATAAAAGATGTAACAAAAAATTGTTCTAAAGATATTAATTTGTGATTCAATTTTATCTCTTGATCTCGCACAGTTGCCAAAACTTACAACTAAAAGTGTACAAAATTTAGAAATGTAAAATTAATTCAGAGCGAAAGAACCAGAAAAAATATCACTGCTCGCGCGATCTTGTTCATTCTCGTTTGATTGAAAAATATCGTCTGTCCCTAATATTCAGAAATCGTTTTCATTGCGCAAAGAATAAAAATAAGACTCGAAATAAATAAAGTATCAGAGATGAAATTCCATAAAAAAAAAAAAAATTTTGAAGAATAATTACTTTTTCAGCAGTATTGGTAAAGCAATCGAAGTAATTGTAATATTCAATAGACACTCCAATTTTTCCAAAACTACCAAATTATGGTTGATTTAAGTATACTTACTCAGGTGTTTTAGCATGAAACTCAACTAAATATAACAATAAAGAAATGTTTAATATTGAATTCACTAAACTAATAGATAATGTATAAAATAAAATACAATGCAATCAAATATCTGGAATACAATTCATGTGATGTCTACACAAACACACAAACACAAAATCGAGCATACAACAGAAAGACGGACAGACAGACTTTCGCAACCAATGCCACTCACTAAATGAAGATAAGTACTCACTGTATGCAAATTTTCATGAAAATATCTTAAACCGCGTGGACGTGTATAGGGCACAACATACATACAGACAGACAGACAGACGGACAGACAGACAGACAGACGGACAGACAGACAGACAGACACCAAACGAGAAAAAGGCGGATTCGGCATCAGAAGGGTCCAAAACGGATAGAAAACTTGAAATGGGTCGAAAATATTGAATGTACAAACAAACACTCCATTCTTATTTATATAGATATATTTCCTCAAAGGTTGAGAAAATATATAAACTACGTTGTTTAGTACAACTATAGATATTGAGTATTGGATGTAAAATATGATTTATCAGCGAGATTGTTTCTGTTCTGCTTTTTTTAACAGTCGTGATTTTATCTATCATCAAGATTGGTTCTGTTCTGCTTTTTTTTAATCCTTCACTTGCTTCTGGTCCAATAAATTTAGAAGACTAGAGCTTCATCAGAAACATTTGTTACAATAGGCATACATTATTAAATCACAGTTTTGCTTATTAAACAGTTTGGTAAAATCAATTGTATTGGAGTTAATTTTTTTGAATTTAAAGAATTTGAATTTTGAAATTTTCCACCTAGTACTTAAAGGTTTTCTTAAGCCCTGATCTTGAATCCCTAATCATTGCAAGAAACATAGTCTTAATGTGAAGGTAATGTGCGTTCTGTAGAATGATAGGGTGAGTAATAGATTTTAGTTCATTTTTTTAAATACGAAGAATGAATGTATCGTTTGGTAAACATCCAAACCTTTGTTTTTTTTTGCACGAAGAATGGGAAGTAACTTTTCTATTTGACTTTTACTGAATCTAAAACATTTTCAAATTTAACTGATATGGGATAATAGAGGTATTCCACAATGATCCCCTGATTTCGAAATGCATTCATCAACTTACACATATCGATTTCCAATAGAATAATAATTTATCTAAGTAACTAAATCAATAAAGATATATTTTATGAAATGGGGAGAGTTAAAATATCTATAAATTAGAAGAATTATCTACCTAAACGCGTTTAGAAAAATGATCAGCTATTTAGTTTAGAAAGATTATCAGCTATTTAAAAGAAAATAAATATCAGAAAATCAAAAGTCGTTTTCATGAAAATAATTATTTTTATATCCATGAAACGTTTGTACATCTAATTGAAACATTTAAAAAACAATTAAACAAATGCCTATTTAAGAAATAGATGCATAATATAAATTATATTATAAGAATAACAGCTACCCTAAATGGTTATTTAAATTTATAATCAGTAAACAAATTAGGTTACGTAACTTTACGATAAACCAAATCAAATCTATAATGTTAAGAACAGTATCAATTATGTCTTGAAAACTGAATTAAATATTAAATTGAATACTATCATTCATGGAAAAATTATTTACAGTTAAAATTTAATATATTACTATTCTATGAGATATAACAACATAAGAATGCAAAATTTCTAAGAAATTTAATATTTTATTTAATTCTATTGGTGAAGTGCATTCGCATACGCCTTACAATTTGTCGAAACATTGCCTCTATGCATTAAAGTGCATTTAATCAATGAAACGTAGGAAGTCTCTTGAAAAATGTAAATTTTGCCTTAGATGGATATGTGAAGTTTAGCGAGGTGTTTCGTTTGGGAAACAAAGGACCAAATATGAATAAAGATTAAAATGCCCATAAATATTCATAAAGGAACTCGATATGACCAACGACTTATATTAATAAGATGAGTTTTCAGTGCTGCTGCTGCATTTTGAAATTCTTTACCGGATCTCACCGATCAGTCGTTAATCACTTTCAACTCTGAGCTTGTACTCAAAGTTTAACTGTACTAAATACAAAAATGTACAGCTTTCATAAGGGATGTATTTTAACTTCAGACTTTTACTTGGAATTAATCTAGTTTTTATGTAAAGTACAAACTCAATTCATAAAATTTATGTATATCGAGTTTGCTAACCAACTTTAGTCCTTACCAAATGCTGCAGCTTTTAGAAGAGCATGACGATACTATTAACGTACTTCAAATTATTACACAATGTATCACCGATCTGTTAATAATTATTTTAAATCCAAACACAATCTGATTATGAACGAAATAGTTTTAAATTTCCCTTTTTACTCTAAAAAATTGAGAAACATATTCTATAAGTTCCAAGTATGATGGTATGCGTTGTGCTTATACAAAAGTATATTCTATTTATATTCCAAAATAGGTGTTGTATTTGCATATTTTTGCTTCAAGTATTAACCTACCTGGTCTCGATGAGGTATCTTGTCACTTGCTAAACTGATCACTTCTTGATCCATGAAATATTTCATTATTAGGAGAAAATTGACCTGGTATTGATCTTGCACTATACAAAATCAAATCGGCAATTGTTTAATAGAGAAGTACTTCTTTATTAGCAAGATCGGTCAGATCTTGATGGATGTGATATCTTTTGGAAACTACTTGGACTGTTAATAGTTTTCATTAATTTTCATGTGAACTTTATCAGCGGAAACAATCTGTCTACGAAATAAAGCAAACAAAGAATGTTAACTCTGTCGTTTTTTTAGTGTATACAAGGGCTGGTAAAAATCGAAAGATGGGTCTGAATTTGAACTGTATACGCTAAGAAATTTTAAAGGTAGGAAACATTTCCAAAGCATAGTAATGTGTATTTAAGTATAATGATGTTATCCCCAATGCCTACAAAAGTGCAATCATTATGAAAGAATATCTAAGAAGTGGAAATTGCGTTCCAGGTAATAGTTATTGGAGTAATGAAGCTATAGTAACAGTAAAACAACATTTCAATATGCAATATTTAACCATATTAAAAAATAATTTTATTTTCAATATTTTTGAAATGGGACAACTATTTCGGAGCTAGATTTAAGGGTCAAATATGACACTAATTTCGTAACACAGCGGGTATTTGGTAGTTTTAGTATTTTTTTAAGTAGATGCGCAGTACCTAAAAATCACTCAAATTATCGAAAAAAGTTTTATTGATTTAAATAAGACCTAAAACCTTTCTAAATAAGTGTACAAAATTTTAAACACGTAACTGTATTAGATAAAAAGTTATAGACACTTTTCTGATCCAAGGCACAGTAAAAATTACGCGCTTCGAAGTAGGTTTGCGACCTTCCTAGACGAATTTTTCAGTTTTTAATTCAAAGTGTGTAGGCAAGAATGTAATGAAGATTCCTGGTTCTTTTATCAAGTTTCTTTGGCTCATGGTATAACTCCTGGTTGTCATATGAAGTATATTAAACACCAATCAACGAATCGCATTTGGCAAAATTATTGCCAATTTACCAAAGGCTTGCTTCAACTGAACTGTTACAACGTTATGTAAGGAGTACCACACAATACTCTAATGTAAGCCTGTACAGTGTTATATGGAGTAACACTGTGAAGGCTTTGCAACTTTGCTCAATGCAAAGTTGTGCAGCACTGCAACGTGTTACGATTTCTATTTGTGATTCTATCACAGAATTCAATGTGGATACTCTAAAAGCTATAGGAGATTTTCAAAAAGAAAACAATCTTTCATTGAGTGTGCATTCTAAACATATTGCTATCTATAAAGACTATCGTAGAACATAGTTAAGAAATAGAAAGAAGGCCAGTAATTTATTTACTAGCTCAGAAAAAAATTAAAACTGCACGGCTATGTAGACAAAAAACTGAACTAAAACACAGAAAGAATTTTGAATTAATCTAGCTACTTTTAAATGTAAACACCGATTAATGCCTTTTAAATTATATTTTTAATTTGTGTAAAGTTAACTGGATACTAAAAAATTTAGTATTAAACACTGGTATATTATGTGTTGATGAAATTTTGATTTCGTGTCGAAAAGGAAATGTTTTTAAACTTCAACTGAATTAAGTTATTCTTACGGGTTATATTTTAGTTAAAAATATTTAAATTTGAGTGAAAAATGCTTTGAATTGCTTTAATTGGTATGGAAATCAACATATTAATTTTAAATAGCTCTGAGTTTTGTAAATAATTTTTTATACGGGTCTTAAAACTTTAAAAGCACTTTTCTCAGTTTTGGTTTTTTTGGCACTATCAGGTATTTAAAATGTTAAGGCTTTTTATGAACCAAAAAAAACACCAACAAACTTTTTCCACTTATTCTTATGTCTTTAGAAAAAAACTGTGAAGGAATTTACATCTAACTGCTATATTTATTTATTTTTAAATAGTTAAATATAAAAATTTTCATTTTTCGATGGTTTTTTGTATTAGTTTAGCATTAAAAAAATTGTATAAATTAACTATATTCTTGATTTAAAAATCCATACACAGTTTTGTTAAGTATATTTTAAAAAAAAGTTAAACAAAATTTGAAGCAAAATAATAAAAATTTTAAAAATAGTAGTGTTTTTAAGAAATTCAAAAAAATTTTGAAAATTGAATTTGTTTTAAAAATTGCTTTCTTGACAATATTTTTTTTCTAAAATCAACTTATTATTTACAAAACAATAGAAGAAATAACAATATTTTATTCTATTATAAAAATGAAGAACATTTTAAGAATAGTACCGCGTCCCCTTAAATTGATGTTACACTGAAGCAACGCAAAGAGCTACGTAACATAGTGGGACTAGATATTTTAGAATTTAAGGCTATAAATTATATTCTACTGCTAAATGAATCTATAGTGTTTACTAAAGTATTTGTAAAAACAATTACTATTAACAACTAGCTGCATGACCAAATATATATTCTTGATGATATAGCACGGGAATCGTTAAATAGCTTATATGATGATGAGAGGTTTCTAACGTGGAAGGCCCAATTAAGCTTATTCCAAATAACTTTATGGCGCTGAGCTATTCTTGGAATACAATTAGTAGCTAACTCAGCAGACACTATGTTACGCCAGTATGAACTATGCACACACTGTCCGTTTGCTCTCAGAACTTTGTAGCAAAATTTTAAATAACAATACAGATTTTAAATAATAACGAGTTCATCTTCTGATCGCTTCTCAATTTACCAGTGGGGATTGATGCTGCAACTTATTCTCTACTAAAATATAGCAAACGAGTTAGATGTTTCAAGTTTTGCAAACTGTTAGTTTATAAAGTTGATTTTATCATCCTTAAAAATTGGTTATACATTCGTTTCATAAATCAGAACTACAGTTGAAAAAGTGCAAACTGTGGTAAATTAAAAAAATATTATATCAACGTGAGTTGATTAAAAAAAATTATAGTGTTACGAATTAGAGAAGTCTGAAAAGTCAGAAGGAAATATTTGTCTTGAAGTAATGCTTCCCCATCTCCCTTGAACTTACCAGTACTAAAACATCGAAGAAAACCCGTATTGCAATTTGTCAATGATTTTATACTTATTTATCCCAATACGTGACATTGTTGTCACCCAATAATTGACTAGAGTTGTATTCGGAATTAGAAATGCACAACGCAAAAAAGAAAAATTCAAACAGAAACGTAATTTCTTAAATTTTTATTTTTAATTAAAATAAATCCAATATTTAAATTTAAGGCACTTGTAATACCTTGTACGCAGTTTTATTTGTGTTCCAGATGTCAGTACTTCCATTTTAGAGCGCATCGGTATGCATGGTTATGCCTTAAGATGTATGATGTTGCTAGATCAAATCCACTGTCATCCCCATTCCAACTCGCAGTATTTCAAAAGAGCAGCATTCTCTATTTTATGTAAGTTGTATATTTTCTGAAATATATTTTAAAACTGCATTTTGTGAATAGCTATTGTAACATAAAACTTTCTTCGTGAAATTTCAAAAAGGGGTTTTAGGTTTCTGAATTTTGAAAAGGCCCAAGCTTTTTATATGAAATACATATTAAAATAAAGTTATTAAAGGTCAAAACAACTTCGTTCAAATGTAGAAGCGCGCAAGTATTTTCAAGATTCAAAGGCAGATGTTTATTCATTTGTAGCAAATCACATGCAAATTCTCAATCACTTTAAGAAAAATATCTGGTGTTAGAATTCATGTTCATTAGAGCTTTAATCAGTGATCATTTGGTTATTAAGTCCAGCAATAGTTTGCATTGAATTCATTAATTGCACAGTATAGATGTCATATATTTGGATATTTGTTGTGAGGGTTCAAAGGTCAATAGGTGTCGAGTTTGTTTTTTTGAAAGTGTTACTAACTGATTTTGGTCTTTGGCTTTTTGCAATGTGTTGTTGTTGATGGTGCAATGATGCAACTGTTTCGGGAGATGCTGCTATAACTTTTTGCTTCATCGATGAGTATCAGCATGCCAGGACTTGCACTCCTGAAATTCACAAGACCTGTACACTTTCGCCAGAGAAATACCAATAATCTTATCATGCCTTAATAAACCCCACCCTTAATAAAAAACACAACTTCATAATAAATGCCATCAAGTATTTTCATGTCATTGTTAATTATTATCGTTGTTTGACACCTCCCAATTTCTTATAGACACAGAAACGCAGGTTATTCTATCTGGTGATATCCATGGTGACAGTATGTTATGATAAAAGTAGGGAAATGATTAATTAACGTCACTCTGGTGTAACATAAAGGACTATTTGTGAGATTCCGGTATCGGAAGTAAACTATCCAATCACAACATCTCATAATTTTGAAACACGGACAAAAGCGGAGGTTAACACCTATGCTGGCACAACAAACTTTCACAACAATGTATGGACATTTGATGCCACGATAGATGTTACTAGCACCAGATGTACATGTCTGTTTTTGGCCGGACTGGGTTTGAACTGGCAACTTTCCGGTTGCTAATAGACGACTCTTCCAACAATGTAGACAAGTGTGGTTCAAAGGATATATTCACTCCTCAAGCAACTTTCAAGTTGTAGACTGCACGTGTTCGATTTCTATCAGACGCATTCTTCCCTGAGTGTATTTGTCTTTTCTATGTCAGTAAAATATTATTTGTGTATATATGTCTATTAATTGATATGTGTAATACTCGTGTCAGGCGCAGCATGACCAAATATTGTCGTTGCGTCATAAAACCCAACCAACCATATAAATAAATTGAATTATAAACATTTCGTGAAGGTCTGCAATCAGTATTGTTAAGTAACATCCCTACATTAAATACATTTCTGTAGAAATACTTAGAACGTGTGGTTATACATTATATTAATATTGGGTAGTTGATTTCAAGGATACGCTTACCTCATAAACTCGCATTTCTGTAGTAATATACACAGACAACAGAGCACAAAGGGAAAGCAAACATTCACAGAACTGCTGGAATCTTAAGATTATATAATATCTAATACCATAATTTGACAGTAGACTATATAAATTAAATCTAATAACAGAAGCTATCAAATATAGAACAGTATTGTTCAAGATTCAAGTGTTAAAAGTATTATTTAAATTGTCATACACTCTGTTCGTCTCGTTATTGAATAAACCAGGAAACTCGGTTGTTGATTAATGCAAGTATACGTACGATTGGTTGTTGATTAATGCAAGTATACGTACGATTGGTTGTTGATTAATGCAAGTATACGTACGATCGGGGTTGCTGCTCGGCCGGACTCAGCATCGGTCGATGAATTTGACGACATAGAATTTAAATAGAATGTATGCTATTACAATCTGGGGGCTCGACTTGATTTTGTTAGGAATTCCTTCCCTGGAATTATTTTGGTCCTGACTGCTCACTCCAAAACAGTAGTCGTGATTTTGTAATGAAACCAAAATGCGTAGAAGAAAAATCTGTTTGGACGAATTGATTTAAATAACATTAAACAATGCTTTGTGTGACTCATTTGTACAGCACAAATTTATACACTTTTTTGAATTACATATTAGTATTAAGTGAATGTTATGCTATCTTTATGTTCGGACATTTGTATATATATATATATATATATATATATATATATAATAGGAGATTCGAAACCTTCTAAAGTTTATTTCATGCGTACACCAAGTTGAAATCAGCGGGTCCGTGTTAGGCTGAACCAAGAAGAACCAGTCGTATAATTGGGTTTCTTTCTTTAGCCTGTAATGTTTTTAACTTACCAATACGAAAAAGTTAACTATATATAAATGTGAGATTACATTGACATTAAGCACTCTTCATTACTTCATTAAGCATTACTTCAAACTATGAAAAAATACAAGTCTGAATAACGGCATAACGACCTCAATCTCGAAAACTTAAGACTTTGAAGCGCATATAAAATGCCTCATTGATTAACAAAACCAGATTCATTTTTCAGGCTCCATTGCATTGATTAATTCTCTCGGACATAGTATTTCCAATCGATTACTCGTTTCAGCGTAAAATAATAAAAGTCGGAACGAAACATTACTTCCGAAGCAATGAGAAAGAATGTCATCATACCCGTCATCAATGAAACATGTCCTAAACGGCGAATCTTAATAATTTATTTTCTTATTCACCGTTTCTTTCCCGTGAAGAAAACGTTTCTTAAAGACACAATTTACGAGCATTGTCCCGAAATGAGAATCGGGAGTTAGTTAAACGGCAACTGATATTTATGGGGTTTTCTCAGTGGCGGAGAAATGGGATGGAATTTCTGCCTCACTATAACGATTCTGAAACGATGTCCTATCGTTAGCGAAGGAGTTTTTGAATCGATTTTTTTTTTTGCTTTCCAATAAGCACATTCTGTGACAGAATAGGGTATCAGAATGAGGGGAGTTTTGTGTTTATCTTTTTTTTTTCTTCAGGAGACGTGGGGATGCAGGGAAACCAATGTTGCGTTTTAAATAAGGTAACGTTGTTAGGATTGTGCTCGGCTATGTTCTTATCAAAGGCTGTGGTGGGGAAAGTAGTTTGATGTCAGAGGTATCGAATATTTGTTTCGGTTTAAAGGATGATGGGGACTCAGAGTCGATTTTGTTAAGGGAGTTTCCAATTTGCTAAAAGCGTTGTTGCTTGCACATAAGGCCAAATACGATCAGAGGCGAAGTTAGAATTTTGGAAAGGTGGGGCTGAAGAGGTTATGTGATACCGCTCTGTCTAAAATAAAATTAATGCATTGCAGATGAAGAAGATTATTTAATAATTAGAGGATAAAATTTATATTGATTAGAACAATATCAATTGTGTTAATGAAATATTTCCACAATCCCGATATTTTCATGCAGTTAATATTTCGTTACCGCCAATACACCCCTCCCGTATTATATAATCTCGTCATGTAATATAAATAATAATAAAAAATTCACACCAGCATTCTAAAAAAAAAAAAAAATTCAAACTGTAATAATCTCAAGAGCACACTTTTCAATAATATATACCCTTTTTATTTCTTTAACACTATCCTTGAAAGATTTAATAATATCAACAATTATGAACCGATTATTAACTATATTTCTTAATTTATTCTGAGTCCTATTAGTTGCCATTCAATTCTATTATACTGTACCTGACTTTCATCTTAAAATTGGGGCTGGAGACTAACACGATTTTTTTTATTTTCGACTTCATTTAAATAGAAATCGGAATACTGTAGGTTCTTAAAAACTAAACAAGAAAAATGTCTTTTATTGGTTTACGAAAACTACAATTTTTATTTTTTATTGTTTTAATGCAACTTAACTATCACTAATGTTAGCATTTTGTTGGATGAAGTGGATAGTGGTATTTTGGTGGCGATCTTTTGGCTTCATATTGACGGTATTCCGATTGCTGTTGTAGGTTTGATTTCGGTTTCTTCCTTCTCTATTTATTATGTTTTGTTTTGTGTGTTCGCTTTTTAATGGTGTTTGGGGGGAGTATATGAGCAATTTTTTAGCGTTTTGCTGCTCATATACGTAAAAAACACCATTTTGTGTTGTCTGGGTCAGGCTCCTTCCTGATGACGCCTTGATCCATCAGCATTTTCAATTTCGAAAATTTCCGTGTAGTTCTTATTTTGAATTTCCTATTATTTTGAAGTACGATGGTCGTTTGGAAACTAATACCCGTTTTTAAATAAAATACAGACCAATTAAAATTTCTCAAAAACACTTTTGATTTTACATTTTTATACCTTAAGTTACTTTTTTACATAGTCACCTTGTAAGTTTAAACATTTGTTGTACCTTGTGACGAGCTTTTGATTACCAGCGCCTTACTCATCTACCACCAGTACATTAAGATAAGCAGTAACGTCGTTAAGCTTTTGTGGTCGTCATTGAGCATGCGTAACACCCACCTTACACTAACTTTTCTGAAATTGAGGTGATCTGTGAACATTTCGTAAATGATAGTACGATACACATGTGAACATATGTCATTAATTTCATCCGAAGTCACACACTGATCTTGTTTGATTAATGTGTTGACAGACTTATCAAGCTCATCCATAATGACACTTGGGCAGCCACATCGCTTCTCATCAGGGACGCTCTTTCTTCCCTCATAAACTTTCGGCAACAACGACGCACACATGATTCAATCATCACATTACCCTACACTGCTTTGATTTCACGATTAACTTCGCTTGGTTGCACATTTTGCGTTTAGAAATCGGATCACAGATCTCACTTCCCATTTGTCGGCACGGTCGATTTTCTACGACATTTTGTTCGTTTACCATAACAACAAAAACCGTTATAATACGATGCAATTCAGTAGACAGCTGACAGACGAGACCCTAAAATTGGTAGACCTTGAACGATGCACCTGCCACTGTCATAGTAGTTCGCGTGCTCAAACGGGTATTACTTTATTGTATATTGCTTATTGCTTACCTTGTGATGTCTGCAGCCGTAACGCTCTTGCATGGTTAGTTTCGAGTTTCTTTTTTAGTTAATTTCACCCCGTCCGTTTGTTTCTTTGCTTAAAAGTTTCGTATTTTTACATCATATATATATATATTAAAGGTTTACTATTTCACTTTGAGCAGTCTACTGTTTTACTTTGAGCAGTCTACTATTTTACTTTGTTTGAGAAGTCTACTATTTTAATCAGTAGTTAGGTTAATTCATTTCTACCAACATTCTGCTTAGAAGTAAATTGGAGCTTTAAGCTCTAAAACACCATTCTCCATAGAGTTTTTTGTAGAGAATAACGAATAAGTTCGTATTTAAAAACCAGCTATCAAAGCATTTATTTTTTTAATATTCATACTTATAAGCGTGTTTTTTTATCTTATTTGATGCTTCAAAGTATGACTTATCAAGAGAAAGAGACTCAAACTTTCCATGTTTATAATTATTTTAGACATTTTACTCTATAGAAATAGGATTGCTGTAATTGGGATGGGTGTGAATATCTGCTAGTATTTTATTTAATTTTATTCCTTTACCTTTTATATTCCTGTACAGGTTTGCTGACATTCTCAATCACATTTAGAATAGCAATCCAATATCATTAAACTAATTTACAGGGAAAATCCTTCAGCTCGATAGCCTTGTTGTCTCGTTATCCTAAATCGTCCAAATTTAAATAAAAAATTTAATCATTTAGAATAATAAGCTACCAAGTATCATTAAGTAATTTGCTTGTAGAATCCTCGAAGCCTTCTCTGCTCTCACTATCTTGAAACCCCCTAATTCAAATCAAGGATGACTAATCCAGAAATTGATTCAACTTCTTGCACGTGATAAAATTCCCCCAACGTATCTTAAGAGAAGTGCAGACGGGCTTGTTATCTTACATATCTTATAAGACAGCCTGCTCTAGCCACGTTTAATGATATCTCCAAGGCTTATGGAACATTATTGATTGAACCGATATCTGGATAATATCGCTCAACTCCTAAGATTCATGAAATATTCATGAGGGCTGACTCCTAAGCTGCGGTGGAAATTCCGTTCCTCCCCCAAACACATTGAGCAGGAAATCGTTGTAAAATAAGAACTCACAAGTTTTGAAAACGCGGGTCCTTAAATTTTTGAACATGGTTGCTATAAGCAATAGAATATTCGCCAATGGTCTTGTAAAAAACCGCCAACATCCTTCACTAATGACTTCAACTTATTTTTTCGCATTACTGAAATCATTTACCTTAATTCGATGAGCGCGGAAAGAATTAAAATAAAAATAATTTAAATACATTTTCAGTGTTGTAAATGGTCCCGGAACCTCATTCAGAGTGGGATATTCCATTTGGAATTTTTACCTAGATGGGGGTAATGTCACTGGGGACAATTTTTTATGACGCTGGTTGCTGATATCATCAATGATTTATTTCATGAGGGTGACTGGAAATATCCCCATCCCAAAAAGTAATAATAAATGGCTCCTTTCTCCAGACAAACCTTGACAGAATAAATTGTATTTCTTATGTTAAAGCTCAGCTCTCTTCAACTAGAGAAATATTTTTCACTGAAGGGATTGTGGATTTTAGACAAGATCGCTGAATTTGGAGGTTGGGTATATTAGGTATATATCTATGTACTATAAAACATGCAAAATATTAAAAAAAAAACCATAGAACCAGACAGCCGGGGTGCAATTAACCCGAAAACGAAATTTTTTGAAAGAAAACGTTTTGCTTTTTATGGTGTTTGGCGGAGTATTTGAGCAATTTTCAGCCTAATGCCGCTCATATGTAGAAAACATCATTTATGTTGCGTGGGTCAGGCTCATCCCGGATGACGCCTGATTCCAACATGTAAATATATATATATATATATATATATATATATATCAGAACTCTTTGTTTCAAAGGTGAAAAATGTGCAGGGGGAAAGAAAAATAAGGAATTTTTAATGGTGTAGTGCAGTAGGCCTTGGCTTTGAGCTTACCATGAATTTGAACCAAGGTCCCAGTACCATACCAGGAGAAACACCCCTAGACCATAACTATACCTTCGCCGATCTTTACTGTGGGCACAATGCATTTTGGCTGGAGGCGTTCTCCAGGCAGACGCCAGACCTTGCCATCCGAACGGTAGATAGTGAACATTGATTCGTCGCTCCAGAGAACCCGTTTAATAGAATTAATTTTTTAAATGTTCTTAAAAGTTTAATTATTTGCTTATGAGCACTATGTTCTAGTATAATCCTGCCATAATTAAACAGTGTACTATTGTTCCGCATATATATGGCCACCCCGCTTATATGGTCTGCTTTTTCTGGACCGTTGAGCTGACAATATAACCGATACTGACTGTATTTGGAAACCTATCAACAAGAAGCTTTTGATCTTAGTGAAACATATATTGGATAATTCAATAAGAGATAACTATCTGCAAAAAGGAACAATTACGGTAAAAGAGAGAGGTAAAATTAAGTTTAATGTAATTAGTGAAATAATGACCTTCCTATTTACGTGAATAAGTCTCTTTCCAGAAGGTGATTTCTAAGAAACTGCTGCTAACAAATGTTTGTTAGAATGTTCGTGGCATTAGAAGACGCAGGGGTATTTATTTAAATATGTTGCTTGGTGTACAACCACTCCGCTTATATCAATAGAATTTAATTAAGTGTCTTAAGTTCTTTTAGGTTTTAAGAGAATTAAAAAAACGAGTAAATTATATTAAAAATAATTAACTTCAATGTAACTCACACCCCGATTTAAATTTAAAATAATGTTTTCTAATTTTATTTTTGTAATGAATTTTCAACGAGGAATCCATTGATATATTCCATTTGTTGTATCACATACTTATTATCTAGCCATCGGATTATTTAAATTCAATATTTTAAGATGTATTTTGATTCCTGCGATTATATGACATTTCTTTTTAGTTTTATAAAATTTAGAATATTAAATTAACTGATCCTGAGATGTGATTTATAGCAATGTTTCCCGTGAATCATAGTAATACGTCATCATGTTCTTGATATCTTTTATTCAAGCAAAATTGTTTTAACAAGTACATACATATAATATAATTCCAAAGTGAACTTTCCTTTGTGTTTACCTTTCGTAGAAAATAGCCGTAGAGTGATCAATATCATTGGGACCCGTAAAGCACCTAATTTCCTTGAATCAAACCACTCCTTCCCATTCAAACTTTATTCTAACTATTATTCCGGTACTTAGCATTTGCAGATATCACACTTCCTACTCGGATAACTATTCGTATAAGTGCATAGCATCGCATTCATTAAATTTTCGTCCATTACGGATGGAAATTGCAACGTACCTGTTCTCTGCTCTCGTTTCAGTGCTTAGTACTATTAAATAGCATTTAGGCATAATTTTTCTTAACTTTTATGGAAAGAGTTATTTTGTAACATTTAACTTAAAGAGCAGAACACTAAACTGATGTGGCAAATACATTACAGTAATTCTACAAAGAAATTCTTAACTAGTGAATACTTGTCATTTTGTGGGAATTATTAATTGATATATATATATAAATGGAAATCTTGTTTAGGGAAATACATTCGTCATCTAAATAATAACTAAATCTTACTTACATGCTATTAGCTAATGTATTAGGTTCAGAACATTGATTCTATAATTAACAAATTAGTTACAATAATAGAGAAATGATTAATACAGTGCATTGTATAACCTAATTTTAACTATGCATTTAAGCTTTTGAAACGCATTAGTTGTAATATAGTTTATCTTTCTCATTAAATACATTTCGAAATGGTGTCTACGACGAGACACAGGTAGATGTAACATTTTCAATTATATCTATTGGATACATCTTACCATCTGTACACATCTAATATAGAATGTTTCATATCGTACTTTTTTAATAAGGTAATTGCGAATAACTTTTCAATTTGTTTAGTTTAAGTATTTTCAGGTATATTCCATGTTACCAATACGAACATGTAAATTTGCTTACAGTAGGCTAAATCAAAATCGAATGTGATGGGATGATTTAACTTTGGATACGATCGCCACGCGATTTCAGAGAATTTAAGTCAAACTTTTACCGTAAAGCATACTTAATGAGTAGATAACATGTATTGGCTAAAAAAAACATTCGAAAGATTCTGTTGGTCAAAAAAGCCATATGAGGTGCCGCGTATGCAACACTGCAGATTGTCGTAATGGTATATACGTGTGCGCACCTCAAAGATAAAACCGTGCCTGTGTATGGATTTTTGATATATGCCAAATATAAATCCACTTCAGTAGTCAAAGAATGATGTAGCATTCACAAAATTATTTTTAAATTATTTCCCAACTCACATACAGGACAACTTAAATACAAACATTCAACTATGTACGAAACAAATCACTTCGAACAAAAATAAATGTTATAACTTCTTGTTTTCAGAAGTCTACATACGTGTCTGTTTCGTTATGCATCTTAAAACCCACTGGGACCACCGTGACATTAGGTTTGCCCACTGCACTAGAGCAATCTGTCTGTTGTATGTGGCGTAGATTCTTTTCTTGTAAATCTCACTGCTTATTTCTCCCCTCCGTGTAAGAAAAACTTAACTTTTCCGTATGTTTGCCCATTGACGATATTGTCTGTCTTGTGTTTGTCATAGTTTATTCAAATTTGGCTATGTATAAATATAAATAAATGAAAAAATAAATAAATACACACACACATATATATATATATATATATATATATATATATATATATATATATATACGCTGACCAACCGGTATAGTGGTTAAGGTGTTAGCTTCTAGGTCAGAAGGTCCCCGGTTCTAATCCGGGTTCCGGCAGTGAGGTTTGTAAACGTATACCAGCTCAGGTGTTGCTTCGTCATCTGAACATGGTTCAAAATTACGAAGAATAAATTGTTAGGGGCAATGATGATCCTCCCACTGGGTGCTCCTTCACAAGTGGCCATCACTTCCGGCCTTGTAGTGGCCAATGACTTAGGTCAAAATGTTCCCGCCATTAGAAAAAAAAAATATATACATATATTTTTTTTTAATATATATATATATGGATTTTTTTTAATTATTTTCATGCGTTCATAGACTTCGAACAGTTTTTCAATGCAAGTAGGATTTTAAGAAACGAATAACCTCTACATGTAGGTACTTACCATCTTAACATCACAAGAGTTCTTAGTAGTTTAGCGTAGCTTTTCTCCACAACACACATAAAGTTTAAATAAGACCATGTAATGGTTGAGAGAATTCCAGGAAAATTCTACTAGTCAAGAGGATTAAAGAAGGCTAGATGCCATTTATGGAAGACTTCAGGTTAAAGATCTGAAATTTGCATGTAAACCCTTTCCGGAGGTTGCAAAGAAGAGATTGCGTTAAAGTAAGGATTCAAAGGCTGATGTGTATTTAATTTTTGTAAGGCATTTTTCTGAATGTTTTATCATAGAAACTATTACTTGCGTGCCATACTAATAAAAAATCAGATAAAGAGAACTATTCGGCAGCATTTTCATATTTTAGGGCATTTCGCGATAGAAAAGACAGGTACTTACGCAACGAAATTTCCCGATACACCGTTTGAAAATCAATTATAATGCTTGAAAGACGTAAATCTATCGAACCAAAAATTAGGAATCAGAAGTTTAGACGCCGACGCAATTGGTATTTTTATCCGAAACGCTTCGCGAAAACGTCTTACCTCAGAACTGAGAACTGAACAGCCCCTGGGAAATCATTTCCGTTGCCGCTGTTCGTTTCTCATATCAGGGCAAATTTTATTCACAGACGTCAACCTTTGATATGGATACCTTTCTTGGCGGGCGGAAAGCAGTGATGCCTCCGCCAAATGCGGTTTCTCTATAATATTTCGATCCAGGCAGTCTGGATCAATACATGCATGGGTCCACCTAATGTGGGATTTGTCCCCTTTTACCCTTCGGCCAATCAGCGACAACTTCGGCATGTGACGTGAGTGACGAGTAACATTCATTCCTTTGCGATATCGGGATGATATATATCAAGATGTAGGACAGCACCGGATTGAGGCGCCGTGGACTTTTCTTCACAAATTCGCTTTTCTTGCTTTCTTTCCAATGCATAGTTACCGATAAAAGAAAGAGCTGCTCGTATAACATCCGCATGGAGGGGATTTTTTCCTTCTATAGAACGAAAGCAATACCGAGTGATGGACAATATTGGAATCTTTCTACCTGTAAAGAGCACTTTGCCTTGGTCATGGTGGTCTATTTTTAGTGGAATCGGTTGAGGGTATATATTTATTCCCGGATATGTTATATATACGTTTGCAGAGTGGACAGGACATTGTAAGAAAAGAAGCAATATAGTTTTCCCTCGCAGACAGGAAAACGACAGAGGCTTCTGATTTATACATATGCACATGGCTGAAAATAGATATTCACATACAGGTGTACATCTCTTTCCCTTGCCTGTTTCAATGTTTGTGATGTTATTTCTGAGATACGAGTTTGTTTTCAATGCATTAACTCGACTTTTAAAAGTGACATAAACTATAATAGAAATACCTTTTATTTGATGAAAAAAATATTCATTGAAATAAAATATATTTCTGTTACATAAAATTTGTTCAGACTACGCATTTGGCGTGAATACATGCTCAACATTATAACTTGAAGTATCCTATCAATATTTTTACTTTTGCATTTCCGTTTGAAACACGAATGAACACGATAACTCGTAGAATTGTTTCTCTATGATGTGGTCGCATGTGCAATCGATCAAAAAGGTATTTGAATAACTTTTCTTATTTCCGTCCCTGAAATTGTTCAAACAAGAGAAAAGTGTTATACGATAATATAATGGGTACTATAAATACATATGCTTTTAATTTTTATTAGAATCCATGTTTACACCGACATATGTTAGTACATTCATAACATACAATACCAGTTGATTTATTTATGTCGCTAGGCGTACCAAACATAATCGAAAAGTTCCAATCATTATGTATTTTTGGCGTGTGTTTTAACAACACTGATGAAATCATACGCGAAATGTATTAAAAATTAGTTAAAGTATCTGAACTGACTATCATCGGAAAGGATATCATTTGGATAGAATAATTCAGGATATCATTCAGGATTTCATTTGGATAGAGTAATTCAGGATATCATACAGGATTTCATTTGGATAGAGTAACATAAATTTGCGTACATGGCACTTAAAAAAATTAGGTACTATTTTACGCTACTAAATAGTTACTATTAAGAACAACTTATTTTTTAAGTAGGGAAATCTCGAAAGATTTATATTTAGTGTATGAAAAGGGACATTTTTGGTGAAATGCACATTGTTCATAAGCTAAATTTCAGAAAGCCGTGTATTTTAATTGCTTGTGTTCCATTTTCAGGTTTTCGATTCAACACAAACGATAGTTGAGAATTATTTGCATAATCAAGATAGTCATAGTTTTTTGGAAATTGCAATTTTATTCTGAAATACAATTTTATAACTTGCCATTCATAAAGTTTAAGGGTAGTTGAAACCTAATTTATGAGAAATAATCTGTTCAAAGAACGTAGAATGTTGTGTAATCCAACAATTATCTTAATATAATTAAAATTTAATTTCACAATGATTCAAGTTGTCAGTGTGTCTTCCAAGTTATTCCCCTTTTGTCTCAGTTCTATTTTTATCTTATAGATAAACCAGTGATTGGGAACTGTTCTTGTCTGTAATCAGGATGCATAAGCTTGCAGCTTTTAATTCTTAAAGTTCTAAATTGTTCTTTCAAATCAAAGTAAGCAGAATCAAGAGTAAGCGATTTAATTAATTAATTTCATTCCCAAAACGGATTAGGAAGTTTTACGTCCAAATTTATTCACCCAGCTACTCATTCATGCTTATTTGTTTCACTCTTATAAAGTATATACCCTTAAAAATCACAGCGTAAATATTGATCGGCCCCATTAGGCACGGCTCAGGAAATCACCTTATCACCCTTGGAAACAGCAAATATGCTGATGGGAGGCCGTTATTGCCTTTTTCTGGCAAACTTTTTTCTTTTTTCGAACCCATCTTCACACTACCCCCCTTCAAATTTAAACGCTGTCCCGGTGTCATTCGGAGTGAATGTCCACGTTTTGCGACCCAGTTGCTTCGTCAGTAAATATCCTTGATGGCCTGGCATTTTCCGGTTTTTACTTTTTTTAATCCATTTCCGCTGGAGAAACTTCTCGAAATAATTCAATTTTAAGCGCTTACTGCTGAAATCAGTTTAAAGCTCAGCGCCGCTTGGCTTTTTTAAAGTTGATCAGTTACGGGGAGAAAAAATGTCGTTTCAATCTTCATTTGGAACTGTTAAAAGAGTGACAGCGCAGTGCTTTCCCTGTACTTTAAAAATAACGCTTTATAAAAACCTAATTTTGGAGTTTCTTAATGTATACTCTACTTACCTCGGAATTAGTTGTATTAAGTATATTATTTCTGTAGATTATATGGGTTATGTGCAAGGCAGCAGCGCAGTTTGTGAGTTGGATTAAACGTCCCATTAATTTGACTGTTTTACGTCATTATTTTAAGAGCAATTTAAAAGTCTGTATAGATTATAGTTTGATGTAGTTAACTTTTATGAATACTTAATAATGTTCTTGTAAAAACAATAACACACAAAACTAAAAAAATTTAGTTTTTTTTTTTTTCTAGTTGTATTATATACTTTTTTATTTATAAAATATTAACATATTAGTTATAAACTACAGATTTTTCGGGAGCATAATTTTTTTATGTTGCAAAATGTTCTATTTTATGTTGCTGTAGATCGACAAACCAAATGAAACGAGTTTGATTTCTAGGATAACATTCCGTACTGCATAATCGTTCTCTTTTAAAGTCAAGCAATTTTGGGTATTATATTATTGTAAATGGTATTCAAGTAGAACACGTCGTTTCGTTGCTGTTCTGGGTCAATCGGTTAAAATCCGTATGTTCCAAAAAAGTGTACGCCGCACTTCCTGCAAAAAATTTAATTTAAAATTTTAAACGATCGCAAAACAAAAATTTCTAGAGGGCTTCGCTCTTAGTGCTTACGCTCACTGACCCCCGGTGATTGCTACGCATTCCAACTTGGTTTACTTCGCAAACCAACACTCCTTTCGGAAGCGTCTTTACAGGCCATGATGTCACAGCGAGTTTCACCCCAAGGCCAGCTAGAAGGCCGCGATGAAAAATGTGTACACTATTGCGAAATTATACTTTTCATAGCATCGAATTTATTCATGAACCAATTTAAAAAATAATTATACCATCAGAAAGAGCGCCTTCTAAGCTTTAACGTGGTATTTTCAACTTGTAAAACTCATAATATCAAGCTATAGATTTGAAAGTTTTAATTTTGTATCGGAAATTACGCTATAAAAGCTTCGAAATTTGTATAACCAACTTTTAATCGCATTGAATTTATTTTTTTACCAATTCCAAAAATAAATATACCTTAAGAAAGAGTACATTCTGAGGTTTCCCGTAATGCTTTGAAATTTAAAAATTAATCGTAATAAGCTATATATATGACAGTTTTAACAAAAAAAAACCCGAAAGTTTTGCAATTTTACCCGAATTTCAAAAACTTATTAACAGGAAAAACTCTAAAAAAACTCGGTGAGACACAAAAATTCATGTTTAGAGGTACTCTAAAAAAACTCACGGCTGAAGACTAAAATTTTCTCTCTCTTCGACTTTGACACTTAATACTCCATAAACTGATAGCCGCATTAGAAAAAAAAATTTCACTATCTTGTTTCCCGTACAATTTTTAACAAACCATGTTAATTTCGTAATTTTCTGATCCTTACTTTCTCGGGAAACGGTCTAAGAGTAGAGTGAAACAAGTGAGTTTTCAATCCTGCGGCTGCAGCGGCAGTAACTTTTTTGAATATAGATAGATGAATTGGAAAGAGAGAAAGGGGTCCGAAGAGTTAACCAAAATAACGTTGAACGTAATATTAATATCGTATATCGTATTATCGTAAACTATTGTCGCATAACTCGAGATCGGAGGAGCGTACCGCGTTGCATAAATCGTTTTATATATGCAGATATATCGATATCTGGAAAAATAACTGTAAAATACGGGATTAAGTTTGTGAAATAGTTTAAAACTTCGCGAATATTTCGAAAATGTCTTACTATCTTAATTTAGAAAAGGTTTAAGCCTAACACAAGCGCAAACGTATCCCTATCTGACTTGATAGCCACATTTCAGGCCACTGACTATGCTGATACTATTCAGTGTGCAATTATTAGGGAATGTCTTTTTTCGAAATAATCTTCCTATAAAAAGAAGGATTGATTCACATCTGGAGACAAGTAACTTTGGAATAACTGTAAACAGAAATGATAATTACCTACCCAAAAGAAAAATAACTGTCCACCAACTATCAAATCTCTGTCTAAAATCCCCTACAAGACTGTAAAACTAGTAATCAAACGCTTTTTAGTGGGGGTTATCTTCAATGAATGGCTTGAGAGAAACTCTTCAAGGCCATAGATATCTGGTACACAACACATTTTGGACTATCCAAGAGAAAAAGCAGTGGAATTCCTACCACTAACTGAACTGGGGATTGTCTTGCATAGCATCAGCATTTTCTGAAGCTTTGCGGCCTCGGGGAGGAAATTAGTAGACCTTCGTTCTGCATCCTTACACTGTAGAGAATGATCGGTATTGGAAATTAGACAAGTCAATTTACTTTCTTCCTTCTTGTCCGGCCATGTTAAATGTTTCGTGTACTTATTTCTTTCGGTTTTTGTTATTTTTTTAAACTTGGCATACTGTTTTTATAAAACGCCAGTGGGAAAAATTACTAAAACTAAGTATCTCCTCAACAGATTGCAATAAATTAATTTTTTAAGTGTTTGTATATGTTATTATTCGTATACTAATAAAGAAAAAAATTTGGTTCAACAAGTAACATTTTTTTGATAGTTTAATACTCGTACGCCTGTAAAAAATGTGTGCGAAGATTACAAAAAAACAGCTGCAGATCTTTAGAGATATTTTACTAAATAAACTGTAGACAATAAGAATATTTGTAATAAACATTATTTTTATGTTATCAGAGCAAATATTTTTATACTGGCATAAAATTAAAAAGTGGTGATGACGGTGGGACACACGATGTTGATATCAAATATTTTGAGAAAACAACTCAAAAACATAATATCCTACATATTTTTTTAAAAATAGGAAAATTGTTGAATGATCGTAGTATTAAAAACAACATTTAAGAAATAAATTCATATAAAATAAAAAAGTATGGAGATGTATGTATAGTAGAGATAGAGTATGGTATTAAGAAGTGAACGGATTGTTATTAGATTGTTCTCATAATTTGTCTCAAAGTAAAAGCTTCCAATTTATATTTTAACTTTTTATACAATTCAAATGTTTGTTTATGAAAAAAAAAAAAAAATTTAACAACAAACAATCTGCATATTTTATTGCTTATTTGCAAAATATGTTATCTTCAGTAATCTAAATGGCATTACAAACTCGATAGATTATTATAAGTTTTTATTCAAAAGAGATAGGAACTCATTATGACAGAAATTCCACAAAATGGTATTCCTTCCTTTTATATTTTTTAAGGATTACTATGCAAATGATGATAGAAATTCAAAAGATCGTTTAAGCTCTATCGTAAACGTTCACGCTATAGTAAATTTCAAAAGTTTTCATCTTATACTTTCAAGAAAGTATTTTGTTTTAAACCTTATTACTGAAAATAAAAAAAAATAATGTGATTCTCCAAGAAAACTTATTTCCCCACGCAAACAATTTATTTACTTATTTTCAACAATTCAGACACTGAATCGAATATTTTTTCTTTCAAAATCTAAATAGTTTCACGAAAGGTAAGTTACTTTACGCAAAAGTATATATTTTAATATCTTTCTTTCGAGGTTCGCAAGCACAGACTATTAATTTTTTTTAAATTCCCTTTGCATTAGATATTTTTATGGTTCATAATATTTCTAGGGGATGTGTTACAATAAAGTAAAACTTAATGTTGTTTAAAGGTTATAATTTTTGCTAAAAATTGTTCGTTCAAAATTATTTTTGTTCAAAAATTAGATGTAGTCAAAGAACATTCTTCAAAGTCAGAACATTATGCTATTGGCTAAAAAGCTTAGTTTGGAAAAAAATATTTCATAAAAACAATAACTCTCATAGCGTAACTGCGGGCTTCTGTCACATAATTATTCCTTAAGGGGGTCCGGGACACAAAAATCGTCAAACTTTCGATTTTTTTTTAATTATTTTAAGAAATTCGCTGTGTTTTTCTGCTTATAATGACGTCTAAATCATGTTTATATCTTAATTAGAACTAGATATATAATAATTTTTGTGGTGCGTTGCTTTGATAATCTAACACTCTTGACAGTTGTCGTCATGGCAACAAGATCTGCCTTTAAAACTTTAAATGCGTTTTTCTGAATGATACATTTTTTCAAGATTTCCTGTATTCAAATTACTATAAGTCGAAAACCGATAAAGTTTAAGGGTTGAAATTTAAAATATATCTTTTTCAAGCATTATACTTTAATTTTGATTCAGCAAATTGAAACAAATATTTACTTTTAAAAATATGACTTTAAAAAAAAAAAAGTACCTTATAATTTTCAAAGATTTTCATTCAAATATTTTTTATTTTTTATTGAATTAATATTTTTTTAAATTGCTGAATCAAAATTAAAGTTTACAAATTTGTGAATAATTTACTGCAATAATTTTGAAAATTTATCAAGGATATTTTGAGTTTTAGCAATTTAAAATGACCCCTCATTGTTTCAAAAAATTTTAATTTAAAATTTTTAAAAAGTTTTAGAACAATTTTGAGTGGTGATTTCGCTTATTAGTTAGATGGGTAATCAGTACAAAAATAATTCAAAATTCTAAATTAATTAATAAAAACCTTCTTTCGATGTGTCCCGGACCCCTTTAAAATATTTAAACTATTGAAAGCTTTCAAAAACTTTTTGCCATTTCAATAAAACTGAATTCCAATTCTCATATTTTCAGTGACGAATGCGATAACAGTACACTTCCTAACAAAAAAAATCGACGCACCAAGAAGGAATTGTCCAATTGAGATAAAAATTGATGGATATGAAGAACATTCATGTACCAGACCATAACGCCCTATTGTGGGCATGTGTGGTATACGTAAGTAAGCAGGACCCCACGCTGCCGTGGACGTTTCCCAACGCGTCTGCGGTTGTCGTCAGGACACAGTTGGAAGCGGGACTCGCCACTAAAGACTATACGTCCCCAGTATGCATAGTTCCAAGTTGATCGAGCCCGGCACCATGGTATCTACACTTTATTGATGTGTCTAATTTCTTTGTTAGGTCCGGTGCACATATCCGGTATTTCAACGTGCGGCGCCACTGCGGCACCGAAGCGCAACTGTGCGCACATAACCATGAAATGACGCATGAACTCAATTCGCGCCATTTGCGACAGATATTCTATCGAAGAAGACGTGTTTATTTCGTTTACTTGGTGTAAAAAAGTATATTTTGAAACAAAATCGACGTTACTGGATACAACCATTAAAAATTATTATTTATATTCCATTTGTTTATGAAAACAAGGTACTTCAGAACGGAGACTCGTGTGTGGCAACAGTGCGACGCAGTGGGGAACTGCGGTACAAATTGCACACAAGTTGGACGTGCGTCGCCCCAGCGGCGCTGGAGGCATCTGTGTACAGCTCATTTGGATCTAATGTACATCAGACCTCACTTACATTCCTCCAGCGGCGTCGCACGTTGAAAAACCGGATGTGATCACCGGTCCTTATATAGTATATAATGCCATTATTTGGATTAATAAAAGGGTGGAAACTTCTATTTTAACAAGAAAAATCTTCAACACATTAGACAGATTTTAAATAACACTATTACATTTCCAGTGCTAAAGTAACAAGTATACTTGCATTTCAAGCTAGGTGCTGGACTAGAATTTAATAATCGTCTCATATCTTTTCCCTGGACTACAAAAGAACACAATTTAAATGAGTTGACGTAAAACAAAGGAAATAAATTACATTAATTAGGAAGCCGAATAACGCAGGTTGTAAAAGAATAAACAGTCTGAAAAAATTTGTAAAGAATGCAGAAAAAACTCCAGGGAACACCTCAATTACAATTTTTTTTTACCAGTAGAAAAAGATTTTTTTGTTAAAAAATTAGTTTACGAATGGCTACTTACCCAAATGCTTTATTTGAACAAGGTAAGTTAATTAAGAAGGAAACAGCAAAATCTACTTGATCTGCTGAAAATAGAGGAATCTACTTTGTATTTTAGAATCTTGTTATTGATCGTACTTCATAACTTATTGAACAATGGAAATTAAAATAACATTTAAAAAAAGAAAAAACCATATGTTAGACAAATACAATATTTTTTTTTTCCCCGCAAGGGCCATTCCCAGAGAAGTTTGAAATAATATCATAATTAATGAAGCATTCCTTGAATTATGAATTGTGTTTCATTTATTTCATTTTTAAATTTTTTTAAACTAAGAATTTTTTTAAATGTTATATGAAATAAAGAAAATTGTTAAGCAAATAACTATAATTCTTATAAAAATGCTCCATAGTTTTGTGGTTTCTACAACTTAATGTAAAATTATTTTATCAGCTTTTTTATTATAATTATTTCAAAAACACTTTTATTGTAAAGTATGAATAGTAAAATTCAATATTTTTCATTCATAAAGTATAATAGAATGCAGATACATGTTATATGTAAACAGCCAATCTTATCATAAGTAAAACTGGCTGCAGAACATAAACTTTCCGTAACCTTAATTACCTCAAATATCTATTTTTGTGTCAATAAATTATGATTAACTCTTATACTTAACTATAAATTACATAACTACAATTTATAAAGTACATTGCTCTCTTCATTTTGTAGTTTTAAGACCTTTTTAATTTTTCTTAAAATATTGCTCCTGACCTATATTTAGCAGCATGTTAGCCATTATTGTATAAAACGACGAAGGTCTTTATGCTCCATACAGCAGGAAACAGGGTAGTGACGTAATATCTACTTCAAGGTATCATTATTTATCGAAAATGATAGTGCGTGTGTGTATTTGTATAATCTTTTGCGATAACAACTTACGGTTTAGCAGGCATTGATGAAATCTGAGGTTTCATGAGGGAGCTATTTGGTTGAATTTGTGGTACGTGAATTGAGTTTCTTTACGCTAAATATTTTACTTAGAAGGATGCGTTAGCTTAATTTCCAAACATTTCTCAATTTTATTTATGTTATCGAATTAAGAGAATAAACTCTCTCTTTCTCTCTCTCGCTGTGCAGTGTCCTAACAGAGCTATAGCGCTTACATTATTGATATTTGAAAAAGAGGTATTCCTAATTTTTTGCGAATTTTACGTCCAGCCCATTTTAAAATTTAATCTAGAACATTTTCAAATGAATTTATTACTTTTTCTCATCTGTTCATTCTTTTCGTGGAACTGACGTCGCAGCTACTGAATTGAAGCACATAATTTTGCGTTTTTCGTGCTTTGGAACAGTGCGTCCTTTGTAGCTGTGTGGTCACTCGCTGAGCTGAAGTCACAGTTCTTCAATTGAAGTAAGCAAATAATTTTGCTTTTTTCATGCTTTGAAACTGTGCGTCCTTTGGAGCTGTGTCGTCACTCGCGGGGCTGACGTCACAGCTCATCAAATGAAGTAAGCAAATAATTTTGCGTTTTTCATTCTTTGGAACTGTCTGTCCTTTGGAGCTGCGTCGTCACTCGCGGACCTGGCATCACAGCTCCTCAATTGAAGTAAGCAAAGGATTTTGCGTAGTTCGTGCTTTGGAACTGTGCGTCTTTTGGAACTGTGTCGTCACACGCGTAGCTGAAGTCACAGTTCCTCAAGTGAATTAAGCAAATAAGTTTCCGTTTTTCGTGCTTTGGAACTGTGCGTCCATTGGAGCAGCGTCGTCACTCGTGGAGCTGTCATCACAGCTCAATTGAAGTAAGCAAAGGATTTTGGTAGTTCGTGCTTTGGAACTGTGCGTCCTTTGGAGCTGTGTCGTCACTCGCCTAGCTGTTATCACAGATCCTCAACTGAAGTAAGCGTGTTTTGATTTTCGTTGTTGACTAGCATAACTTTCTTGCTAGCGATTTTAACTTTGTCCGAGACAAGGAGTATTTGAGGTTTCGATCTTCGCGATCATTAAAGATAGAGGACAATTTTCAACGGATTTCAAATCTGCGTAAAATTTTACACCAGATCAATACCTTAAATGTGATTTTCTTTAAAATAAATTATTTTTTAATTTTAACTCGTATAAAGTCGGGGCGGAAGTGGGACTCATTCTTAAAATTAGTGTTTTTTCTTTTTAATGTTTTCATATTCAGTAAGGAAACGAAAAGAACTGTCACGGGCAACGCAATTCCCTCACGTCATGTGTCAGTACTTCAAAACACATGAATAACTGTAACACTGTGTAATTTACAATTGCAAAGTATAAAAGAGATTAATTACCAAATTTGTAAGAAATATTCAATGAAACGACAACTTTGGACTTAATGTATAGAATTCTATGTGGTTGTTAAATTCCAGTACGAATTATTTTTGTTAACTCAAAGGATATGTAATTTCATATTATTATGAACTTGCGGACACAAAACAGGGTCATTCTCCTGTATAGCTAAACAAGATGCTGAAGTAATTTCAAGAAGTTGTGTAATTCATATGTATTTATTAATGAAACATTCATTTTTGAAATCTTCTTAATTTTTTTAAGTAACATATTCATAGTTAACTATAAAGTTTATTTAATTCAAACTACAGAGCAATAAGCTGAAAAAGTGAAATACGTAAAATACGTATTGGATGATTATGAATAAGGCAATGTATCGTATCGTATATGAATGCATTTAATTCATGGTAACTCATAATATAGGTCTGAAATAATAATAACTGATGTATATCTCTGTAAGGTATGACGTTCACACATATAATTCCATCTAGTTAAGAATTTCATTCTGCAAAATGGACAAACACAATCGTTCCATAGAATTCTATTCCAAGGAAAGGACCAATAGAATCGTTGCAAAGGATTTCATTCGAGGAAATGACCAATGAAATATTTCTAATGATTGAAGTAATCCGCAATTTTTTTTTTAGAAAGATGTGATTATTCATTCATTAAAAGTGTTGGTGTTAAAAAAGCAACACAGCCACTATTAGTAAATCTCACAACACTCTGAGGGAAATAGATTTCATACACGTTGAAATTTTAAAGCTGTTCCATCGAATAAACCATATTAATACGGCTTGGGGATATGTGATTTTTCATAATAAGTTAAAGGTGAGCTAACGATTGATTAGGTAATTTAGTAGTTTTTAATAATATATTTCATGCAAGAAAGTTGAACACACAAATCTTAATAGAATTCTAAGTTATTTGTTTTACTATCATGATTTGACTATTCCTTAGATCTGTTAATTTTCTCAAGAATGATCAGCAACGTAAAAAATTTAAAAGCGTGTTTAATTTGAAAGATAGATCTACATAATTTCCTTAAACTTTCTGTTCTTTCACTTCACTATTATATTTTTCAGAAATTTAGTTTCTCATTAAAATGTTGAAGTGATTTTTTATTCAATTCCACGTCTGAGTTGATCATTAATATTGGGCCAATTAAAAATTAAGTGAATCATGGAGAAGGATAAATCAGATTTGCAATTTGAGGATTTTACTTCGCGTTTATGTTTGAATTTGATTTAAAATCAACCTGATTCTTCCATCTCAAAGCAAATTTATATTTAATGACTTTAACATTGACAACTTCTTTTTAGATTTTTACAATTCTTGAATATTTTTAGGTTACCAGCTGAAATACTTCATATGGGATTCAAAGTTAATTGCGCCTGTTCCATTCGCGTTACTCGGTCATAAGTAAACAAAGATTACTTTGTTAAAATAACCTTTTTTAGTTAATTTTTGAGAGAAAGTGTAAATAAGTCTTGCATTTATTTCTGTTAGACTACCTGATGCAAATCTGTGAGAATCTCTCATAGTGTTCAGACTTTTTGTTCATTTAGTGTAATTAGTTTATGCAAACTGCATGTTCATTGAAATTTCTAACCTCCACATATTGTGAACAACTACTTAAAATTAGAAGAAATTGTTCAGTAACAAATTAAAACAGCATATTTTAAACTTGAATATAGTGAATTTCTTTTTATCTTTGAAATATATACAAAGCTTGAATACATAAGTTAAACCTTTGTCAAGCAAATTTTTATGTAGCTGAAAAGACATACTTTTAACAATTATAACAAACGTATTGCTTGAATACTCTACCTTATCATTATGTTGCATGAAACGAATTTTCGAGTATTCAGTCAGTTGTCTTATAAATATTATAAACAAAAGGATCTTTATTATTTTATGCACAGTTCACAAATTTTAATATATTTAATGTATTTCGAAATAAATTATTCTATTAATTTGCGAAAAAATATATTTCTAAAAATATTTGATCTTGTAAATATTTAGTACAACTATCCGTATTTTTGCGTCCCAAAAATATTATATTGGATTGTTGTGTGTATACAAACCCAAAAAATAGTTTACAGACAAATGTAAATTTAACTTTTGAACAAATTTCATTTATTTTTATTTCCCGTTCGAGTAAAAAGTGTTTTAATCTACCGCTCCATTTAAAGAAAGGAAAGAAACTGTTACATGAAGAATTATTCATCTGTGAAAGAAATATCTATCCGGGTAAAAAAAACACATAAAACCAGAAACTTGTCGGACAAAATCACTACAAGCTTTTTCTTGCTTCAAAAGATTACGTACGATACAGTCTACGGTGTATACGACTCATCTGTCTTTAAGTTAATGTGTTTCCGCATTGGTATACTCAGCTCTTGGCGCCCAATGGTGAAAATCGATACTTCAAACGTCAGTGAAACCCTTTTGATGCACTGATAACATATTGAAGACATTGAAGGAAAGTTTTTTTTCAACATCTTACTTTTATGTCTTTTACGAAAATAGAGTAACCTTGATAGGATAGGGGAGGATTACGGTAGAAAGAAAGCTGAAGGATCTCAAAAGTAACATCTGGAAAATGAGGAAATGTTTCTTGCTTTAATAAAAAGTATTTGTAAATTGTGTATAAAGCTGGAACGATAAAGTTTAATTTGGTTTAGGAAAGTGCCATTTGGAATTTCAAACACGAGGGAATATAAGTGTTTGCATTTGGTCCAACTTCGTTTTCAAAACCCAATAAATACGGAAAAATACTTGAAAATATCCACATGCTTACAAGCATGACTTAAAATCGTTTTATTGAACGTATAGAGTTGATACTATGATAGCGAATATTGTATGTGTTTGACGCAGAGTGACGGGATTTCAATAATCAATTGGTTCAGTGGTATTTTTGCATCTTATTTTGACAAGTACAAAAATCATGATTGGAGATATTCTTCAGTTAGATTAAAGTTTAATTACTATTTTACACTACTTATAGATACAGAAAAAATTACTTATTAATTCAAATGGAAACATTAATCCAATCAATCAAATTAAGAACACTTAGGTTCTTATCGAATGCAAATCAATATTCTATGGGAGTACAGGAAAGCCGCATGATGTCAGCGACTCCAGCGCCATCAAAGATTCAAAAAATGTCCAGTTTTAAAGTTATAATTCTGAGGCACATTCGATCTATAAATTATTGGAATGATTTTATTTTCTAAATATATATTTTTCCTCACATGTTGAATTTAGTTCCATGTTTTTTTTTATCAGTTTAAATTCATATGAATGTTCCGTCAGTGAGTTATTATGACATGACTTTGATTTTAAATATGACTGAAAGTTGTATTCAGTAACAAAGAGTTAGAAATGTTCTCGTTTAGAAGTGGACACATATCCATCACATGTCTCATCGTGATATACGTCCAGGATACGCAGTTCGAATAATCATACATAAATTAAAAGACAGATAATGTGATCACACAAATCATAAATAGTCTAGGGTCAATTTGTGACTTTCCTATCAGTCATCACTACATATCGAGGTGGTGTATCGTGGTGGTTGCTTTTAGAATATTGATATTTATACGGCATGATTGCCTGCTCAAGAATTTGAATCGTTTTGTCATAAATGGTAGCATGAAACGTTATCTGAGTATAGTGAGTGCTTCTATGAATTGTGATCACCTTGTAGATTTTTTACAATATCATTGGAAAGCTTCTATGCATGCTATTGAAAAGCTAGAGAATGTTTGAAGCAGCTAGAATAGCGTTGGTCTTTTTCCCGTTTTTCTTTTTGTTCTGTGCTCGAACTTCATGTCTTTCATAGCGACTGATGGGGTTTACTAGGTGTATTATATCTCAATCACAAACACACAAGTATTTATGCTATGGACATCGATCGGATAAAAGGCATACAAAATGTGTCTAAATTGTAGTTAAAATATGCTGCTAAACAAAATGAATGCCCATATGTTGAATCCATTAGAATTGATGTAATATATTTTTGCCGAAATTCTGAATGTGAAAGTTTTAGTAATATTTCTAGTTTATACTCAGAGTGTATTTCATAAAATCTATTGAAGCATGGATGGATGCTTAGTTTAAAGTGCACGCATTTTTCAACTATGTTATTTTCGAATCGTTAAAGAACACTTTTTTTCAAGTTCGTACGAACGGTTTTGCATAAAGATTAAGGAAGTTTCAGCAAGGCAAACAGCTTTATTTGTTAGATAGCGATATTTACTTTGGAAGTTCAAGTCAGAGAAGAGCGAGATCAATTAAAAGATAATTCATTATAGTCTGTGTTGGAATGCAAATCAGTTCCTTGTAGTCGAGCAGAACGATTTGCCTCAATCCATTATAGCATGCAGTCTTCCGTGAATTTTAACACGAATTTACTGATAGAAAATTACTTAGCTACTTATCAGTCGAAACTACGAATTTGTTTAAGGAACATTTTAGATAGGCAGTAAGATGCCATTATAATGGAGGCATTTCTTGGAATTGAATAAAAAGAATAAAATTGTAACACTTCGGTATTTATAGATTGGGATCCAGGATAGCACTTTTTGATTTTGAAACTTTATTTAAATCAGTATAACATCTCCATCATCCACCACGTATTACCTAAATTTATCAAATAAAAATCTAATCCAATTCTCTAAACATAATTTTTTGTATTTTGTCAGTTATATAAACTCTCCGAAAAACTCTTAAAAAAGTTATTAAATATATATAAACTCTCCTTATTTAATTAACGCACTAAGTATGGTTTAGGCTAATCTTATTTGAGGTATTAACTGTTACTTGAAATAATAGCACGTTTGCATTAATTAGTTTTTGACCATTAATAGTTTGGTAACTTCAATTGGGATAGCTCATTGATTTACACCTCAAGTAGTGTAGTATTTCTTAAGTGTTTTTAGATATTAAAGTAGTGTATAATTGCTTTAACCTTACAACGCATTTAATAAAAGAATAATCACATAAATTGGTTGAAAAAACCTACAACCATTATGTTTGCAAAAGTTGAAAACTGGTTAGAATTCATGAAGCGTCGAAAGCGAGTTGAAAAACGGATAAATGCGTGTGATATCCTATGATAAATAAGAAATGGAATAATTATAGCTTATATTTATATAACTTCAATACATATATATTTGAAACAGACAACATGGACTTTTGATTCCCATTACCAATTAATAATACACAGAACTAGCATTTTTATCTCTCAGAAATAAAATTTCGAATTTATCTATAAATAACCCTATTTCATAAAATGCTAGGTTCTCCTGTGTCTATTAAAGTTTTTATTGGTTGTGACGTCACAATTAGGGGAAGTATCTATTTGTTTTGATTGGTTGTGTGACATCAGGAACGAAACGAGTTCCGAAGTAACAACAATCATAAAATTAGAAATGGAAATAACATTTGGTATAAAACGATTGCAGTACGCAGCTCATATTGTTTTGACAGTATTGCTAAATAAAGAACACCATACGAAAGCAAAGCAAGTTAACAAATTGTGGTGGGAAAATATTTATATATATAGCCAATGATCATATAGGCAAAATTTACAGATAATGATCATATAGTGGTGTAAAAAGGCTAATTCATAGCCAGTGACCAAGCACCACCAGGGCTTAAAAAATATATAATGGAAATTTTACCAAAATAAATCAATCTTGATATGCACCTGTGATTTATCTTAGTTTTATTACATAAAATTATAGATTCTGCTGTGTTTCCGTAGCTATTAAAGTTTTGATTGGTTGGGTGACATTATGAGTAGGTGGAGTTTCTGTTTTTTTGTGTGATGTTGATAAAAAATTAGACAAAAATGAGATGTTACGAGCGAGACGAGATACGAACTATCAAAAATCTTTATATTCGAAACTGCTATGGAAATAGCATTGAGTTTAAAACGATTGCCGTACACAGCTTTGTGTTTTATCAGCGTTGATCAAAAATTAAGTTTTCAAATAATATTTTTTTACCAGTATTGCTTAAAAGCAAGGCACGATTTACAGATAATGATGCGAAAAGGTTTATTCATAGCCAGTGACCAACAAAAGTTGACACATAGTGGAAAAAAGGTCAGATTTTAAGATATATACAAACAAAGTTTCACCAAAATAAATTAATTTTGTTAAGAACTCGTCGTGTGACGGGCTTTCAATCCTAGTCAATAAACAATTTACTAGAAAATTTTAAAAGCAAAATTTTAGAAAAATGTACTAGATTTCAGGCACAAACTAAAAAGGACTTGTCTGGTGGGGGTCATGTAGAAATATTGTCTTCACCGAAACACCACACCGAAATAAATGATGCGTGAATACGAGAAGTAATGTAACCTGTCGAAGACTCCGACCATTGATTCAACATGATAAAATAATGGATAACAGTTAAAAAAATCGCTCCATGAAGCTTAAGAAATTCAGTGACCTAGATTTTGATGGCAGCCTGAGTGAAAACACACCGTGTAAACAAAACTTTTTGTGGCTCCTTTAAAATCTTTCTCCCGAAGACCTCCCGCTGAGGAATCAACATTTGAGTTGGAAGCATGTAATACGACGAGTTTATTCTTCAGGTTCCAGTTTTCCTGGAAAAGGCAGCGAGAACGGGGAGAAATTCCCGAATTTTTATGTCTCCCCATCCAGTTTTTAAAGCTCAACTCAGCATTCGTTTTCCAGATCATTATTTCTTTTCCGGAAAAATGAAATGTGCAGCGGCTTTAAGAAGTCAAGTCCCAGTAGTAAGTAAAATTATAAAAATATATTCCGTGAAACTAGAAGCGCTCTCTAAAATCTGAGTTATGGTCGTCATTACAACTTTTATAGGAATGTCAGAAAAGTGTGTTTTTACAGGTAAAATATCTAACATTTATCACTCTGATTATTGCATAACATAAAAAACATTACATTAATTGTATTTATCTAGAACCTGTTATTGTTAATTCTGTGTGTGTGTGTGTGTGTGTGTGTGTAAGATAAATGTATTTTAAAGAATCTGTGAAATATATATGTGAACTATAATTAATCAAGTCATCTAAACAACGCTAACAGTTTACAAATTTAGATTATATATATATATATATATATATATATATATATATATATATATATATATATATATATATATATATACTAGCTGACCCGGCAAACGTTGTTTTGCCTTATAAATTATTTCTAGTTTCTAGATAAATTCTAGTGTAGACAAAAAGTAACTTACTTATTATAAGTGTGTAAGTATGTGGTATATGCGTGAAATGGGCATGGAGCGCTATGAACGATAATGGAATATAAAAATAACAAACGCCAAACAATATTATTTTCAAGTTATTATAGTTTATTTCTTAAAATTACATATCACATATTAATTACGACAGTAACACTAACAAACAACATCAATCTTTTAATGCTATAGCGTGGACAATATTTTTTGTTAGCCCATCTTTAGCGAGCACAAACAAACTGGATGGTTTACCGACTCGAGAGCATGCTACATACAATTGCCCGTGTGAAAAACATGGTGTACTCAAATCTAAGCCACAAACAGACATCGTTTGGCCTTGGGATTTGTTGATTGTCATTGCAAATGCCAATCTAATCGGAAATGAATTCGTTTGAATTAAATTGGCACATCTGTAGGTATGATAGGAATCCGTGGTATTAAGATATTTTCACCTTTGAACTTGCCATTTAAAATGCTGGCTTCGATAACGTTTTTCATCAATTTTCGAATGACTAATCGCGTACCGTTGCACAACCGTGGCGGGTTTAAATTACGAAGCAAGATAATTGGAGATCCAACCTTCAATTGTAAATTATGCGGTGGCTTGCCTGGCAAATCCAGTAAGTTCAAAAATTCTGTGGGAATTACCACTTTTGAATGAGCATAATATTCAATATCGGGGGCTCATACTGGAATGCTAGACGCAAAAATGAATCAGATGTAAATGCACAATGTACCTGTTGGCGTTGTTGGTCATTTGTTCTTTGTCTATTAACCGTAAAACGGCGTGATTGTCGTTGTTCTAAACGTATAACTTCATTGCGCTCAGCTCGTGTATCTTCTGATTGTTCTTGACGCAATTGCTGCATGCTCACACGTGCATCAGCATTTTGTTGCTGGACTTGTTCTTCGGATCTTTGGGATCTTTTATCTCTCATACTTCTGGACCTACTTGTATTACGGTTCAAATCAGCCCCTTTGCGTGTTCTTGGCATTGCTCACTGTACAAAACACATATAAATAGAATTAATGAAATAACTTCATTGCGCTCAGCTCGTGTATCTTCTGATTGTTCTTGACGCAATTGCTGCATGCTCACACGTGCATCAGCATCGGCCAGGATTATAGCGAAAATATTAGTTTTGTGAAAAAAAATTTGAAACAATAGTTGTAAAAAATTCAAATAATTATATAAAAAAAGTATACTTACAACACAAAAGCCGTTGTTGGTTGGAGCTCGTGACACGTGTTGAGTACTTTTAAGGTTATGTAAATCACTTGTTTAACAAAAATTGATTAACTGAACTAATCGTGCCAAATACACGCGCGGCAAATTTTAAGAATCTAAGATTGGTAACACTAAGCATATATCAGGATTAAACTTTAATAATAAAAATAAATGTTTATTTTCTTTTAAAAAATTTTGGATTTTTAATCGAAGTACAGTTAAAAACACTATAATTGATCAGTTATCGAGCGGGATGAAAAATGATTAAATTACTAAAATGGCCATAAAAAAATAGGGGTTGGTGATAAAAAAGTAAAAATTAAGGGTTGTATGTATTTTTTAATGCCACATTATAAAAAAATAAAAACAAAAAATTTCGTCAAAAAATTTAAAAAATAAATTTTAAGGGTGAACAACCCTTATCACTTAGGGGTATGGAAAATAGATAGTAGCCGATTCTCAGACCTACTGAATACGCATATAAAATTTGGTAAAAATCGGTAAAGCCGTTTCGGAGGAGTACGGTAAATAACATTGTGACATGGAAATTTTATATATTAGATTGTGTGTGTGTTTATTCAGATCCACACAATCAGCTGTTAAACTCGATACGGTTTTCTACTAGGTGAACTGATCCTGAAATGTCGCACACAGAATCACAAGTTTTTTATTTCTTTTTCTTTTCTCCAAGCGCGCTGGAGGTAAGAATTTCATTTTCTATTCACGAAGTTCCAGACTGTCGGTAAATCAGGAGGCTGCGTTTGTATTATTTTTTAGCAGTGAAAATTAGAATAAAAACACACAAAAAACATCTATTCACAGCAAAAGGGTTTTGCTAAACCCCTAACGAAATAACTAATGGAATGACTGCGCGTAGGGTGGCTTCGTGTCTATGAGGAATCTCCATTGTGTTCGAATCTCTCCCTCGTACACGGAGTTTCAATTAACCGAACGCGAGATCTGGCTGTGGCCCCGAACGAATGTGAAGATTCGCTACACAATGGACTGTGAAGAACGTGAAAGGAGGAGGCCTGAAAAGGGCGACGGACCCTGGAGGCTTTTATTTATTATTTTTCCCCTCTCCAGTCTTTCTTTCTCTTTCCCTTACCTTGTCTTTTATCTAGCCTTTATGGAGGTGAGAAAACGGGAGAAAGGGTGGTTTTTGGAAAAATGTTGCCCCGACTTTGGAAACTAGTGTAACGATATCTATGGGAAAAGAGCAAGTGAGTTGAAAGAAAATGGAGATTTGCTTTCCAAAACTGCTTATATAACTGCCATTGCACCTTTCCGTTGGTGCAATAATGGCTTCTTTTTTATCTTGAGATACGGACTGCGTTTAGTTCTTTCAAGAATAAACATTTACCAGTTTCTTCTACCCAAGAGAGGGCGGTGGTTTATATATGGCTATCTGTAATATGAGAGAAGTAGATTTTTGGAAAGTTGAAAACCTCCGCGTCAAAAATGGTTCAGAAACAAATACTTTGGTTGGAAAATATCTTTCGAGGTTTAGATGATTAGAAATGTTTCCCATATTGCCGACCGTAAAAAGATAGATAGAATTCTGCGTTATTACGTCGGAGATATCACCAAAATGATTCAAGATGCACTTTTTTACTCTTGCACATTTAAAGGAGAAAAAACAGTATAAATAGCTCATTTTACTTTATTCAGGTTGCAAGGATATTTTTGATTAAAAGGTCCGTTTAGGGATTAGATCCAATCTTGCAATCTCGCACCATTTCATTGTTAATTCATGAATTAGAAACGTATAACTTTCTATTTTGTAGTTTCATGTTTGAAACATAATGGACATTAATTCAATTTAGTTTATCATTTCGCGTTTGTAGCATCATTTAATTAATTTATTTTTAAAATTTAATTATAATATTAAATTGAATTCAGGCAATCTTAAGTCTTTTTATCCTTAGTAAGTTTTCGCGTATTACAATTTATTTAGTATCTGAATCATCTTGTCCTTTTTGAACGTCTCATATAATTCAAGTAAAACTTATAATTACTTTCACAGCTAATTTTTTAGTTTTGAAGAAAACATTCCATTTAAGGAAAAAGGGGGGTCAGGACAAAAAAAAGTTTTTTTTTTTTTTTTTTTAAATTTAATTTAATTTTGTTCGACACCAATTTTATGATATCTTGAGAAGAACCGAAAATAGAAACAAAAGAATGTTTTGACAGCTGTCCAAATGTTTGCTGCAACGACCACCTTTAAATGTAAACAAATAATGTCTTCTAATTTTTATTTCGTATTTACTTATTAAGTCCCATTGAACACATCCGGTTTTTCAACGTGAGGCGCCATTGCTTCAACGAACCCCAACTGTGCACACATAACCGTGAAATGACGCACGAACTCATTTCGCGCCATTTGCGATAAATATTCTATCAAAGAAAACGTGTTTATTTCGCTTACTTGGTGTAAAAAAAGTACAGTTTGAAACAAAATACACCTTACTGGATACAACCATTTATTAATTATTATTTATATTCCATTTGTTTATATGGAGACATGTGTGCACTGCTCCATTGGAGAGCAAGTGCGTTCTGAGATATAATAGATCAAATGGAGTAGTGCAAGCATGCCTTCAGCACCGCTGGGGCGACGCATGTCCAACTTACGTGCAATTTGTACCGCAGGTATCCACGGCACCGCACGGTCGCCGCACATGAGTCTGCGTTCTGAAGTATCTTGTTTTCATAAACAAATGGAATAAAATTATTATTAATAAATGGTTGTATCCAGTATTGTTTATTTTCTTTCAAAATATACTTTTTTTATACCAAGTAAGCGAAATAAACACGTTTTACACATGATAGAATATTTATCGCAAATGGGGCGAAATGAGTTCGTGTGTCATTTCACGGTTATGTGTGCATAGTTGGGCTTCGGTGTCGCAGTGGCACCGCTCGTTGAAAAACTGGATATGTTCACCAGCCCTAATTTTCGTTTTTGACGTGGTATAGTGTAAAATCCTATTATTTTTATTTAAAATTCGACACGTGGACTAAATAAACTGAAGTAAAGTAAGCTTAATTCTTATTTCCATTTGGTTTTGTT